>JAFBJR010000233.1:2032438-2343385 GCA_016785285.1 Brachirus orientalis
CTGTGCCTATGGACATAAAACAAAGTAGGGAGGACAATGTGAAAAGACCCAAATGTGCCAATCTATTTGTGAATTGAGCTGCTGTAGAATTTTATTAAAATTTTATGGAAATATGGCTGCCTCTATGAAGCAATTTGGTTTTTAGATTTTATTTAGCTTAACCACTTATACAAGCATACTTTTTGTATGGATAGTATATTCAAGTTCTGCTTAATGACTATAGCACAGGGAAAGTCAAGGAAGGCTCAGTCAGTGCTGGTCAACTGTTTAGTACATTGTACTTTATTGTAAGTTGAAGCAGATCACAACCATCTTTATTCCAGAGTTGTTTTTGACTTCACAATGAAAATCTGCACTTGTTTTAGATGAAAAAGATAAGGAAATGAACCCTTCCATCTTTGCCAAGGAGGTTATGTTTTCGCCTGTGTTTGTCTGTTTGGTTTGAGCAACATAACTCAAAAACAATGAACAACATACTTAAGGAATTTTTCTGGAGATGTTTGTTATAGCCCAAGAAAGAAATTGTTAGATTTTGGTGGTGATCTGGATTCAGAACTTGAGTTCCTCAGCAGAGGCTTGCACTGTCTGAGTACTTCTTATATTTGGTCAAATTTGTTTGAGTTTTTGTAGAACCTGAAGGGGAGATTTTTCATTCGGCTAGAAAAAAGCCACATTTAATACTTTTTGATTTGAGATTTAATGTGCTAATATACAGACTTATCTGTGACTGAAACAATGTGTTTTTTTAAGCAGTGATTGTGTAATTTTTCCACATTAATTAACATTAATTTTTGAAATACTTTTAAAAATACTTCTTAAAAGCAAATTACCTGATTTGGGGTACGTGACAAGGAAGATATCAGTTGGACGGAGTTCAATATGCAGAAGATCATCAAGGTCCTTGGGTCGCAATTTGTCCTTGACCAGAAAGTTTCTCCTTTTGTACTTGAAAAGATAAGGGTTGACCAACTCCAATGACTCCATGGATGCTAAAATCAAACAAATAAAATAGTAGTTTTATTAGACTAAGACATATATGTCAGAACTTACCAAGACCACATTCTTTGACAGCTAGTCAAAGAATGTGTGTGATCTAAGTGAATTTGTACTGTATATCTCTTTGTCCATGTAACTCACATGCTGCCAAGTCTGTTGAGCTCCATTTCCACAATGAATTGCAGTTTGGTTCAATTGGGTAAACTATACAATCATTTGGCATTACCATCTTTTTCTAGCACCCCTCTGTAGCATAGTCGTCTGACAACTCAAAAGACGGAGCTACACAAACTGCAGTCTGTTGGAGTTTTCTTCCAGCATTTACAAGCATTGATTAATAGTGACCCACATTTCAAAACTCTTAGCACAGTCTGCATGATGGACATTCATCCTGGCCAAAGAATCTCAACTCCAAAACCCACTCAAATACACCAACAGGGAGCGTCTTTATTGATGCTATAAAGCAGAGGTGTCAGTCTGGCAACACTTGATTACATGCGGCCCAACACTTAATATCATGTTATAATGAAAAAATGGCATGTGACCTCCTCCTCCTTTAAACACAGCACATGTGTCTGTGGCACAATTCTCAGCAAGGTGGCAGAATATAATACTATATAATGTTTGTTGGCAATTTTATCATAATAGTTATAAGACAAAGGACTGTAAGTATCCCATCATTAAATGTTCAATCACACACACTCAATGCAGTGGACGGGCCACAAAGCTAAATAGAAAGAGATGGATCCACTTTACTACTTTGACAAGGTGGCCTCGGGCTGTGACATGCTAAGAAGAATGAGATTAGAAGATTAGATCAACTTTATTGAACCCCCAGGCGGGAAATATATAATGCCCCAAACTGATACATATAGTACAACAATACAGACAACACAGTTGAATAAAAAGACAGATAAAAAGTATATTAAAAAAAAAATTTTTTTTGACTGGTAGTGTAAAAGATGGCCTTTTAGGAGACCTTTTCTTAGTTTTGTCCTCATTCTCTTTTCCAGAATAACCACAGAAGTGTCAGCTTTTCTGATCAGCTTTTTGATTTTGTTTTAGTCATCAACACAGATGCTGCCTGTACAGCAAAACATGGAATTAAAGAGAACATAACATAGCCTGGTAGAACATGTATAACAGGTTCTAAAAAGAGTCTCGACTGAGCCTTCATCGAAACCACATCTGTGTTTTTTCCAGTTTCAACTCAAGGAAGCCAAGATATGTACTGGATTCAACAACCTCGCACTGTTGACCCCTAATAGTAACCAGGCAGAAATCATCCCTTCTCCTTCAGAAATCAATAATTAACTCTTTTGTCTTTCTCGTATTCAGTTTTAAAAAGTTTTCAACACACCAGCTAACAGAGGAATGACTCTCTCTTCTGTAGGCAAGGTTAGTTGAGTAAGCAGACCCACCAGAGCAGGGTCATCTGAAAACTGAAGCAGACAGGATGGATGATTTTGCCGATAGTCAGCAGTATATTACAGTGAAAATAAAAAAGAGATAAAACTGTGCCCTGCAGAGCACCAGTGTTGGTTAAAATAAGATCAGACTGTATGTTATCAACTCTGACATACTGAGGATGAGAAAAAAGAAAGTTTAAATTCCAAGATGTACGTAGTTGTGTTATGTAATTTAAGGGGAAATCATTTGCTAAAACATGAGGCTAAATAGTATTAATAGTATTAAAAGAGAAAAGTCAAAAACGTAAATCCTATCAGAACTAGCCTTAGTGTCATCCTGTTACATCTGTTACAAAACTTTTGATTTACAATATTGTATAAAATCTTTAGCTATAAACTCTCTTTATAAAATCTACATGCCCAGTTTGCCCCTCCTGAGGAAACAACATTGATGTTTTAAGTTCTACACTCAAATGCAATAGTATATTTCTTGAAAATATCTATCTGTGTTCCTCCTTACAGAGTTACTATGCTTGGAGGAAACTCAGCTTTGGATCCTGTGATTGATCCACTAAAAACACTTAAAATGACGATATTTTTTTGACATAACTGAACCCAACCCTAGCCTAACAATCATTTCCGGATTGTCGGAACCTGACCTTAAGTCTATCATGGCCCTGCCCTAATATGCAAACCAGATCAGGGTTCCCCATCCTTTTATGATTATTAAAAGAAAACTGTCTAAAAATTAAACATCTGTCTGTTTTGAATTCTACATAGGGACAGGGCAGTGGGAAGTGGAACGAGTGTATGTTTTTGTGTTTGAGTTTGGGCAGGGGGCCCAAGAAGCTGTGAACGGGATGGGAAGAAGCTTCAAAGCCTAGGGAAGAGGTCCCTGGCCCCCTACTGCAGCCTTGTTCACATGAGAATCAATCTGGTGCCAGTGTTTGAAGTGAACCACAGATAAAAGGAACAAAACAAAAAATTACAGCGGGGATACGGAAAGATGGGGCATAGACAAGAAGATTGATGGGATACGCAGAAACAAGAAATGCAGAAGTATGTAGAGATGCCATAGGGCCAAATTTACCAAAGCTGGACATGGATATGATGTGTACATAAGATGAGACAAAGAAGTCTGAAGATGTGAGTGACAAAACAAATAAAAAGAACTGATTGAAACATGTAAGTAGGAGGACATAGTGAAAGACAGACACAGTCTTTCAGTCACACAGACACGGTCCATCAGTCAGCCAGACACTGAAAGGGAACAGAAGGTTCAAAGCCAGCATGGTGGACACCAGTGTGGTGTCTTCTTGAACAATCCATTCCATGATGCCAGGAACTAACATTAACATTACAATGCAAACTGCATTATCATCATCACCATCACCATCATGAAAAATGACAATCATTCTGTTTGGAGCAAAGCCTTCAATTGGGGAAATATTCTGAAGTGTAGAGGCAACATCATCTCCACACTCAAAGGTAGAAGTTGTAAAATTTACATAAGAGCACAGCAATAAATCAGAAGTCCCCTTTTTAGGTTTAGGCCCACAGGATCAGAGTTGAGAACTCCCCCATTGCTGGTCCATAAGATGATCGTCATGCTCCTCATGGAATAGTGTTGGAATGTTGTTTTATTTGTAGTGAGCTGAACAGAAAAGTCCAGGCTCTGCAATTTCAGGCTGCACTGGGACAATGAGAGGCAGAGAAAACAGCTTTGGGGTCTTTCCTTGTTTTTACTCTGGTCAAAACAGACTCGGACAATGTTGTTCTTTCTGCTAATTAAGCTGTTAGAGAGAGGGGCTGGTCTGACAGGGCCCTGCTTGGCAGGGAGGCAAAGAGTCAATGGGCCGAAGCTGAACAGGAGACATTTATGGGCTGCCTTAAGCCATTGTTTCCCCCATCAAGGATCTTTTCAGGCCAACCGCCTCTGTCTTGGTGACCTGTACAATGAGAAGAATGCCACTCTGAGAACCAAGAGCCAACCACAAAGAGCAGCCCTGCAGAATGTGGATTTCACGGCACTGGGCTGAAACTGGACACTGCCAAGATTCTACTCTACCAAGATACTTGAGCATCTTCCCATCATCAGACACAGCATACGTGTGTGTGTGTGTGTGTGTGTGGGCATGCACATGTACACTGATGTGAGCAATAAAACAAACTTGCTCCAGAAACATTTAGGCTGTGGCAAAAGTCTGAAAAGTTTCTTCTCGATCAAAGTATAGTATTTGCTCCTAAAATATTAAACTGTTAATTAAAAAAAAAATCCGACACTTTCATCTGTTCTTAGCCTTTCTTGGATTCTTCTGAAACAGATGCTTGAGACACCTGTTCCTGTTACAAAAACTGTTGCCCAACCTTGCAAATTAAACAGGTGAGATTAAGGCAAAACACTTTGCAGCTTGAACAACATCCATAACACAGGCTACAAACACCCCTTCTGTGGGTGTGTGTGTCTGTGTGTGTGTGAATGGTCCATTTGATGGTCATCCAAGCAACTCTGTGTGTTTACTTGGACTGTAAGGCAGATTCTCACTCTCTTGTTGAATTAAACAGTTCTGTCCTTGGCCTGAAGATGAATTTGTGATCTGCTTATTTGTAGCAGGAAACTTTCTTTCTTTTCAAATTGTAGTTTTCTAGTGCCTTAAAACAAACCATTTCTGTGTCAACACCACCTGCTTATGTCTTATCAGTGTGCCAGTTACTGCTCCTTTAGCAACTGCCATGTGTTGTCATAATGCAACTCCATTTACCACAAAGTGTTGAACGGCACTTTCAGATGAGCCAGCGCCTCGCACAACAAAGCAGCCCAATTATAGAGCCATTTATGTGTTTGTCAGGGGCTTCAAATGGGCACTGGTTTCTCAGGGTAGCCATATTGGCGAGGTCAGGCACAGCATCTGAAAAGGCAGCTTTATTACAGAACAACCCATCCCTCTCTTAGATGAACACCCAAGAAGGGGAAAAAATGACCAAAAGGGGAAGAGATAAAAAAATGACAACTTTGTTCTTTACAACAGTTTGGCTGAGCCTGGCTGTCTGGCTGCTCTGTAGACCACAGCAGCATGTGTTTCAGGGATTGTTCTGGAAGGGGGAGCGCAGAAACAGCAGGGAGCAGAAGACAAACAGGCAATTCGTGACTCATTAAACACGGCGACGGTGGCCAGCACAGTGGAGGGGTGTGAGGACCCACGTTCCAACCAGGCGATAAACCCCCCCATACCAGCTGGAGCAGGCATCTGTCAGCCGCACGCCGCACCACGCCGCACCACGCCACGCCATGCCACCGATTATCAGCAACAAGCCATAACTGAGTGGCCAGCCACTGTCACTTTCAACCACCTTACACTTACAGTACATAACAGCCTTGATTGGCTCACATGGGACCTAAAGGTCCACTGACAGATTTCTGTCAGAAAATGATTCCAGTCAGAGCAAAGCAGAGCTCTCTTCTATACCAGAGGTCAGTACAAGTCATTTTGTTATTTTGTTATGCACATTTATTTTGCATGACTGTCAGCAAACAGTGGCCTGAAACAAAGAAAGAAAACCACAAACTCAATAACATTTTGTCCCAAGGTTAGGAGATAAGTTCAGGTAATTTTAATCTCAAACTATGACGCTTATGACACAATGTAAATGAATTTGAGGCAGACCCAGAAGCTGTAGGTTTAAAAAAATAATTTGATCGGAAATCAGAACTTCATCTTCTCCCATCTTTATAAAGTAACATCTTCCAGCTCACTATTTTGTTTTAATGGTCAGAAAAAAGGGATTTACTTGCTGTTGCTGTTTTCAGTCTCAGCAGTAGGAAGCTGTTCTCCATGAAAATGTAAATAGGACACTATCAAATAATTTTCATACATTTTAATTTCTGTTTAAGTCTTTTTGTATTTCTGTGGCTATAATAGTATGTGTAAATAAAAATTTGAGTCATATCCAAAGTCCTTCAAACTACTGTGATTGTTGGTTTAAGTAGACTCAAGTTTCTTTAACGGCTATTTAATCCTCCATCTGTCTCAATAAGAAGAATAAAATGTTAGAAGAGAATATTCTCCCTGAAAAGATGAGGTGCTTAACCACAAAGACGACATAACTCAATAATAACTTATGACACTCTAGATGCAAGGTAATCAAAATCCTCGCCTGGAAAAGCTCAACATCAGCACAACTTTGCAACGAGGCAAAAGTTTGCTCTCAACAGAATTTAATGAGCTGCTAACTGCCTAATTAAACGCTGAGTGCAAATAAAAGCATGAAATATAGATAAGCTGGAAATGTTGCCTATAGCTTCATGGTCTGTTCAGAGGAGCACAGTGATGTCTCCTAAAGCCACAATCAGCAGAGCAACTAAACTGTGCCTCGGCCTCCGCTGTGAATGTTTGATAAGAAAGAAAGAGTCATGAATAAAGCTGAATCACCTGCCAATGGAGCAATGTAAAAAAAAAAGAAGAAGTCTAGGTTTCAGTGAAAATCCATCGTTAATGTGATGCTTGAGAACCCATGATAGTTTCTAGGATTGAGGGATTGAGGGCTTGTGGTGTGACAGAAGGGGCCTCTCCCTCTCCTCATCACTGATAGCCAGGGTTGTAATTCTGACTTTAGCTGTCTTTATGACTCCCTCTCCTCATTTCTCTGGAATATGAAAACATCAGCATATGGCTGCCGACAGCACTGAGGCTAAGGAGTCAATTTCCCCCATGTAACATTGGGACAGGGGTGACATTCGCTTCCATACTGCCCCCCTGGCTCAAAAAGAAGACAGAGGAGAGGCAGAAAGTGAGACTGAGACCAAGCTGTGGGGTGTAAGGAGACAGATGGTGTGATGCAAAAGGACAGAGAAATTCAGAAAAAGGGAAAGCTAAAGATGGCTTAACTGTAATTTTCTTGCACCAGAAGGTCTTCATTGCCTCACTGTCTCAGTGTGTTCAGTATGCAGTTCACAGAGTTTCATGTGGCTACCAGGAACAGAAAATCTGTCCATCAGCTGCCAAAGGTTCCAGCTCCACTCCGTTCCTCTGAGCGCTCTTAAAAACCCGCTGTTTCACACCCATGAATTACACTATTTATGGCCCTGGTTAAAATGGGCAGTTTCTGGGCACACTGTACATGTGTGCCTCTGTTTCTGTGTGAGTGTGGGTGTGCTATGTGGCAGATGGGAAGCAATATGGCACACCTCTGCCCAGACAGATGTGGCACAGCACATCAGAGCGAGCCACGAGAGGGATCAGAAACCTCAAGAACATCTGGACCTGTGGCAACCTTCACTCTCAGCCAACAAGCTAACTTTCCCTACCTGCAAGGGACCTAAGTGTAGATCAGGAGAGGAGAGGAGAGGAGAGGAGAGGAGAGGAGGAACCATGTCACAAGTCCCTCTCACATCTCTCACATCGCATCTTCATCTCCAGTGGCATTTTGACAGACAGATGAGGAATCCCACCTCCCTCAGTGAGTGCTGTCAATCAATTGCTCTGTGGAGGGAAGCGCTGGGGCCTGTCCCAACATGGGCCTGTCATGGCCTGTTGCACAGGAGTATATTCCCACCACTCAGGGGGCATCCTGGCAGGGGCAGACTGGGGCTTCTGCAAGGGCTGGGGGAGGTGAGAGGTGGGCTAGAGTCGTCCTGGGATAAGAATGGACAGTGGTTCTAAATAGGACTTCTTTCATCCTATTTGAGATCTGATCACATGCAGACAGCGCTAAGTATGACTGTTCACGGCATGAAGTCCTAATGTCTCCTGTGGACACAGGTGATTGGATCTAAAAGGCACTGATGTTTGTTTGTGAAATCATGTCTTTAATGAGTCTGACTGTACAGATGTCTATGATGTCTCTGCATTTTTCCTGAATGAGTGGCAGGTAGATGAAAAGGAAGAAGATGTTGAGCAAAGTACTAGTCAAGCGGCTATAACATAAAATAAGATTTTAACCGTTAGAAAAATATAAATCATAGGATGATCGGTACTAGCTGCTAATAAATGAACATATGGATGCTGCCATTAAGAAGAGGGTTACTTTCTACAAGAGACTAAGGTACAATAGATATCCAAGTTCATTTGTTCCATCAGCTGTTGGAATTTTAAACCAGCTTATGTGATGACATTTGTGTATACACAAAACACTGATAATACTGTAAGTATAAAAGTAATACAACAAATACTGCCGCTGTTTTTCTTTTACATACAGTGTTGGAGTGAACGTAACTCTCTCAACACCTACAGAATGGATTGTCTCGAAATTTCATACAGACATTTATTGTTCCCACAGATGGTCCAGTGTGTAAGAATTTGTGGCATCTCATGGTGAGAATGCAGAATGCAACAAATGGAGGACTCCTTTGCACATTCGGAAACAGTGGCTTTCACATACTAGAAATGATGTCGTCTTTTGCTTGTTTAGTAAGCTTCCTCTTCAAAATGTGAAGTGCACACCCTGCTGGGCTGCCAACTTTTCCAAAAACGTTAGCATGAGATTTGGTCAGGGTGACCATATCTTGCCACACATGCAGCCAAAAAAGATGGGTGTTTGGGAACATCGTAATTAGTTTGACTTCTTACAGGTGTTGCCCTACATTCTGGTGTTTTCTGGGACATGCTGCTGGAGATGGATAAAACCTACATTCTATACAACAAAAACTTTCTTTATGGTGTGTGTCGGGGGGCGGGGAGTTCAGTAGATGTAATTTCCTATATTCTGTTGGATTTTTGAGTAGCATGCTGAAGATGTGCAAAACCTAAATTCATTCAAATTCATAACCTACATCCTGACTTGCAGGGTCTTCACAAGTAAATCTGAGCTGAGCATTCAGCTTTGAGTGACCGACAAAGCACCAAGTTTGTGCTTAGCTGCCCCTACACTACAAAACTACTGTAGATGACTGCCTATAGTGTACTTTCTAGATTTAAAGGCAAGTTCATGGTTGAATATATTTTGATTAGTATTAAAAACATTCTTGAATGACACTAAATGTTATGTTTTGAATAACGATGTTGCATGATGAAGAACATTTCATGATTTATGTTTAGTCAAAAATGAAACATTAGTCAGTGAGAGACATTTATTCTTCATTTAAGGCCTTTTTCCCACCACTGAGTTCAGCAGAAAATTGACATGGGAAAATATCAACAGCAAGACACAAAGACAAACAAATAAAGTGCATAGGGGAGTGGTAAAGTGTCTTCACTTTTATTTGCATAAATTCAGGTCCACAGCCTTGTGCTCTTAGAACTCTGGCAAATGCAATTTTTATTCCATGCTCGTGGCAAATCCAACAACAAGCATAACGCTACGGATATACTGCTGCTACTAGCCGTATAAGCATTTCAAAATAAGACCAATCGTGAGTGGCGTTCATCTGGCTTAATGTCAGATCAGATAGTTAAACAGTTTTTTTTTTGTTTTTTTTTGGCATGAGAAATTGGAGGTGTGGCATGATAGCTTGTGAAGACAGTCAAACGAGTGTGTCTCACACTCATTGCATAAGAGTTGGCAACCCTGGGCAGCACAAGATGGTAGTTTCTGCCAGTAAACTCGAGACCTTTAATCCAGTCCAAACCAATTTATTTATAAAGCATATTTAATACATCACAGTTGACCCAAGTGCTGTACAAAAATAATGCAAAGTGCTAAAATATAAAACACAAACAGAGCACAAACCTGAGCTTCAGCCTTGTTTTTGGGACAACCAAGCATAGCTGATCAATTGTTCTTACAGGGACTGTAAGAACAATGACTGAAGCAAATCGAAGAGGTAGGGAGAGCAAGGCCATGAAGACACTTATAAACAAAAATTACACGTTAAAATGGACCCTGTAGTGTACTGGGAGACAATGGAGGGAAGTCAGGATGGGGGAAATGTGATCATGCCTGGGAGCTCCTGTTTAATGGTGAGCAGCAGCATTCTGAACAAGATGAAAGCGAGTGATGTAAGCCTGGATAACTCAAATATAAAGACATTACAGCAATCCAGTCTAATCGTAATAAAAGCATGCATGATTTTTTTGAAAGTCTTGCCTCGACAGAACGAATTTGCTATTTGCCTTAACTGAAAAAATAAGCTGTTAAAAAAAAAAAAATTACAGAGCTAGAGTCCATTACGACCCAGCTTAGTAACCATGGTTTTCCTGTAAGGAGTCAAAGAACCAAGGTCAACAGGGGGCCCAACAGAGGTACTAGCGGGGCCAAAGAGTATAACTCTAGTCTTCTTGACATTAAAACTTAGAAAATTTAAAGCCATCCATGCTGTGATGTCATTGAGATACTTCAGTAGAGGTTAGACAGAGCAGCATCATTCAGCAACAGGAGTACATACATTTGACAGATTTCTGCTTAAAAATTGAGTGACATGCCATATTTTCCAAAAACAGAGAAAATCAAATACAGCAAGAACAGAAGCGACCTGAGAATCATACCCTGTGGCACTTCACTGGGGAGAGGTGCCATAGAAAACACATAATCTTCTGTTAGCCAAGTAAAAATGAAACCATTCCAACGCAGCACATTCAATATCCTTTAATTAATTCAATTTTAATACCCTAAAGTACCTTACTACCAAAAGCATGTAGCAGTTTTCATTTACTCAGTGAAATATCTTCACTTCTTTATTGTTTGACACAACATTTTGTTGTTGATTATTGTTTCCAAGGGGATTAATCCTCCACTGTTGCCAGAGGATAAAGGTTTCTTGACTCATCTTAGCTATTCTGGTTTGGTGCAAATAATCATGTTCCCTTCAGCAGGATACATTTTGTCACAATTTATCTTTCATTTATATCTGTACGCCTGCCAATTAAAGACATTCCCAACATCCAGTTGTACCCTGGATTTAGTTTTTAGTACAGTATGTGAGCCCACAAACCTAGACAAACAAGATAACGCACACTTCAGTAATAATCATTATTATTTAACAATGCTGCTTAATGACCACAAAATGTAGAAATGCAGAGTCTGTCTGCTGGATCAAGGATGTATTTAAAGATTTAAAAACAACATTTAGTTTGGTGATTGTGAAAATAAGTTTCCCTCCTGCCAAGGCTGTGATGGGAAAATGGGATTTAATGTAGTGTGTTTCAAAGATAATATTCAACATTAGGTAAACCATAATAACACACTGGAACAGCAAGTGAAGCTCAATTAAACGATCAGAAAACAATTTCACAGTAGATCAGACATCAGATAATTAGCAAACTTTCTAGGGAAGAGGATGTAGCAAACTAAATTTTAATTCATTTTACTCCATGTTGGAACATACAGGACATACAGAGGGTCAGACTAACCAACATAAATATTTTAATAGCTATCAACAGTGTTGTCTCAATTTAGTTTCCTATAGCACCGGTAACCAATATCCACAGTGGTCAAAGATCACATCATTTTACGATTAAATTATTTGTTGACCCATGAGGAAGCTCCTGTGTGAATATTACAGGCGTACTGTATGTTGGACAGAGGTGAATGCAAAGGCCTTAGACTGCAGCCAAGATGTCATCTGGTTCACACAGAGCAATGTCAATATGGATCACATCCTTTCACACAGACAAACAGTGTTCCACTCAAAATGAGCCAAATGAAATCACATTTTTCATTTATACACAAATCACGGTAAGACTCATTTCATGTGTTTTTACAACCTATGACGTGTGATCCATGATATGCAGAGTAAGTATGGCCTAAAATCTCTATATTTGTAAAACATTGTTCCCAAACAGTATTTTGAGTTTCTAGCCATATATCGTCAAATTTATAGCTGTTTTTTTTAATCTGACGATGGAGTCTCTCTTTTTATACATTCTTTTATAAGTCAGAGTGTAATCTGACATTACAGAGGGAAAATGGACAGACAGACACCTCACTCAACCTCCTCATCAGCTCCCTCTCACACTCTGAGCTCTTTGAATAATTAGTGATGTGTGTCAATATTGTGGCCCATAGTAACCATATGGTGGGTGCAGGCAGACAGGCCATTGTTGGGAGCTGTGAAATATTGTGTATCCCTGCAAGGGCTGGAGCCAGCGGAGGCAGGAAGTGTTGTCGGGACTGACAGGGACATTGTGCGCCTGAATGGGTGAGTCCACGGTGGCAGGGAGCACCGTGGACCCAGACAGAAAGTCTTGACCCTGGTGAGAAAGCCTGATTAGGCATGGTGCTGCAGGCCTCTCCTTCATCCACCCCCACCACTATCAGGACATCTCACATCCACAACCCCCCCTCTGGAAGCCATTAGAGCCCATGCAGAATACAACAAGGCCACTTAACTCAGCGATGCCTTTTCAGTGTGCACATAAAAACAGTCATATATTCATGTCAGCAGTGGAGAGCAGAGGACAGGAACGGGGGCTTGGGGCTGCACAGTCAGTGTGTGAACTCAGGAATGGTGAGTGTGTGTGATTCGCGGGAATGACTGTGTTACATAGAAAGTGAGCCCAACAACGCAAACATGATCTTCTGCAGCAGGACCACATTCAGAAGAATAAAATCCACATTTGACAGTTTTCTTTCAGTGATCCCATCCTACGTCTGTACAAAAAAGTAAAACAATGTGATTTGCATGTTCCACTGAGGACAGATTGGGAATTAGGCTCAGCTTTAGTTTTACAGTCCCATTTTGCCTCAGGACAATCAGACAAACACATTATTTTAGATGTGATAGAAGAAGGCCAGCATTATCCTGTCACATTAACAAGCTGTGACATGTGAGACAGTTGAACAACCAGATCATACTGATACATTTTTGTATACAATTAACCCAACATTGAAATTTGAACCAGAAGAGTGAGTTAATCTGGACAATTGTTACTTCATTGCCCTCTGTGTCTTGTGCCTCTCTCTGCTGCATAACGGCCTGATCAAATACACTTCCATCCACATCCCTATCTCCTTCTCGTTGCTCTGTCTTTCTCCTTTTTCATCCCATCTTCCTTTCCCCTCTTTGCCAATTATCTCTCTGTCAGTCTGTCACACTTTGTAGTCTAATAAAGGCGTTCTAAATTGATGCCCATCCTGCCTTTATTCCCCTGATAAAGCACAACAATTAAGGCTCATGTCTCTTTGCTCAGGGCCTTTGATGGTGCACAAAGCTGCAGCCAGAAAGAGGGCAAGGTGGTGGAGCTGTACTCCTGCGAGCACACGCACACATGTACGCACACACACACACACACACATTTGTGCAGCTATTCTTCTCAGGATACTGTATTGGCTTCTGTTCATTTGAACAGCCAAAACAAAGTGTGATGCCTAACCATAACCTACCCACAATTCAAATCGTAGCCCTAAACTTAACTTTTGGTCTCACTAATGACTCCTGGTCCTAACAAGGTCGGTGTGCGTGCCAGAAAAAAAGAACCAAAAAGGTAAAAAAAATACAAACAACACTCTCATGCAGATATGATAGACAGTCTGTATATAATGTTTCACTCCACAATCTCATGAATTTGTCTTCTGTTGTTACCTGAACACAACTGGTTTTGAGGACTTTCGTCTCTCATTCAAAAGGCTTGTTCAGTTCTGTTTAAAAAAAAACCTAGAAAGTCTAGAAGCTCTGTATAAACAATGATTGCTCAATTTATTGAGTCTTAGACAGGTTTCAGCCTCAGAGGCTTAACCCACCAGTCTGAGATTATTTATGTTGGGAGGTTTTACAGACTGTTGGACAATTGAACAATACATATATTCAACATTATTGTGTATGTCGGTTCTTTATCTATTTGTTATTTAACAAGTAAGAACCACAATTAACCACTACAAGTACTACTACTAGACTAACACACACACATTTCACTTAGGAGCACAGCATAATGTGCTCAAATAATCTGTTTCACATTTCAGTGTTTGTTATTTCAGTTTGCTTTACGTTTTCAGTTCAGTCCACAGTCTTTAAAGGCTTTCATGAGACTGCTTGCTGTCCCGTCTCTCCCTCCAGCAACAGCTCAGCACTACAGTTACCTGGGATGCAGGACCTTGTGAGTGAGTAATGTTGCTGAAACAAAAGCCCTGACAGCAGAAGTGTGGAGAGAGTGATGACACTCCCTGCTGGAGTGTTAGCAAACCCTCCTCTTATGGTTTTCCCTTTTCAGACTCCTGTTCCATAGAGCTCGAGGCCCTGGAGATCTACCATCCTGGAGAGACCCAGGTCCTAGTTCACCAACAGTTATCAAAGCTATAAATGCTTACACAACTACATGTCAAAGGTAAGTGTGGCAGTTTATAACATGCCAGTTATTATCTACAGGTTGATACAGTATATTACATAGACATAATCATGCACTGTTTCAGATTAAAACTACTGTATGTTTGCCAAATTTTTAAAATGGGGACCCACTTCTTAGAAGACAAATCATCAAATATTTTTACTGCCATTTCTGTAACACAGATTATTTTAAATAGATAAGCCATTTTCTAGATATATGATATGTATATGAATCCACATTTTCATCAATATTTCTTAAGTAAAAGGCTGAAGAAAAAAGTTCACCTTATTTATTTGGCATCCCAAAAAACAAACATTCTCCCACAACTCTCTACGCAGTCTTTGGGAATGAAATGAATGAATAATGAATAATGGAATGAATAAAACTATACCATAAAATACCCGATTCCCAACTAAACAACTCTTTCTGTTTTTCTCAGAATAGGGGTGTTTAGATCTCTTGTCACCCAGTGACATTCCTGTGCTGCACACAGAATGTGATTTGTTTTATGTCAAGACAGATAGAGGCAATGGCAACATTATGCTAATTAAGAGAGACAGCTACAACGCTTTGAGTATGACTGAAAACACAAAGAAGAGCCCACAAAAGGTTTCAGAAGTGTTTGGATGCTTCACACTGAAGACCCAGCCTTCAGCCGGGTCTCTGTGAACACTATGGCTGAAGACATGAGTTGACCCACCACCAGCTCCCCCATCTTTGCCAGTCTCTTGTGGTTGCCAAGGTAAACGTCATGGCGACCACGGGCTGTGCTGCAGGCTCGAAGAGATGCCCAGCTGTGACGGGGCGCGTGACATGATGCTCAACAATCACACACCATGACAACCTGGCAACAATGCTGTTGATCCTGCAACCTGACCAAACTGTATGAGGAGTTGCTGGACTACACTTGGACTCCACTCCAGTTCAAAAGGGAAAAAAATGTGCCTTTTTACGGCACTAAATTTATTTGCAATAATTTAATCAACACTTATTATCAGATTAACTTGAAAGATGCATTTTGAAATTAGTGAGTCTAAATCAGTAGCCTACAACCACATACTGTATGACATATAACACATTAGACTTTAAGTTTGTAGCAATTTAGGTTTGTAAATCATATTATCTTTCTTCGTTGTTTAAACTCGGTTGATCACACAGGTCCTTAGATACTGTATATCTTGAAACTATTTGGAGAGACCTAACTGTACATTTTCTACCACATACAGTAAGTACATTTGTAAAGGTTGGTGGATGTGTTGTGTCCTTTCTTTGAAATGCTTTATGGCAAAAGTTAAAAGACATAGCTATTATATGATTCTCTAGTCTAATAAGCACATGTGGAAAGGGCTGTAGGTAAATGAGCACCCATTAAGCTCAGTGAATTGTGATTTTAAATTCTCTGCAAAGATTTCTAAAATGCACTCCAAAAACCCTTACTTTTGTGCACATATAAGATTTGACTGATTGTGCCATGCACAGAAAACATTCCCTGCCCAACAGGCTTACAAGACACCACCATTTACAGATGCAGACCAATAAAACAGAGCAGAACATAATTCACAAATAATATTAAACAAGCAAGAGAACTCAGGGCACACAGACGTCTGCCAAGGCTTAATTACTTTGTCACCTTTGAGTTTTACATACCAGCACCCGAAATGTTCACCTTTATGAGTGTTGACATAGATATATTTTTTATTTATTTTTTTGAATTTCATGTGAATTTGTGCTGGCAATTTGAGTTAAAAGAGAAACTGTTTTGTCACTTTGTCATTTTCAGTAATCTTCTTCTAATTGTGTTCATGCTGCATAAGACATTTTACAATAAATATAGTGATTAAATCAACATCCCCAAAATGGTTTGAGTCTCTTTAGTCCATGGAGAATTGTTTATTTTACTCCAAAGGAAAATCTTATTCAATCTGTTAGACCTAGCTAGGAAAGGAAATAAGGAGAAATGTAATGTAACATCACATTACAGATGTCAGCTGCTGTTAAACCCCAAAGAGGGAGGAGGAGGAGGAGGATAAATTGCTAACCCTGGACGAAGACAGTGACAGTGTATGTGATGCCAGAATCAGCTCCCACTGCAAAGAGATTTTATTTTTTTATCACAAACTTGTAACCGTTTTTGACATCTATGTAAGTCTCAAGGGCATTTCTGTGCCATCATTGGAGCATTTTACTTGTACAAAACAATTCACAGATAATGTACTGGACCAACCAGTGTAAATGACTTCATCATCATTTATCCTGATGCTGATTATTAATATAGTGTAACTTGTGTTGTTCAAGTTCACATAAATGTTTTTTTGGCAAGTAAATTGCAATAAGGGTCTGTTCAAAATATGCACATCCTTTTTGTTTTGTTCATGTGGAAAATGTTCAATATGAAATTAACAGTACATTTAAAATGTTAATATTAAGTGGGATGTACGTTATTTTATACATTCTTACAGTTTTTAAAGCAAGGTTATAGAGCACCTGTCAAATTAATCTTTTATTCTAAAGTAGTCTACCTCTGTGGCCTTTAAATTCTATTCAAAAATAAAGCACAAGAAACATAATTAAAAAATATATGTCATTAGAGTACAGTGAAAAATAAAATAAAATAAAATAAAATAACTATATTTATATTCTGTCTTCTCTCTTTTCTTTAGTTGTTCTGGCATTTTTCTCTCTTTCTTCTATTTTTGGAGTCCATTAAAGATTATGACGGATCTGGTTCATTCTTTGTGAAGTGCTGTCACTTGGAGCATCTATGATTTCTGAGTTGACTGCTTCCAAAAGAAGAAGCCTATTGGTTTTATAAGCATCAAACAAACCAGAATTGAATTTTGGCATAAGGTTAAATCAGTGCTACCATTCTATATAACTAAAGTGTAAGCTAATGCTCAATAAAAGCAATTAAACATATGGCAGTGACAAGGCAAGAGACTGTTACAATGACAGCAGGAAAGACATTCTTGTGTTAATTAAATGTTGATTTAATTAATTAGTTATTGTCTTGACTTCTGGAGCTTAGACTTCAGTCTCGAGAAAAGAAAGATATATTTAGGGCCCTGGTGAGGTGACAGTACCACTGAGAAACAAACATACATATATAAGATTTATCAAATACTCACATTATGAAAAAGCATAATTATCGCACAGTTATTTTGGATTTTACACTCTACACCTCTGAACTCAGATCTGCCCCTAGCTGCACAAAACTAAACCTGGTCTACACTGCCATCATGTGGACGATTCATTTAAAATTGTTTTTTCCTTTTCCTTTTTTAACCATCACACAAGACGCAACCCTCACATGCATGTTAATGTTGATATATGAATTCAGTAAAAGAGAACAGATATTGGCCTGAAGTGTATAATGAAAAGAAATGGAGAATAATGTGGGCCATGTTCCATTGTTGTGTCCAGTTAGTGATTTCATTTTCACATTATGAAAAACTGGGTATTTTTCTGATCACATTAAAAGTCAATTTGTTGTTTCAGTGTTAGTCCATAAAAAATAAATATAAGGTAAGAATACATTTATGGGTTTATTGGCTAAAAGAAAAGAAAATACAGAAATGTAATAAACTATATTTCAACAATACACAGGCTAGAGAGGTTGGAAACACACATGGAATCTATGTACATGTAAACTATATAAAATAAATCAAGAAATGAATCTATGTACATGCATTCTAATCTAATACTACGCCACATACATTTAAGTGTTGCAGATATGTGCAAACACAATTCATTCAGTAGTAAATCTCTGAAAGAAATAATGGCTTTTGAATTGAGTCAGTTGTTTAAGCATTTTTATAATCCATTAAGATTGTAAACTTAAAGCTAAAGTTTGAAGATTGCTTTCATTCAATTTTATCTGGTTTCTGGATGATATGAGGCAGATGTTTGTCAGTTTTTGGAATCACCGAGTGACCCTAAAAAAGAGTGTAAGAGATTTGACCTCTTACAGGATTCAACGTTTGATACCCATATTAATTTATTTATTTATACAACTTAACACTTGTGCTTGTTCTTTGGTAAATGTATTGTAGGTTGTGGGCAACAGAGGGAGCCATTGACTAAGTCCCCACCATTTCCTGAGTTCAAAGAATGCACAGTGCATCTAAGGTGAAATCCATCTGGCTGCCACACAAAGTCAAGTGAACTGGAGTTAAATGTGAGGCGGCTTTTGACGTGAGAAAAAGAAAAAATGTTGAGGACAAAAGAGGACACATGGAAACACAGAGAAACTATGCAATCTTGAACAGCTCTTCCATACACATACATACATACATACATACATACATACATACATACAGACCACAGGTCTGGACCTCAGTACTGGTCTGGGAGTTCTGTTCCTGTTTGTTGACCCCCTCTAAATTTATCAGGCCTTGTCATCACATGTGTCGCTCATATTTCTGCCATCCGACGGGACCAGCTAAGAATAGAAGCGCACTGACACAGATTAACACGACGGGTCTCCATTTCCCCACCTCACTTGAAAAACCAATTATTTTCCAACTGTCACCGCTTCAAACATGAAAACCCTCCTTCTCTGAGTGTGCTTTGACCTTGCCCTCTGCTGAGCCACACTCACCTCGTCTGTTACAGTCTACAGAGGAAGGTGTAGGAGCTCCTTCAAGGAACCTGCAGGTTTAGATCTGTATCAGGAGGGACTGGAACCGCATCCCCGAAAACAAAGAACCACAGGCCAGCCCTTCCCAGGAGCAGTTTCATACAAGGATTACAAGGCCTGAGGAACAACAACAAATAGTCTCTCTACAATGTCAGTATATAATGATGGATCGAACAGTTGGGTAAACATGGGCACCAGTGTAACCACTGAAGTGAGGAGTTTTTGTTTGACAGTCATAATCAGTTAGCTAATCAGACATTAGATCAGTAAGGGGAAAAGAACATCCACTACTGACTGGATCATAGGCATCTGGATGAACACGTGAGCTAGGTCTTATCTTTATTGTGAGAAAGCTTAATTAAACCATTACACAGAGGGAGGGAGTGTGGCTCAGTGTGAAAACGTTATACCATGGTGGCCAGAGTTTCAAAAAGGTCTGTCTGTGGCCTCACGATGGCTTTATGAAGACATCAGAGTCATCATCTGAGAATTATGAATAGACTGTATGTTTTACAGCAATACATTGTTGCAGAGACATTTCATACTGAAGCAGGAAACTGTTTATAATGTAAAATACTCATCATTTATGGAACAAATGCTTGTTTTCCAAGAGAAGAGAAGAGAAGAGAAGAGAAGAGAAGAGAAGAGAAGAGAAGAGACACTGAGGAAATTCATCCAATTTCCCTCTGGACTTGTACATCAAATTCATGGGACAGAAAACAATATTATTAATGGTGAAGACATTAGTGGATGGATTACTCTGGCTGAAAACAGAGAAACCATCAACATGAAGCCAAACAGAATTAAAAGCAGAGAGAAATAACTGCAAGAAGTGCAGAAGTTCTCGCATCTGCTACAATTTAAATGTTTTGGCCTTTATATACTGCATTTATTCTGTATATAGAGTAGGCCAGATGTATAATTGAACTAAGCAGCAGCTTGAGGTTTCATTATGTAGTTGGAGATTTGCCCATCTGTTCTAAGTTTTAAAAAAAATCTTCATCATTAAACTGGTTTACTTGTTTAATTCCAGTTCCACGTCACAAAACTTAGTGCTTAACTTTGAATATGAAAGTGTAAATTAATACTAGGACACTTTTGTGATTTTACTACCCTCTAATAAAAACAATTAAAAAAATGATAATGGTTTGTGGTAAAAAAATAAATAAATAAATAAAAATAAAATAAAAAAAAAACTCAACTATGAGTAATACAGCCTTTATTGTAACACCTTCTTTCAGCAGCTACGGGCCCCATAAAGGCTTGGGCCGGCCCTGTATATACTCAATATTAGGGGAAATTAAGTATCAGTAAATAAATTTGATGTAAAATCTCCAGATTTTTAAGTTCAAAAGTCAGACAGTAAATAATAATAAAAGATTTTAAAAAAAATTAAAAAAAATAATAATTGTGATGATTATTATTATCATCATTATCGCATCCACTAAAATTTAATGCATTTTCTCTTACATTTTTTCCTAAACATTTATAAAAGCGAGTCAAACTCTATGTAACACCCCGAAATACACGTTAAATCAAACCTGTTCTTCTGCATCTGTACTGGTGGTGTATCTATAGGAATTTTAGGTTAAAGAAAAAGAAGATTAAGACATCCAAAAAGAAAGAAAATACTTGCAAGTGTGCGTGTGCAGCAGTGGAACCAGCTGCGCTTCAGCGTGAACCTCGGTGTGAAAGAAAGGAGCTGCTGTGACGTCAGCCACGTCAGATGCCAGTCGTCCAAGATGGCGGAGGTGAGAGGGTTGAGGAGCAGAAATCGCTTCAAACCGAGCCACAAAAACCGAGTGGTTGAAGAAGGTAAACTGCTGCTGTTTTGTCAAGCGTGTGTTTGATATGTACGCGCAGTGGAGGGAAAGCAGGGCGAAGGAATTAAGTGCCTCTGTTGCTGTCGTCGTTGTCTTCGGCAAACTCTCGCTTTTCCGTTAGTCAGTGTGTGTTGTGTTTTTAGTTGGACACCCGCCGCGTGTCCGGCCGCATGTGGCTCCACAGTTACTGCATTCTGGCTTCATTCTCTGTGTCAACATCGTCTCCATTGGTCAGGCCGTTTACAGATTAACAAGGAGCTTGGGTTATGACATTCAGAAAGACGTGGCTTTATGTGTGTGGACACCTGGTGCGAACATGTTTTCCTCTGTCTAACTGGGGCTGAAAACCCGTCTTTTAAAACGCGACCGCGACACCCGTCGGCTCATTTGTCCGAGCCCTTACTTTCACCTGGCCTGGTCTCTCGGCTGGAGTACGTGCATTGACCAGTGAACTCTATCGTTTCTGAATTGTCGGAACTGTTTCCTGTTGGGGCCTCTCTGTCCTCACACAACACATCAAGTGACCCTCCTCTCTCCACCAATGACTCGGGTATTTTTAAATACCATATTATTAGTCTGTTCGGTTTGACTTATTCACGTAGTCGCTAAACTACTTTCGTCCTCTGAGTAGTACTGCATTTACAGTAGCGCGGGAAGGGGGGGGTGCTTCCGGGGCTGCTGCCCGTCAGCTGCTGTAGTCCAGTTTACATCGTATTGGGTCACTATAAAAACAAACAAACCAAAAGTACAACAAACAAACAAAAACATCGGTCAACGGCTGCCCTAATTTCTAAATTAACCTAAATTACATCAGTACTGGTCATAGAAATACCCATATGGGTCATCCTCCATAATTTATCACTGGAGCTGATCAGACCCACTGCCTCCTCTCAAACTGTGTCAGTGCATAAAAGTACACAGACACACTGGAACATTATACACATTATACAGTACACATTATACAGTTTTAGCACTACTCTGTTTGGTAAACAGGCATGTCATTTTCTACTTCATGGCACCTCCATAACTAGGGCCGGGTTGTGATACCACACAAAATAGTGATGGCCAATGCAGTTCTTTTGGCTGTACTGAATTATTAGAATCACTTAATTAAAAAAAAAAAAAAGAATTGTTAATCAATCGTTCAGTACTCTATGCATAACTGGAACACAATCTCCATCCATCCATGGTTGTGATTCAGCTCACAATCACCAGCTTTCGGCAGTGCTGTTGCTAAATACACCAACTCCTTTCAAGTCTCCAACTAAACTACAGTTTGGCATTTTTCTGTTTCATTCTTGTGTTGGACGTCATGCTCATGAATCTTCCAGTGATGTCATGCCAATCAGTGGCTGACAGTCTGTTAAGGTCACATTTTAGGATCGGCTCAGCTTGCTTGGAATCTTGCCAGAGTAGGTACCAAAAAAGCAGCAGGTACTACCCCTAATGGAGAAGCAAAAAAAGTAGAGTTAGAACTGTATAATGGAAAAGAGTCATTATGCATGACATATCTTATCATCTTAATCCCTATGTCTACTTTCTTACAGGCCATCTGACTCTGTGGAAACAGAAATCACTAACTGCAGCTGCTCTTGAACTGCACTTTGTCCTCACACTCCCGACTGGTGTGCTGGCTAAAAAATGAATTTTCACCCTTATCGATTAAAGTCCAGAGAGGCTGAATCAGGTTGTTCTTTTGTGCTGGTGTGGAGAGAAGACACTATCTATATCTTAATTAATTACAGTGGATGCACCGTTCTCATTCATAAAGTCCTTTCAGTTTTGTTATCTTACAGTCCCAGTCAGTCCATGTGGTACAACTTTAGTGCCAAGAATTTGTAAATTTCTATGCCAATGCCAGAGAAAATGCAAGTAAATTATGTATGTATAAAATGGGAAACCTTTCATTCTTAGAGAGCTATTCCAAGTGAACAGTGACCTTATCAAAGTTGGCCTCAAATATAGTTCAGGAGTCCTGTAAAGGGAGAGCTGATTTGGGGCACTGTTGAGACGAAGGCTGGCTTGCACATACATACACTGTTCTGGCTATCATGCAGTGCATAGTTAAAGATAGGTGCCTATCAGAGCTGGAAGGGATGCCAGACTGAAAACAGATGTGTTTACATGTGACACTTCTCATGGCTACTTTTTGTGTTTATGTATGAGCAAGAAAACATGTAACATCTGCTCAGTTCCTCCATGAAATAAAAAAAGTAAGGTGGCTAATTATAGTGCTGCCCTCATTCTCTGCAAGCTGAGTGGGACAGTGCATTTGTCACTTTTCGTGAAGTGTGCTTGTAATAGCAAGTGCATGCTATGTCTACAAAGCTTATGGTTTTTCAGTGTCTGTTATGCTTCCTTGAATGCTTGTGTTTTTATACAGACACACATGTACATTTTGCTGCAGAATACCCCTTGCAGTCCCAGTAGAATAGTCTTTTTGTGTCTTCTCTATGGCTGGTCTGTGCCACTTCATTCTATTGAGTGGTTTTGTTGGGAATGACACTGCCATAGATTTAGGAAACATGCATTGCTAATTTGTTTGTACTGTGCTTACAGCAGCCCATCACATAGCAGCACAATATTGCTATCCTTTGTAAATTTGTAGCATTTTGAAGCTGATCTTTAAATGTTGCTGTTGTACAGTAGTGGCCCCCTGTAGCAAGAATGTCAAAGTGTTTTACTAATTACTGTAAACTTTATAAGAATTGCCTCGTTTTTGTTTAACTAAACCATCCAAAATTGCCTGGGAAGGGATTGTTTAGCTGTTTGGAAAAACACAGGCATTTTCAAAAAATACGTGGAAAGTGATTTGGTGAACCATCTGACTATCATTATTTTTCACATTTGCCAGATATAATAGCACAGACTTACAAAATGTCATTTTATTTTGAAAAACCTTTAATGCCATCATTTGCATTCTTCTCATGAGTATGCTGCTATTGTGATTTAACACGCTATACAGTAGTTGCATCTAAGCTAACGTCTTAATGTTTAACAATTAGATGGTTCTCACCGTCATCACACAATTCCTTACTTATAGGAATGCATGATTCAGACCAACCCAAACCCTTTGCTGATGCCTACTTGTTGTGGACTGTAATGTTTTGGACTGTAATTTATTGGGCAGATGACCACTGCAGTTTGGCAGCATTTTGATTTTAGAAAAAGAAAAAGGTTTTATGAATAAACTGTCATATAGCCACTTGACTGGAGCAATGCATAATCACATTCAATGTTAACCTGTGAATGTAGAAGGCTGCTCATGTTAGCAATCATAACGTTAGCCACATTTATTATTTATTTATTTATTTTTTTACCTTAGTTTTTCCCCATTGTCCCAGGTCAGATGAGTCGGCAATGCCTAACAAATGTTGTGTTACCTGTTTAGAGAAATTTAGGTATGGGGTTGGAGATCACAGCCACAGGCTCAGCTGGTGACTTTCATTAATCTACATCGGGTAAAGATACATACCAGTGTTAGTTTAGTTATTAGCCATACTCTGCTAACCCAGTGTTTACCTGTGTTTCTCATTAATTACTTAGGCAGTGGTGAATGTCATGAAACACAGGTATCACTACTTACTGCAAACAAATGTCTAACCACTTAAATATTTGAATGAACAATGCTTAATACTTGTTGTCTTACCAGTTTTGTGGAAGGTACAGTTCATTTCATATGGTATTTCAGGGAGTGTCATCTTGTTATCTTCAAATGGTGCCAATCATTTCTATTAGCTGTAAAGGAAGAGTTTTCCTGCTTAGTTGATTAAAATTGATTTATCAGTTAAAAGTAAATAAATGGGCAACTGTTTTGATAATGAATGACTACGACTTTTCAGCTTTTCAAGTGTTTTTTGTGTGTTTTTTGGATTAACTTAAAATCATGTGTCAAACCTAATCAGCTTATGTTTCTAGCCACTGCTATCGGACTGTTTGTCTGCAAGCAGAACAATTTAAAGCTCTATTTTCCCCTTAAACAAACAAGTGATAACCTTGGGATGAGGCACTTAATGACACTGTGTAAAACTGAGCAGCCTCAGTGGTGGAGGGTTGCACTGTCCAAACACAGGCGGTTGGACAAAACAGCTCTGGCTTTTATAAATTTGTAATTATAATTGATCAATGTTTGTGATAATTTTTTTTTTTTATTGGTTAGGAACACTGCATATTACTAACAGTTCTTAAGGTGTTAGCCAGAAAGGCACATTTGTAGCAGCAATAACAGCAGTTTAAAAGAGTGTGAAGAGACTGTAGCTGGGGTGGCTGAGGTCAGAGAAGATCTGTTGTGCCTTCCTCTGGCAGCATTGGCTGTAAATGTCCTAATGGGCTGCTTTGCATTTGAGGGCAGAGCAGTTTCCGACTGTGTACATGCGCAAAGCACCCAGGCCAGCTGTTTTCTCTGGTCTGACTGAAGGTATACATGCAGCAGTAGCTTGACTCCCAGTCACATTATCTGGGTGTGTTTGACCAACTTTGAGAAATTCAATTTAGTATGATTTCAGTCAGACTTGCATCTTTAAATGTACAATATTTTAAAAGTCTAGTTAAGTCTCAAGGAGGAAGGGGTTTGGGGTAAACATGTTTTAGATTTAAGAGCTGCAGAAACATCAAGCTGTGAGAGTGTGAGAGCAGTATTTAATCTAACACAGATTGGTGGAAAGATATGGAATTTGACCCATACAAGACATTTATTTAATCTTTAATTGCGAATATTGTCTGACTCTCACAGAAACAATGAAACATGCCTCTTAGTCCTGCCTGCACATTCTTCTCTCTTCACACCATTGGTTTACAGTCTAATATACAGTATGGAGTAATCTAAAGTGTAGTTATATTTTTTTCTCTTTTTGTTAATCAAAGGCTTGAGTGGTGTGGAAGATGTCCCCATTTTTCAATATAAGCAGAAGCCTCCTCTAGCCATGACTGAAGACCTGGAGGATGAATTGCTTCCCAGGACCATGGCCTCAAATTTAAGCAAAAATGCCAGCCTCACCCCCTCACCAGATGAAGGGATTCATGAAGATGAGGTGAAGTGTTAATGTGTTTTTGTCACTGTTGTTCTGTCAACGCATGTATATTTAACCTTATTAATTAACCTGGTGGTGTCTTCGGATTTATTTTTTAAACCTCAGAAACAAGTAAGCAAAAAAGTCTTCACAGTGTAGGTTTTTAGACCACCTTTTCACAATGGGGAAAAAAAACTGATTTGGCTGCAAAATAAATCGAACAACAAAAGACTGGGACAACAAACAAACAATCACAGATAAATATGCACTCTATATGAACAAGAGCAGTCGTGGGAAGTATTTATGTGATACATTTTAAGTAGTTACCAAAGCAAGTAGATAACCACCATGCTCAGTCTCAGCAAGTAGATCACCAAAGAAAATTGCTTTTTTTTTTTTTACAAAGCATTTATGTTCAATGTGTATAAAGAATCTCCAATTTGTGTATTTTACCTGGGGGAATCTTGATTTCTAGCTTAGTTCTGCTTCTTGTCAGACTCCTCAATGTATTTTCTTGCTTTTTCTCCCTGAGACCTGGCTGCCTGATCTCAGCACTGTTATTTTCAATTCCCTGTCTTCTCTCAAGAAACTTGTCATGTCAGCAAAGTGTTATCATTGACATGGAAAACCCTGGTTGAAATTTTATGTCTTCAGGCTGTGACAGAGGAAGAAAAGGCCCATCCCATCCAGATTGTCCTTGCTAATGAAGATGAGCACAGCTTTGAGCTGGATGCTGCAGCACTGGAGAAGATCCTGCTGCAAGATCACGTGAAGGACCTGAATGTAGTGGTTGTGTCTGTGGCTGGAGCCTTCCGCAAGGGCAAGTCCTTCCTGCTTGACTTCATGCTGCGGTACATGCACAATCAGGTGAGATAATGTGTGGTCTGCGTATTTCTGCTGACCTTCTTTCAAAATACACACATTACAAAATCATGCATCAGATATATAAGTGAAAGGGCTAAATAATATCCTCTAGGACTTGACTAATGCCGTGGCAACATTGATTCTGCAATCTGTTTCAACAATGGGGCCACTCAGAAATAGAAACAGTGCAGTTAAAAAATTTAAAAAACAAGTAATGAAAATAATAATAAAAAAACTCTCACAGCAACTAATTTTATTAATGAAGGTTTGAATCCCAGTTTGACAAAGGGCCTGTGGTGGTTCTTTCCAGGTACTCCAGCTTCCTCTCACAGTCCAAAAACATGCAAAACTGAGCCTAAACTGACTGTGAGTGTGAATGTGAGAGTGAATGGTCGTTTATCTCTGTATGTTGGTCGTTGTATAAAGTGGTAGAAGATGGATGGATATTCATTTTAAAAAATAATTTTTATTAGTGATCCTTTTTATCTTTGAATTTTTCTGTTAATAAATCATCTTTGCATCTCTAAACTTATAGTTGCGTATTGTCTATTACAAAGTAACTTTCACGTACTAGCACCAGATGTGACAAGCTTTGTACTGCCTCTAATACTGAGAAACTTGCTTTTTATTAATGTCATAATATGTGGTAAAATTGCAGGTAACAACACAAATACTATAGTTACTGGCCTTTCAATAACATGAAGTGGTATGCTACATAATACATACCCACTTTGTTTTTACACAGACACACTTTTTTTTAATCAACAACTCGTCCTTTGGGTCTTCTACGAGCAGCTTAGCACACAGACGCACAGTGGGATCACCTTACATTCACACATGTGCTCTCTAACACAGCCAGCGAGGAAAGAGGAATGGTCTGACCCTGTAGTGTGCCACAGCTGTTGTGCTGCATGAACATGAGCATTCATGCAAAGCTGACCAGATCTACACATGTTCACATTCTTCACAATCACTGATGCTACTTATTTAACCCTGTGAATCTCGCTTTTTCACTTATGTGCTGATATATATTTAGAACTTCCACAGCCATGTATTTATTTGCAGAATTGTTGGACTGCAGGTAAATGATCCTATCACTCTGTAGTTAGCTGTTCAGTGAAAATGCACCCTTGAGCTGGAGACACCATGAATCAGTGCTTGTGTTTTTACTTTCAAATTAGGTATTTGCCTTTGTGGCTTTCTTATATATTTCCTGTTTGTGGTCAGAAGCTTTCACTGTCTGTCAGCTGCATATTCTGATGAGGTCACTTTGAGTTGGTTTTTAACTGAAACTTTTATTTGTCCTGTTTTAGGTGGTCAACAAGATGACAATACTTGCTAAAACATTAACTAATACACTGTGACACTGAGTTCTCAGTCTCGAGTTACAACCCTTGTTCAGTGTGATGCTTCAGGTCCCTGTTGTTGGTTCAATTCATAAATTACAAACATCAAAATTGTGAGTGCGGGATTACAGGCCTTAGCCTGGACTTAATATTACTCTCATTTAGCCCAGTCAACACTGTTCATAGATGACAAGATGGGGTTTATTTTATTGTGTGACTGCACTGATGAAATTTCACAAAGGGTTTGGGGACATTCTCAAAACTGGTGACAGAAAAAAAAAATTACGTTTACTTTTCTGTGTCATAACAGCTCTCGGTGAGATATACAATTTTTTCTCAGATGTTAATCTGAATTAAATATCCTCTTGTTTTTTTTTACTGTCCCTTCTTACCTGTCCTCTTTATTTCTGTGAATTGCTTTTGTCTTCTGTCTCACCTGATGTTTATCTCATCTTTGTCTCGCTCCTCCTTCTCTCACTCTGCAGCAGAGTGAGTCATGGATTGGAGGTGATGATGAGCCTTTGACAGGCTTCACCTGGAGAGGAGGCTGCGAGAGGGAAACCACAGGGATTCAGATCTGGAGCAAAGTGTTTGTCATTGACAAACCAGACGGCAGCAAGGTAGACAAATATTGTCCTTTTACATTTAACAGGCTCTAACAAGCTACAGGTTGTTGTCTCAGATTTATGATCTCATTGTGATGTTTAAAAACAAACACCTTGACTGTTCACTTTGATCCCAAAAGGTAGCTGTGCTCCTTGTTGACACTCAGGGAGCCTTTGACAGCCAGTCCACTATAAAGGACTGTGCTACTGTGTTTGCCCTCAGCACAATGACCAGCTCTGTACAGGTTAGACCTAGAAATATGCTGTTCCTTTTCACATCATGAGCGAAAATAAACATTTATGCTCATGATGTGTTTCTTACTTTTTTTAGGTGTACAATCTCTCCCAGAATATACAGGAAGATGACCTACAACATCTGCAGGTCAGTGTGATTTATTTATTTATTTTTTTCTCCTCCACAGGAAGAAAGCAAAGTCTGTGCCAGTCTGATCCTCCGTTTGCTAATTCATAACATTAATCTCCTCTGTAGCTTTTCACAGAATACGGTCGACTGGCAATGGAAGAGATCTACCTGAAACCTTTCCAGGTACTGGCTGCTTCTGCAGACCATGTGCTCATGCTTTTTTGACATTTGTGTAGTTGTAAAAAATGAATGCCCAAAGTCCAACAATTGTATCTTTTCAGTCACATTCTGCAAGGCAAATAATTTATTTTAAATTATAATATGGGTTAGTAAATAGCAATCCAATTGAGAAATGTTATTAGACTGGATCATGTAACTAAAAATGTTGTAAACAAGAACAGAAATTAACTGAATGGTCACTTGATTAAATCTTGGCTCTTTCTCCTTAAAATCAAATAATGTCTCATTATTTCTGTGTGTTTCAGTCCCTGATGTTCCTAATTCGTGACTGGAGTTACCCTTATGAACATAACTATGGCCTAAAAGGAGGCAACACCTTCCTAGAGAAAAGACTGCAGGTGAGGGTTTTTTTTTGTAGTTAGTTTTTTTGAGTGAAAGTCTGTTTTGTGTACAGATTGTACAACAGAAGATGCTTTTCTATCCTGATTTGTTTTTCCCACCTTGATGAAGATATAGTATATGCAGTAGTTCGCACACTCACTTGTCCTGTCAGCCACACAACACCTGTTTTTAATGCATCTAATGTCATTGCTTGTGCAAATATGCTTTTGTCGAACACTTGTGTACACATTTCCACCAGTCTGTGACAAAGACAAACATATGCATTCACTGTGTTGGTTTATCATTTTCTGCTGTCCCAGGTAAAACAGAACCAACATGAAGAGTTGCAAAATGTAAGAAAGCACATCCACTCCTGCTTCTCCAGCATCAGCTGCTTCCTGCTGCCACATCCTGGCCTCAAGGTGGCCACCAACCCTTACTTTGATGGCAGGCTGAAAGGTGAGATAACAACTAAAAACATTTGCTAAAGAATATGTAATCAATACTGATGGCTTAAGCCTGTTCTGAAAGTGTCATGCTCCGTGAAAATCCTAGTGTGCTTTTGTGTGTTTCAGACATCGATGATGATTTTAGAAGGGAGCTGGCCAAGTTAGTGCCTCTCCTCCTGGCCCCAGAGAGGCTGGTAGAGAAGGAGATTGGAGGAAATAAAGTCACCTGCAGAGATCTCCTGGAGTACTTCAAGGTCCTACAGGATTACACATTAATACATTGATCTTCATATGGATGGGTCACAGCATGATGAATATAAAATTTTGCACTTTATCCCTGCCAAGTCTGCCAGTACATATTTAGCTTTCTAATTGAAAAAAAAAAATTCAGGGTAAGTAAATGACACAAATATGTATTTTAATGTTAAGTCACGGTAGACATTCAGAACTTCTGTAAACAGTGGTATCATTGTAGAGAATGTTAAAAATTAAAAAAAAAACATGAAAACCATACTAATAAGGTGAAGATGCAGTGTGAAACCCTTGACTTTGGTGATGAACATTTGGTTGTTGCTGCACACAATTGTGATCGTAAAGTTTTCATTTACTTTGAAACAAAATCACATTCATGAATACCACAGGTCTGCTAAACCACAATCGCAGTTTGTGAGTGATTAATTCTGTTTTTTAACTTTTCTTGGACACACCAAACTGGTGTCTTTTTTAGTATCTGTTTGTTGCAACATTGTACAGGAAGCACTGGTGTGGTAATCTGTGTTATTTTATCTTCCTGCAGGCTTACATAAAGATCTACCAAGGTGAGGAACTGCCTCACCCCAAGTCCATGCTGCAGGTTGGTGTCTGTATTAATTATTAAGGACATTTATAACAGATTCAGAGTGAAGGATTTAATGGCAGCTAGTGGTTAAATCGGATGATGCAGTTAACTGACTACCACCCAATTCCACAGAAAAGGTCTTAATTATAATACGAATACACTGTTATTATTACTAAAAGGTCCAGTGTGTATCCTACACACTGGACCTTTAATTATAAGTCTCACTTTTAGCTTTTATTTTTCATCTTCTGTGTTTGTTAAAGAATAAATTGAAATTGCTGCTGTGTTTCTTTTTTTTTTTTTTTTCCCCCCCAGGCGACGGCAGAAGCTAACAACTTGACTGCAGTGGCAGGAGCCAAAGACATGTATAGCAAGAACATGGAGCAGGTGATGGCATGTTTCTATTTACATACTCAGTTCAGTGGCTTCAGGAACCATCAGGTGTCTGTTTAATTTGAGCACACAATAGTTGAAATCATAAATTTAATACAAATTCTACAAAATGGAACACTGTTGCTATTATAGTTAAATTTTATGCCAAAAATGTGAAACCACGTTGTCTTTTTTTGGCTGCTTCTTCTCAGATTTGTGGTGGGGACAAGCCATACATTGCCCCAGCTGACCTGGAGCGTTGCCATGAGGAGTTTCGCACACACTCTGTGCGTTACTTCCGCTCTGTAAAGAAAATGGGTGGTGAGGAGTTTTGCCAGCGCTACCAAAACCAACTGGAAGCCGAGTTGGATGAGGCCTACACCAGCTTCTCCAAACACAACGACGGCAAAAACATCTTCTATGCAGCGCGCACACCTGCCACGCTGTTTGCTGTCATGTTTGTCACCTATGTGGTGTCTGGGGTGACTGGCTTCATCGGTCTGAGCACCTTAGCGGCACTGGCTAACCTGGTCATGGGCATCGCTCTGCTGTCACTCTGCGTCTGGGCGTATGTGAAGTATTCTGGAGAGTTTCGGGAGGTGGGAACGATGATAGATCTGGTGGCTGAGACGCTCTGGGAACAGGTGGGTGTCTTGTCAGCAAATTTTGTTGGGCCAGACTTTCAAACCAAGGAATGTAGCTGGGCCGCACCCTTGCAGCAACTGATAAGCAGCAAGTTAATAACAAATTTAAAATCAACACTAATGAATTGAGCTAGTACAATAAACAAATACTTGTCGGTCCAGAGAGGGTTAAATCGGCAGTTTTCATCTTCTATTTTACGTTTCTGTTCGACAGTATGCTACCGCTGCTGCTCGTCGCACAAAAACTCGTTGCAAAATGCATTGTGGGTTGACTGTTGCTAGGTTACAGGGAGTGTTAATTCACTATCGGTACCCCCGTAAGGAATTTAGGAATTTCTGTGGGAATTTTAAAATCCCACTAGAAATGTGTTTTGGTCTGTGGTCTCACCACTAGATGTGACTAATGTTTATACACGGAACCTTTCAAGTTCCAATTGTAGTTTTAATTGTAAGGAAAGGGTGTTTAAAACACCTGAGAAACAAGAATATGTCTATTTGTTATCTTTGTATCTGATGCATCCCATCATCCATCTCATCAAATCAAAAGAACAATTTTTTCCTTTGTGCTTTCCCTTCACACTGAAACAGCAAAAGCCACAAATACAAAGCCAGTGTGTGAATGGTGTTTGCTTTTGCTTTTTGTCTTTTGCTTTTTTGCACTTAATCAGTGCTAAGGACTCAAACTCTCCTTTCTTCTCTGATGTTTTCCTCCTTCCTCTGCTTTTGTCTCTCTCCACCCTCCCATGCTTTACAGCAGATGGTTAGTAAGGTGAGAGTGTAACTTCCTGTTTCTCTGATCTTCTTCCTGCTGCTCTCAACACATCCTGGCTGATTTCCACTGTTTCCACTCTTTTTACTTAGTCCTCCTTCTACCGGCCTCATTGTATTCTTTTTATTTATGTATGTCAAGGACCAACTGTCTCCATCACAGCATGTAGGTGTTAAATGATTTCAATAATTTTCATGTAACATACAGTATGTACCATTATTCACAACAGCTCTTCTATTTCTTCAGCTTTACTGAAGCATGTAAATTGAAAAAAGGCATGGGTTTGGGAAGGCACCAGTATCTGTCTTAGTTTGGATGGAGAAAGAAACGGGAAAAAATATAAAGACAGCTCTTTATTAGTTAGCCACAGTGTTGAATGTACCCCTGTCTCGCAAGGTTAACAAATGTTTATTTTGTTTGTTTTTTTTCCTTTACATGAATTTGTATATAGTCAACATAAAAATATAATAATCTCCTCCTCAGGCCATAATCTCCATCCTTAGAAAATGTCATCAAATTTTTTGGCTAAAAACTTGGCATGTAATCTGCTGAAAATTTGGATTTCCTCACAGTGGACATACTTTTTCCTTATTTCTTTTTGAATTTCTTTTTACTTTCGCTGAACATCTAGATCGGTCTGCTCAAACTTTCAAACGTCTGTCTGTCAGTGTGTCTGTCTTGTTCCTTGCGTAACTGTCCTGGTCCTTCCTACTTTTCTCAGGTGTTTTCCAAACTTTTGGAGCCGGTCATGAGCCGCCTGCCATGGCCTGCCTCCCTCCTCCCTTCATTCCCATCAGGAACAACACTGGGACTCAGAGCTTTGACTCTTCTGAACAACAACTACTACAAGAAGACTAACTAACTGTCAAACATTTGAAACATCTGCAGTTTCAAATATTTAATAGCTTGTTTAATAGTACTTTTTTTAGTGCATTGATCCTGGATTGCTACATTTTGACTTCTGGATGTGGACAGACTATCCTCTGAACGCTGACAAGCTCAGGATCTTCTCAGGATGTCACAGATGTGGAGCCTGCCCACACGGTTTTAAATCTTATTCTGATGAATGTGTCCCTTTTTATAGTTGTGTTTTTTTCTAATTGTGACTGGTTTTATTGATGATTGATTGTCAGCATGTTGAACTACACCCACTTTTTTGTTGCATTGATTATTTATTTTTTTAAGCTTAAATGTTTTCTACTCTAACCTTTTTCTTTTAGTTTCTTTGTCCCCTTCATGAACAGTTTTCAACCAATTCACTTGATCTGTTCTCATACAAAATCCTCTCTTCATCTCCCTTGTCCTCTGTCGTCTCTGCTGTCCTCTGCTACAGGTTTTGAAGCCACTAAGTGAACATTATATGGAAGACAACGTCAGACAGACGGTGGTTAACTCTATCAAAGCCAGCTTAACAGAACCGGGCTCGCAGCACACCAAGTTAAAGACTCATTGACACTCTTCCTCATCCCCTCCGCCCTCCTCCTTGTCATGTTTATCAACCCCCCCCTTCCTAGAACTGCGGAACTAGTTCAACACCAAAGCCGATCCTCTACTGTTTGTCCCCCACATAAACACCATTATGGCATCACTGACCCCATTTTTACATGAGCAACTTGACCTGTAGGCTCACCGTTTGCTCCGCTCTTCACCGCCCTCCAGTGCCTGAGAGCAGGAACTGCACATTAATGAGAGGTCAGAGAGAAGAAGCTGACGGCGTCGCCTTTTGCCAAAAAAGGACCTGAACAAAGGTTGTTGTCTGTGTGCCACGCTGTTATAGATGTAGTGCACAGTGCAGGTTGACACACACACACACATTTGCTGTTGGCACTCTGCTGTAATTTTGAGCTGTAATTCAGGGAAAACAGATGTGGCTGTTATCAACAGTGCAGAGGAAAACATTTCTGTGGATATAATCATTGTGTGTTAAAGATCAAACTGTTCAGAGCTAAACTTACTTTTCTCTTCAGTCTGTCAAATAACATTTCCTTCAAGCACATGTGACTAAAAAACTACTAGTGATGGTTAATGTTCTTTTTTTTTAAAAAAATGATTCAAACCAGGAAGCAGATTTTATTGATTCCACTGAAGTGGAAGCAAATCTTTGGTCGCTGACGAGCTGGAGAGTTGATTTATTTTTTTAAAGCTGTTATACTTCCAGCATGTCCCGTCCTCATAAATCAGTCTGTCTCCTACAAATCTGAAATGAACAGATGAGGCAGGAAGTAAAGTATTTTTCCTCAGACAAACAGTTCATAACACAACAGTTGACTCGAATGTGTTCATTCGTTCAGTTTTTGACACAAAACTTTGAAGCTGTATTAACCAGGTTACTTGGGAACTAGTTACTGGGCTCTGGTTTCTTCCTGACAAAACCTCTGTACACATCTGTCTCACCCGTTAATACGTAGTGAATATAATCCTGTTCTGTAGGGAGTTTTGCTCTTTATATTTTAGGACTGACATGTTTTAAATTACCTTTAGTGTCTTGTAGACCTGCCAGTGTTTGGCCTTCTGCATGCTGCTGTATTGTAGCCAGTTAAGAGCTTTTAGAGCCCAACTGTACTCAGATATTCAGGGAGGGTTTTCTCTTCTCTGCTGCCTTCCATCAGATCAACTCTTGTTTTAAGACCTGCAAATTACTTTCTTGCATATTTTTTTAGCCTATTAAAGGAATATTTTGACATTTTGGAAAATAATATATATATATTCTAGGCAATAGATAAATGAGATGATTGATAACCATCCTTTCTGTGGGTTAGGGGTGCATTCACACTCCCCTACTCATCTCCCATTTCTCTGTAATGCTAAGCTAACTGACTACTGCCTATAGCTTTATATTTAAATGACAGATTGTTTTGTTTACTTTTGTTCTTAGTAATAGCCTATTTCCCCAAATGTTGAAATATTCCTTTAACTGCCAGCAGATGAATCGATTCATACTTATTTATTTTTCTTTCCTTGACAGATTATTAACTGAACAACGTTAAGAGCTGCGTCACATCACTCTGAGCTCTTTTACATGAATCTGTCCTCAGTATCTTTAATCTCAGGCAGCTGTCTCTTATCGTACACTTTCTTTTTCAGTGTTCACACCTTACAATCAGGCATGTGTGTTGGATTAAATATTTAAAAGAACTTTATAGTGTATCAACTTAACAGTATGTTCTTTTTTGTTGTTTTTTTTAGAGAAGGATAAGTCGCTGCTGTAGAGGATTGATGTTTATGGAAACATATTTTGATTCTGATAGGAAACTGACTGTGTGGAGTGGGTTGGTGACAATGTGTGTCTTCCTCTCTCCCTTTTAAAGATCTCTGGTAATTTATTTTTCAATAAAATGTTTACCTTAAGAATAAATCATTAAAACAACTCTTTTGGCTCCTTTTGTGATTTGTTTGAGGCACAAGAAGCAGCTTATACGGCTGGCTTTACATATACATATATATATATATATATATATATATATATATATATATATATATATATATATATATATATATATATATATATATATATATATATATATATATATATATATATATATATATATATATATATATATATATATATATATATATATATATATATATATATATATATATATATATATATATATATATATATATATATATATATATATATATATATATATATGTGTGTGTGTGTGTGTGTGTGTATATATATACATATATATATACGTGTGTGTGTGTATATACGTATATATATATATGTGTGTGTGTATGTATATAATATTTTATTTATTATTTTTAACCCTTGCAATTTTTAACACATGCTCCCCTCTCCAAACTTTGTGCTGTCTTTTAGACCATTTTTACAAATATTGAGCACATTTCACTGCAGGAAGCACATGCACAGTTTGACCAGTAAACAGGAGCCTCATTTCTCATCAGTGCAGTACATTTTTACTGCAGGAAATTGAGGTTATAACATATTAAACAGGTGTGTAAAACTGCGTGTGTGAAACATTTACTTTACGGATGAGATTTAAAGAGGACATTCACTGAAAAATCAAATTTCTGATGGTTTTTGGTGTGTCCCCGTGTCCCTCTCGTATCTAAATATCACTAAAGTGTCACAATAAACGCTTCAGCCACTTTTGAGAAAAAGGGGCTTATTTGTTTATCTGTGCTCAAGCAAGTGTTTTGAAAAGTTGAGTTTAGTTAAATAACTAGCACATTTGACGTGCAACGAACCCTCCCCAACAGCTACTCCCGGTCGTGGGCGTGAACATTCAACCTGAATCACTTCCGCTATTAAGACTGTTGTATCTGTTGAGAGCAACGTGTCTCAGAAGAAAGGTTCCGTTCATTGTTGCTCTGTTGCTGGTTGTCAAAAACGACACCAGACGCTTCGTAGACTCCCTTCTAATGAGGAAAAAAGAGCAGAGTGGATATCTTTAATTTTTGATAATAATAATATCCGTGCTAAGCTTCCTGAATTGCTGTTTGTTTGTAGCAGTCACTTTGAAGTGAATAGTTATACAAACTTTGGGCAATACAACGTGGGACTCATCAGCAGGAAGCAGCTCCAACAATCCGCAATGGATTTCCTGAAGGCAATGTAAGTATTTCCAAACTAAGTAATAATGTCTTTGTGGCTTGACTTCTTCTTGTCTTGAATAGCAATAGCTAACGTCGGCTAATTGCAGCCTCGTTTTAAAGGCAGCGTGTGTGTGTGTCAGTAGCGGTAGAAAATTAGTGAGTGAGAGTGAGGGTTTGTCTCAGCTCCGGGTGATGCTGTTTACTAACACACCGCTGCAGTGCTTGTGTGGAAATGTGTGTATTTTTTGTGTTGTTTTGCGAGTGTCTCGGGTTAGCACATATGCTAACTACTTTGCGGCAGGCAGAGATCGTGTTTGTCTCGGCTCGCTGTTTTAAAAGCGAACCGCTGCATGAGCTGTGAGAAACCGTGTGCATAAGGGAACAACTTATTCTAAATTATTTATTTTACATGTAAATTAAACCACGCAGGCAGTAAAACTGACGCTCCTGTGGCTTGGGGGGCGAAGCACTGTGCAGCAGTTAGTCCGCTCGTAGCTGGCCAATCACAAGCGAGTAGGAATGCGCTTGGTAGCTGGCCAATCGCAAGAGATTGGCCAGCTACGAGCGGCATTAGCTCCGAAACAGAAACAGAGGCATTAGCTCCGAAACAGAGTGCCTGTTCAAATACTGTCAGAGATGAGCAATAAACTGGCTTAATCTGAAGAGACTATGAGGTTTTTGACCATAAATATTATTTATTTACATCAGTAATCTCGATTTTTAGTTCAAAAAGACGATTCTATGTGACCTTTAAACGGTTTAAATGTAGCCATGGTGACATAATTGTCATGACGAATTTCAATAAGCTTTTCGAAGTATTACTATGATTTTGAATATGAATTACTACAGATAATCTCACTGTTTGTTCACTGAGTTTGGCACATACTGTGTCTACTGGTGTCACATTATCACAGTTATCACGTATGACATCATGTCTCACATATACGCCTGTAACTTTTTGTATGTGGGAATAAACCCACGTTATGTGGTAAGAGAATTATGTTAGGAAAGGTCGGAGGTCAGGGTGGTCAGTGATACTATTAGGGACAGTTTACTAGTAACCTAAGGGTTAATGACCTTTTCCAAATTGCTATTGTTCATCAATAGGACATTTGCAGTAAGTGAGCTCAGCAGCCAGGAATATTTTTGTGATGTTTTAACAGAAAGTGCTACAAATTATGGGTCACAATGACCCGAGGACCAGATCCATCTGTTTGTCAACACAAACACTGGGTTCTGTTTGTCACTGCAGTGTAAGAAGTGGTCAAAACCTCTGATCTAAAGGCTGTAATACCTCACACTAATGGTGGCGTAAATTAAGGTAAGAGAGCGTTTCCCTATTTTCATAGTGCAGGCTCATACTCTCAGGACGCAGCAGAATGTCTGGCCCTCCAAAATAAATAATTGACAATGAAGACAGATGTGAAGTTACAGCTCTCATCTTTGTTTAGCTTTGATTTTTCCCTACATCATTTTCCTAGCACAACTTTTGTAATCTTTGCATATTAAGTGCAGGGAGGAAAAATCTGTTTGTCCATTTATTCAGATCTATTCTTTATATTGAAAGAGTTTGGGTTAGGTCACGCTGTCAGTCAATATAATAATAAAGTAGCACTTGAACTAATAAGTGGAGTTTTCTCGCTGTGTGGCCTCTTAATGCACAGAGGTCAGTGAGCAGGTGCAGCCAAAGAGAGAGAAGCTGGTTGCAGCTTCGTTTATTGTTTCAAACCTAGTGCAACGTTAAACCGCTGCTGAAACATTGTCATCATTTCCAGTTTAACTTGTCCAAGTACAGCTGCAGTGTGAAATCAGAGCTGTTGTTTCCAAATATTTCAAACTGCTCTTTGCTGCATCATCTCAAACCCATACAAGCACTGCGTTTCCAACAATGACCAGCAGGTGGAGCCAGATGTTTAAAAATACGTTTATTTTTTTTTAAGCTGCAAACATGAGAAACATTTTCATAGTACTTTCAAAAATGGAAGAGCAGCTGAACATTGTGCTTATAAACAAACAGGCTGTTATGATGTATACAGTTGCCATTACTAAAGCAGTCTTTTTTTTGTTTTAAATATAAAAGCACTAAAAGGCCACAAAAATACAGAGACAAATGGAATTTTATTTCCTCACTAATTTTGTATTAAACCTAAAACTACAAGAAACTGCTATTTCTGGACCAAATCTTATCGTACATGACAATATGTTCTCAAACTCTAAAAACTGAATGAGGTTTTTCAAGTCTCACTCACATTGGCACATTTCATGTCATACAGTTGACAAAATTATTACCCCCCCACCCCCCCCCACCCCCATGAAAATGTCATTGTTTTTCAAGTGTCTCCCACATGCTGTTCAACAGAGCAAATGATTTTTTACATGGCTTTTTGAAACATCCTAGTTTTATTTTGTATGCTTCAATTATTTGACTTTGTACACAGAAATGAAATTATTCCACAAAAACCAAAAAATACCAGAAAAATTATCCCCCTTAAGAACTGACCTCTTTATTGAGCCATAGCACAACTGTTGTGCAATGATGTGCTTTAACTGTGTAATGCTCAAAAATCAAGTTAAAACTGAGGGTTATCTCCCAATTTACACACAGTATAAAATCTTCAGTAAGGGTTTAAGCTGTCACTTGAGAAAGCATCATGCCCAAAACAAATAAATCAGTGTAGACTTTAGAAAAAGATTTTGAAAGAAAACCTGAAGCAGCCAGCAGCAAAACTGGGTCTGGGTCGTCGCTTTGTCTTCCAACATGACAACGACCCAAAACAGACGTCTCTCCTGGTGAATAACTACCTCCAGAAGACCAAAGTGAACGTTATTGACTGGCCTGCACAAAGTCCTGACTTAAATCCCATTGAAAATCTTTGGGGTGAACTAAAGACGAAGGTCCTTGCCAGAAGGCCATCTAATCTGGAGGAGCTTGAGAGATTTGTCAAAGAAGATTGTGCTGAGATTCCTCAGGAGACGTGACAGAGACTTGTTGAAAACTACACCAAACAACTGCAGGCTGTTATCCAGCAAAAATGTTACACAATTGACGATTAACATCAGGGGGGCTAATCATTGTGATCCTGGTAGTTTTTAGTTTTTGTGGAACATTTTCATTTCTGTGTGCAAAGTCAAATAATGGAAGGATCCAAAATAAAACTAGGATGTTTGAAAAAGACGTTAAAAATTCTTTGCTGTGCTTAACATGGGAGATACTTTTAAAACAATTACATTTTCATAGGGGGGACTAATAATTCCATCCTCAAGTGGACCTCTCAGTATATTATGAGGAAAGATGCAGTAACAAAAGAAACTTCACATTGAAAAATGTGACCTGTTTCCAGCTGATGAATCGAGACAAAATAAAATGACTGAGAAGTTTTTTTCTTTTTTAAATTAAAAGAAACACACAATTAAAAAAAGTGGTAAAACTTCAATTAAAAATAAAATGCCTACAAACAATTGCTAAACACTTACGTTACACAGAGTAAAGGGTTTTCATAGAGTTAAGTGGCCCAGATTACGTGTTTCAACCTCGTCTTTAGGATTCAGACAATTTTTAACATTCACTGAGATTTTATCAAACACTTGCTCTGCAGGATGTTTCAGACTGTCCACAATAATACTGAAAGAGTCGGAGGGAGCAAAGTGGTTTACGGATCATGACCTCCCTTCAGAGTTCCTCATTTTCCCACGTCTTTGTGTTATTTGGTGTGAATGGAGTTAAAAGCTGCAGCAGTGTGGAGTGTTGTACTGCTCACGTTTCATGTGCAAAGAGTTTACAAAAAGGAGCTAAATATAACAGTCACTGCAGACGAGCCAAACACCTGCATCAAAGCACCTCGTGTATACAAATGTGTTAAGACCAAGAATATGTTTAAGTACCGTAATCCAACATTTTCTATATATAATTTTGTGCAAAAGAATATGTTTATGTGTGAATAGGGATTCTGTGACTGTGTTCAATTGTCTACAGTCGTCTACATTCACTGCTCAGCCTCATGATCTGGGAAAATTTGAAATACACTACAGACTTTGTTTTCATCTACACAAGGAGTCCACTCCAATACTTTTTTTTTTTTTTACCACATTTGTTTTTAACACTGTCTCAGAGAAAGTAAACCTCTTTGATCAGTACCATTAATAAAGAAAATATCCTGCAGAAACAAGAGAAGCTGCTGTGTTTGGAGAAAATAAAAACAAATATTCAGTAACAATTTTAGCCCATTTTGGTACCAGGGTGATGAGATGAGACTAATCTCTGCTGAAGACCGAGCTTCTCTAGTCTTCTTCTGTGCTGCCTTCACTCAGTCATGAAAGTGTTGCACAGTTAGTCCAAACGTTGGCAGGTGTCTCCCCTCTAAAGGGTCAGATGTTGGAGGGTGAGGTGCTCTACTCTACTTCTACTGCAGGATTTTAGATCATGGCTCGGAAAGCAAATGAGACTGCAGCACCCAGCGCCAAGCCAAGGGACAAGAAGAAGGCCATGATGGCTCCTGCTGTCTCTGCTTCATGCTGCGCCACCTTCCTATTCAGAGACAGAGGGAAAAAGTTCATTAGGAAGAGGTTTCTCATTGAACAAATTAGTATCTTTGATGAAGAACAACTCCATGTCAGTGCAAGGAATGGCTTGACATGAGCAATGTGTGCATCTGTAGTGAGTTAACTTTTAAATATGAACAAATGTCAGTTATGTTTCAAGCCATTGTCAAAGGAGTTCACACAACACCGATGAAGCTCATCAGCTCCACATCACTGTTTCTTAGTATAGCAGTATAAACAAATTAAACGTGTTCTCCGATTGGCTGCCTCCATGTCCATTGTTTAAAGTGTGTGTGTTGAGGTTTTATAGCTCAGAAGATAAAGAGGAAGATATTATGCTTTATGTTCATGTCATTTAAGACGAACTTAAACCTGACCAATATAATGGCTTTAAAACAAATATACAGCCCCAGGGACATGAAGTATAATGTCTAATTAGGTTTACAAATTGCATTTAAACAAAAAGATACGTAGTTAGCGATGTTTTCTTATGACCATATTTACTCATATATAAGTCACAGACATCCTTTCATATTCTTTATATTTGTGAGAATCGCCCTCCAGACACTCGCTCAGCCATATTTAGCTTGCAGGAACACAGGAGGTGCCTGCTGCTTTGTTTGATAAGTTTGTGTCACTTTGGTAAATCTGACCAAATCTAAACAACACGGTCACAAAATAACATAGATGGAGACAGCAGTGGATTAACTCCTGTGTGCTGTGATATAAAATCAGATTTTTTTTTATAGACATTGGTGTGGGAGATTGAGAGTGAAAAAGAGTATCTTATCAGTGAGCTAAAGATCATTTCTAAATATTGTGGACTAAAGCAGGTGGAGAGTCCTTTGTTGATTGATTGATTGATACTTTATTAATCCCAAGCTGGGAAAAAAGCTTTTGTTAAGAAACAAGTGTTTTCCTTGTGTCGACGCTGACTGACATATTTTCAGTGAGATAAAGTGTCTGTTGCCCCAGACTGGTTCCAGTGTTTCAACAACATGACGCTGAATCCACAGCTCTTTTCATGACTAATTATTTGCCAGCACATAATCTAATACAAGCACACTGACTCACTAACCAAACTGAACTATCACTGTAAGGTGAATGAGCCACAACAGCCTGGAGTCTGTGTGTGTGTGCGTTTGTATTTGTGACATATCAGGGTATTTTAATGATAACACACCAACAATATGGGTATGCTGAGAAATATGAGGACATTTTAGAAGAAGAGAAGAAGAGCTAGACTTAGTCCTGAGACTGAGGCTACTCATTTTATCTGGACGTGACAAGCCTCGTTTAGAAGTTCAATGGATCAGTGACTATAAAAGTATGTTATACCATTTGTTTATGGTTCTCAGCTCTTCTTGCTGTTATAAGTGTTATATTTGTTTGTTCTGCTTATGATTTTGTCAGTTAGTAAATCTAATGTGGATTGTTCTACCTAACACTGATTAACCCTTTTTTTTTTTTTTTTTTTTTTTTTTTTTACATCAGGACATGGCGTATTTTTTTTTTTTTTTTTTTTTTTTTTTTTTACATCAGGACATGGCGTATTTATCTGTTCACCAATTGAAAAGGGATTCTTTGTGGTCGAGTACCGTGGGGAGTTAATTTCAAAACATGAACGGGACAAGAGGCAAAAAAGTACACAGATAAACAAAACGCATTCCTGTTTCATTTTGAATGGAAGAATGACATATGGTGGTAAGTAGAGGCCTAGAAAAAATGTTCTGAACAGTATTATGATTTTAGTTGAGAAAATTTAAATATGTTCTTTAATTTTAGCATTGATGCTTCCCATGAAGATGGCTCACTGGGCCGACTGGTTAATGATGCCCGCAAGTTCCCAAACTGCAAAATGAAAAAGCAATTTGTCTTCCTGTGTGTCGTCGGAAACTAAATATCTCACAAAATCTTCCAGAAAAGGTCTTAAAAGGACACTTTTTTCGGGTATAGCTTCCACACACAGTGGGGAGGTCACCAGTTCAGAGAAGCCTAGACGTTTTAGTTCATCAATGATAAGCAACAGTCATAATTCTTCAGTTAGAAGTTGCAGTGCCAATTCATCAGAGAGGACTTCAAACGGCCCTATAAAACTTTCACCATTGCAAAAAACTGGACAGAAAAGCAAACATAACAAGAAACAATATTGTCTCTTTTGTAAAAAGGCAATTTCTAAATTGACAAGACACCTTGAATCTGTTTACAGTAATCAGCCTGATGTTGCAGTGGCTCTCAGTTTTGATAAAAGATCCCGCAAATGAAGAGAGTTGTTAAGGTGTCTTAAAAAGAAAGGAAACTTTGACCATAATGCTACTGTGGCAAGTCATGGTGTTGGAGAATGGGTTCCTTGTCGAAGACCTACCACAGCAAAATTCAGTCATTGCAAATTTTGTCAAGGACTATATGCAAGATATTGCCCTTGGAGACATGTAAAAGAAGGTGCCCTCAGAGGTCTCAGCTGCTGCACAAGTTTCTTGATACAGAGTGTGCAAAATGGATGAAGGACCTTGAGGAAAAAACTGATAGCACAAGCTTTGGTAATCTGCTAAAGTGACTTTTGTAACAAGAGGAACTATTGTTAGAAATCCTTGTTTAGGTCCAGGTGCCTCACGCACTGTTTAGTGAAGGAACACTGTATGAGTTAACAGATCGAGCTGACACCATTTTTGACAGGTGGGAAGATGAAAAGCAAGTGGACAGTTCATGAAGTTAAGGCTGCTGAATGACACATGATTCATTTCATAACAAGCTCCAAAGTACCAGGTAAAAGGGACTGTGATGCCTGTCGTCAGGCAGAGCCGGTAGTTCTGAAAGACAGAGACTGGACTGCCATCAAATACTACATCCATAACCGAATCATAGCATTACAAAGAGAGATGAATAGATAAATGTATATAAAATGTGTGCATAGATGCCATGTAAGTACATTTTTTCCATTCTCTTCATTTTCTAGATTGTGCAGAGGTGTTCACTGCTGCCAAATGCCAAATCTTTTGTTTGGTTTAATTTAGTTTTGTTCTTTTCAGTTCCCCAATCTGCTGGCTTTATTTACAGTACCAGCCATCACTTCTTTCAGAAAATTAAGTTTAAGATGATAGGTTCTTACTATGCTCTTAGAGACATAGTACTTGAAGGAATTGTTACTTATACAGAATTGTCAGCATTGGGTTTTTTTTTTCTTCACAGCCATAATTTTTTGAATGTGGTTTTTGAAAAATTGTTAAGTAATCCCTATATATATATATTATAGGTATAGGTGTATTCACAGTATATGTGATGTAAGCTCTACTTAAGACAATTTAGCAGAACTGTACTGGTCACATTTCATAGAAGGTAGGCACTTTAATAGAAGGTTAAATGGTTTATTTTAAACATTTCCTGTTTCAGATAAAACATGCCTTGTATACTGCATGGCCTGCAGTAAAAGAAAGGGGGCAAAATGTCTGGGTTTCTAATAGCCTATTCTGGGCTTTATTTAAAATTTCATACATTAAAAAGGCAAGAAATATAAGTTCCCATGTTTTTTGGGTTTTTTTCCCCACTTGAACCGTCACTGCTAAATTCATAAATTCAACACAATAATTAGACTTAAAAAGTAAACTGTACAGCTGTACAAAAGTAGACTGTTGAAAGCACACTGTACAGCTCACTTTTACTGTGTTGTATTAACATATATTTCTTTCAGAGGTTCCCTGATTGGTGAGCAAGACTATTATACATCTATGATTATTATGTACTGTTCATTTTTAAGACAAACATAACAGCAGCAAATTTTCAAATTCAGACTCCATCCTTACTTGGTCTTTGTAAGTCACGTAAACTTGAAAATTGTGTGTGCATATACGGGTTGCACAATTCACTTAAACATGAAATAACAGTGTGTGAGCTTACGGGGCTCATTAGTCACATAAACCTGACAGTGTCCTCATAAGCAGCATTAAAATCAGGTTTGACCAAAATATAGCCAGAGCCAAAATCTCAATAGATTAGTGTATTCCTGGAGACATTGGTAAGAAGCATTTTAAATCCCAGGGCTCTAGGACCCTGGGAAAGGCATGTACCCATTTGTCACATTTTGTCCTGATATGTCCTGCAAACACATGTGTGTGTGTGTGTGTGTATGTGTGTATCATTTACTTGGGTCCAAAGCACATGCAGAGGCTGGCCAAGTATCCGTTGGAAAAGGAGAAGAAGATCATGAAGATGATGTACCAGGCGTCATGGCCAAACAGCACAGGGAGGTAGTAACGAGGTTGGACGTTACACAGTATAAAGAGAGGGATGAAGATGACGCGCAGAACCACCAGGATGGGAAGCCAAATACTGTCTTTGCCCGGCTGAAGAGAGAAAGAGAAACAAACAAGTAGGGTGATTCTGTGGTCCATCATTTTCCACCACGTTCTAACCTTAGAGACCACATTAGTAGTAATAAGTATTTTGATCGATCAGTGAAACAATTCATAGGGGTGGGAATCACAGGGTACCTCATGATACGATAAGTGATACATGGTCTGCGATACCAGTAATATTATGATACAACAATTCGGTAATAATCAATATTTTGCAAGAGAATTACATAGCGATATATCATGATATCTGTCTACCTAAAGAAAACAAAATGTTACTGTATGTATAGAGTCATTGGTATTATCTGAACCAGACAGTTACAGGAAAGTATATCTGAGCATGTCTGCCTAACAGTCAGGATCCTATTTATCCTAATGATAAATAAGCTCACATGATCCTGGAGCAGCTGACTCCTGCTATCTGCCTCAATCTGGCCCCAAGAGGCTGCATTCCACTGCAGGTCAGACCACGACAAACTTACTGTACTCAGTTTGTACAGAGCAACTTGATTCAATCTGACCATTTCCTGTGTTACAGGAACATGTCTAATTATTAAAGGAAATTAGACATGTTTGTTGATTTCTGCATGTCTGGATTAGGCTTTGAGGACAGCTAGGTTAATGATTACTGATAATTCTATCTGTTCAATCTATTCTGATGCCACATGAGAGTTCAGATGATGAAATATAAAATGTGAATGACAGCTATTTGACTTGAGAAGATGTTCCTCATCCTGATTCTGAAGGAATCACAGTAGAACAAAAACAGGACAACTGTAAAATTCTGAGAAGTGGAATCTATCTATCTAAACCCGCACAGTAACAAATGTAATATCATCAACCTGTGATGAAATTGCATTTTGTTTTATATATACACCACATAGTGAATATTTACTTAAAGCTCGACTTAAAAAAAAAAAAGAAATTTAACAAATTAAATTGCAAGCCCAATGTGGTTCAGTCCTACTGAGCATGTGGATGGAAATTGTGTTTGTGTTTAACTGACCCACATACAGACGGCCGTCAGACTCCTGCCAGCCCAGTCCATCAAATTGAAGAGGAGGAAACATGACACAGGGATGAAGTATGTATCTGAAAATGGAACACAACAAACGCGTCGATGTTAACAACCATCACTGACGACATCTTTACTTGACAGGAACAATCATCTCAATCAACCAAGTGCTGAAGAAGAACGGCAGCTAATGTCAGTTTGGGTTCACAGCGGTTTGTAAGGATTCCAGCTGTGACCTGACTAATCTCTAAACATCCTGATGTACTTCTCCAACTGCTTTGTGGTTTTGATTCTTTATCCATCTTTTGGTGTGACTACAGGTCATGTGAATCTAAGCCAAGAAGAGAATCTGTGCTCCATGAGGGAAAAAGCCACAAACTTTTCAGAGCTGCACTTCATTATAAGCCAACATGGAAAGGAGGATTACTGAAAGACAATTACACAGTTTTACTTCACATCAGTGGCTCTCACTAAAGTACGTTCTTCAAGATGAAAAATAATCCAGTGATCCCTCGTGAATTTCTCTTGTAATAATGACACTGTTTTATTAGAGAGTAACCTTATTTCAGATTACAATTTGGCTCAGCAAGGCTTCAGCCTTCATGACAGAACGCTGCAAGTTACTACAAAAGAAGGAAAAGTAAAAGCCAAATTAGGTGAAAGTGTAAAATTAAAAGCTTTTATTTAGGTAGGACACTACTTTTGTTTATTTTTCCAAGTCCATCTTTCTAAAGGTGAGGATTTAAAATTCTCCCTGTCAACAATCTTCACATTGGGGAGAAAAAGGTTTAATCCATAATGAGCTTAGGGGATGAGTGTTTGTAAAAGGGATAAAAATTATTGCACTTTTCCCTCTCATATTGTCAAAAAGCTGGTTTTGTACAGAGGAGAGAATTAGGTCTGGCCGATGTGGACTAACATACATAAATAAATAAACTTCCACTATAATTTGGCTGAAGAGTTTTCAGGTGCTTTTAAGCACACATTGCTTTTGCATAAAACAAAAGTTGAACAATTACAGAACTGTTCAATATTGATATACTATGGTGATGGTGACAGAAACTAAAGATTGGGTGCTGTTTAATGTAAAATATGCTTCTGAAGGATGCCACTTCCACTTGTGGCTGTGAGAGCACAACTCTACTGTTTCCTCTAAAGAGATGCCAACCTGTGTACAGCTTTACAAGCAACACTATAGACGGTACTATGTAAATCTATACCATGTTTGAAAATATATTGGTATAAAACCTTTTATAATGCCCAGCCCAAAGAAATGCATACTCACCCCAGGCACCTCCATCAGCAACTGTGGACTTGACGTCAGCGGTCACAGCAGGAAATGCTCCGATGGTGACGGTGAAGATGCAGCACACAGACAGAGCCATCACCCAGATCTGATTACAGCATAAAACAACATGATCAGTTCCAATGCTGCCATACAGGTGGAAGGAGGAAAAGGTGGACTTTGTTCATGCTGGCATGCTGCATGCACACTTATAATTGCATGATCTAAAGTCTATGTGACAAAGTCATCATTTCACCTGTTTGAAGATGTTAAACACAGACGTGGTGGGTTTGGCCTCATCCACAGTCAGACCCACAGGTTGCTTCTCTGCTGGAGTTTCTGAGAAGCAAACAAAAAGTTGTCTTTTATCACAGTGTTAGCCACATTAAGGGAAATACCGCCCATTTATTTGGGCTGCAAAATTTTGTTTGTTTTATACCATGGGGTTTTAATGACACTCTCACATGCAAAAATTAATTAGACGGGTCACGATGGTCAGAGGGACTGAACCAAACACAGGGTTCTGGCTTCCACAGTCAGTGCACAGTAAAAAGAGAAATTCTTAAGGTGCAAATAACATGAATAGATCTGCATGAGTTTTTCTAGTCAGCCTAAAACAAAGACCACTGCTTAAAGAGACACATTTATTTGTTTTGGTTATAGACAAGTATAACCTGAACATATGACCAAACCTGTGAGCACAATGAATCTACCTTTTTTTAATAAGTCCATCTTGTTTTCCTCATCAGCAGAGGTTCTGGATCCACTATTCTCCATGTAGTACTGGAAAAATTCCTACAAAAACAGTGACAAAGAGTAAAGTCCTCTGAGCCAGTGGACACAAGAGAGGAGGGTCAGCGTCACTACTTGGCGCAATTCCTTAATCCTCACAGACTACAGAGACAATTACAGCGCAAAGTACATGCGAGTGAAATGTGGAAGTAAAACAAATACCATGTACTAAAAAAAGAGAATTTAGCTCTGAAACAGTCTTACCATCCTGGGCAGGATGAGGTAGGACACAATGGCCAGGAGAATAGCAACACAGGCTGTGATGAAGTAACCAAAAGCACTGTCCTGCAAGGCTGAACCAGCTGTACACACAAACACACACAGAATCATTAGTCTTGATTTATTAACAATTAATATTCATCTTTTAAAAACTCTTAGTTTAATACAGTTTAATTTTTATTATAGTTTATACTTAGTTTAATATAGAACAAGCTAAATTCACCAAGAATAAGAGGAGGAACCACCAAATGTCATATGTGTAACATTTCATGTTAAAAGGCTTAAATTATTATTATTCACTGAACTGGGCTGCAGATGATATGCCCTTTGCTAATTTAATCAATCAAACAATCAAAAATTCAAACTATTTCGCTTTATTAAATACTGACCCATCAGCATTCTCATACACTAACAGGGATCTATACTTAATCATCTCCATGCTAAGTATAGTCAAATATTTACCCTAAATATTACTACTCGGTGAGAAAACTGTTGTTGTCCATGCCTATTTACAAAATGGTTATGAAGTAATGGATGGGGTTACTGTTTCTAATTAACACTGCACTGCAAATTCATTCTGCCTTTATTTTTTATTTTTTTTAACATTGTTTTTTAACATTTCAAAACATTTTGAACAGCAACCAGTAGATGTTACTTTTGCCCTATACTACATCCTAAAATGTTAATATACAGTCATGGCCGGTCAGTTGTGTTGTACACGATTTTGCAACAGTACTTGTAATAGGAGATCCATTAGAGATTTGTGTGTGAGACATACTGGCCAGTGCACAGATCATGGAGAAAGCAGCAAAGGTGCCGGCCAGCCCCTGTCCACTCATGATGGGAGTGGTGTAGGATGCAGGCAATATCCCTGCCAGACCGAACAGGCTGCCCTGAAGTATCGCCCCGAATGCTGGGAAGAGAAAAGAATAAAAATATGCTTAAGAATGAGTATTTTAAAGTATTTTAAACAATCACTGAGAAAAAGAAAAAATAATTCTCTCCCACCACAATCAGAAAAGAAGCCTCTAAACCTTTTTTTTTTTATTAAACATTTATTTAACCAGATAAGAACTTTTTGTAAGAGTGTTCTGCGGCAAAAATATATGCAGTACCATGTGAAATAGAAGACCAAAACCTTTCTAAAACAACATGGAACAAAGTAAATGTTTTATGTAGCTGTTATGTAATTAACATTTTCCTTATCTCACTTTACACACAGCCAAAAAGGCCTTTTCATACAAAGTTGCACCACGAGTAGATTAAAATGCTTTACACATGTTCTCTTCAGAAATCTGGTAACAAGTGTCCACAAAAAGGAATGTGCCAGTGCACATATCAAAGCCTTAAGGTCACAAAGTCCTTCTCTCTAAATGAAACGCGATGGGTTATCCCTGCTGCTCATGGAGTCTTTGCAAATAAACTAACACACTAAGTTTACAGACTGTTCTGTAGCTCAGACAGCGTGTGTGTGTGTGTGTGTGTGTGTGTGTGTATCCATGAGAGGGCTCTTCCCAGCACAGAGTGGATGCAGATGATTTTGATCAAAAAAGGGGGGGGCGCATGGGAATGATCATTTGAATGAGTTCTACAATGAAATAAGGTGAAGGCAAATTATGGCTGCCCACTGTTACATAACTACAGAAGATGTTACCTTTCTCAAAACAGCAAAACAGCAAATGTTTTGCGTTCTGCAGAGGTATTTTTTGGACATTTTGTGTTGCTGTGTTAACGGATTATATGGAGAGATGTTACCCTTATTTACTCAAGCCTCTTTGGTGTAAATGGGGTGTGTTGCCAGGCTGTGTGACATATGCAGTTTCTGAGAAATCCTTTCACAGCCACAGTCAAAACAAGAGTAACTAAATTTGACCCCCTTTTTTACTCTGGTTACAGAAAGAATTGTCAAGAAAGGTATAACAATTGGAGGATTACAAAATCCAACCCCATCTTTTTACAGCACTTTCACAACAAACACCAAAAGAAAAAGAGTGGATAAGTTTCAAACAGCTTTCCATCGAGGTGTTTTCTTATGGGCCTGTTATGTGTCAGTTTGGCTTTTCCCTAAAGAAGATATAGACACCTTCTGCTGTGATAACAGGCGGACGGTGATTTATGCATCTAAAACTCACAGTTGATGCAGACAATTTTGATCATGGTGAGGGTGAAGAAGGGCAGTGGCTCTATGTGCACTTTGACGAACACAGCTGTCACCAGGAAAACCAAAAGAATGACCGTCAGGCTGCCAGAGATCCGCAGCTTCTGAGGGATCCTGAAACGCACACAGACAATTTCACTTTCCATTTTAGAAAATCGATGAGGTCAATGCGGCTTATGATTCTTTGCAAGACAGAGCCCAGAAGTTAACTATCCTGTTGAACTGGGAATTTTATTCTGAGAAGTTAGACCTCATTTCAGCAGAAAGAGCAAAAACAGAAAAATAAAAAACAAAAAAAGAGTTGTGTCAGTTCATGTATGAGAGAAAAAGAGTTCAGCAGAAATGAAAAAGTAAATATATTATAGAGAGGAACATCAGCTGAGCAGGGAGAGATAAAGGAAAGATGGGATGAAGCAGAGAACATAAATAGCATTCCTATGTGTATTTGTGCAGGGGTATAGACAGCCGTGTTCGTAGTCCAACCCAGATCTGTCTCAATCCTACTCTAATTAAAGCAAACATATTGGAAGTTCACATAAATGGACTATGAATTCTAAAGCAGTGTGGAGAGACTGAAATGAAAGATGAGCATGATGGTAGGCAGAAAAATAAAAGGTGCCTCTGATAAACTAAACATTGGTTGAATACAAACAAGAAACTTGGTCGGCGCACATGAGCTTGCACAGCGCACAGAGCAGCGCACATGCTACACATAAAGTTTACATGGCTGTGTTTTGTGTGATCATGTGAGTATACAGCCAGGTGAATACCTCTGGTGTATGAAGGAGTTGAGGCAGGTAAAAATGAGCAGAGGCACCATGGCACACAGAGTCATCACATTGTTAAACTTGGACTCCAGGACATTGCGAGTGTCGCCCCCCTCTGCAGTCACATTGGCCGTCCCGTTGAACGAAAGATCCGGCGAGTCCTTCAGTCGACTGGTGAAGTACTGGAGAAACAAAGGGGTAGACATTTATAATGTTTATGAGCACTTGACAACAACGGTTCAAGTGGGATTTAATTCACATGAATTCAAACGTTTGCATCATAATGCTGCTTTATGCTGTATTTGTTTCAGCTAAGTGTAGAAACAGCCAAATGAGGTTAGAATGAGAATAAGTAATGGACTAAACTAAAACAGAAACAATACCAAATGTTTACATGGTGCATTTTAAGCTTTCACACAATCTTTCACTCAAAAGATTGCCTTGCTCTTAGGTATACAACCAACGTTTTTTGTTTTTTAAGCATTTTAAGTGCTACAAGCTGTTGTGCCTGCAGCTCAAGGGTGGGACCATATTATCTCTGCCAGGAAAATTAAACTAAAAGCCCACATTTTAAGACGTTTAACCCTTTAAGACTCAAATGGTAATGGTAAGGGATCAGAGAAATCCACCTGGCTGGGGTCAGGTCAGCCATCCTGAGTGAAACCACGTGGTTTTGAAAGGAAAGGTCAATAAACAATCTTTGTTTGCTTGTTTTTATAAAGTTAGGTGGCCCTTCCTCTCCCTTCCTCTAAATGGAGCGCTAGTTTGTGATGAACTGCTCACTAACCACAGGACCACCAACAGGGCTCATTCCAGAGGATTACAACTTTGTTTACCATTGTTGCAGTCATGAAGAAATTCCATGGTAAGAGGGTTCCCAGACCCAGGATGAAGAAAATGATCCATACTGCATTGTATCTGGGAAAGAAAAGAATAAAAAAATAAAAAAAAGAATGCTCACAAAGTACAATAACTGATTCAGTGGGTCTCATCCAAACGTAGAGATTAGCATGAATATAATATTATTCATGCTAATATATATTTGCATGACAGTAAAAGGTAGATCAGTTAATGTGACTATTCGTGAGTATATTTAAAAGATACAGTATATTGTTTAAAAAAAACTGATTCTAATTCTTATTCATCCTGATCAAGTGGTGTAGCTTGGCTTTAAGTCTAAGCAGTACAGGATGTATGGAGTCATTGTGGGTTTACATTTTTATTTAGTTTTTAAAATCTGTGGTATTATGTAGTCAGGAAGAGGATTTCCTCTGACCGCTCAGACAAGCATCAAAGTGCCATCCACATTAAAACATTCAGGGTGTTCACAAATGCTGACGACTCAGCCTGATTTTCATGTTAGTCCATTTGCAATTTTTACAAACATTTTACACAACTGTCACTCTGTGTGTGTGCGCTCTATCGATTACCCTATTTGCGTCTGACGTACAATGTCTGACAAGTTGTATTGACAAAAATAGATCTTCACTTCAACAAAGTTTCTCTTACTTGTCCTGAAGTGCACTGTTGGCCGTCATGGTTGTTGTCTGTAAGGTTAAGACACGTGTTCAGTTAGAGATGGATCGGGGCAGCAGCAAGTCTGAAATACACAGATAACAAGCATGTTCTCATCTCATTTTTATCGTCAGCTGCCACCTGTCTCTCTTCTCTGTCATTTAGATTGCACTGTAAAGCACCACTTTTATGTATGGACCAACACAGCAATTTAATTATTGGCCGCATAACAGCATTTGCACAGAAGAAAATTACGAGGAAACAGTTCAGCATCAGATATGGTGGCTGCATATCAACAACAGTGGTAGAAAAACATATTTAAATATATATAGACAAACTATAATATAACTATACTATAACTAAATATTTCCAGGGTTCTTTGCTCCTGTTTGACAGAAAACTGAATGTCTGATTTGAGGACAATGTACTACCACTTTCATGTACAAATTACGTAACAACATAGAATATAATCAACTGATCAGTCTATATCGAAAACAGTAAGTAGCTGCAGACACTGTAGCAACATGGCTTCCAAAGGTTTGTGTCACAGTTTTGACAGTGTCTTTAAAAATTGCCACCAACGGTTAAAACGCCCCCAACACAGATGATTCAAGGAGTTCCTGCCACATTGTAAAAGTTAAAAACCCCACAAGACAAAATGGACAGTATTACATACAAGGAAAATCATGACATCATGATATGTGCTCCCAATAAATGAACTTACTTGCAGTAGAGTACAACCAGTGAAATAAAGCCCCCCCTTTCTCTGTGGTCAGATCGAACCGACGGAAAGACTGAACAAGCTCTGCATGCTTCAATTTATACCATACAGAGGTTTTGTCAGTTGACATCCTACTGTCTGAATCACATCGAACCCACCCCCTCTTTGCATCTCAGTTTTGGTCTGTCCCTCCCCTCTTCCCTCAAAACAGCCCATTCTCTTCTCTTGTCCCTCCACTACACGTCCTTAGTTACATTATGTGTGATTGCGCCGTGGCATATAAACATCAACACCCACTCTTTGAAGCCATGGCCAGCCAACACAGTGGTCAAATCTGTTCCTGAAGGAATCACTTTGAGATTTGAACATTTGTGTGAGACTGAGTTCAGAGGAGAACATGATGGCTTGCATTTAAAATAGTTTTTGTCTCAAATGTTCTCCAGTCTGTGGCCTTCATCCTTTTATCTGTTCATCTTTGCGCAGATCACAATTTACCAATCTGAACACACAGGGAGTTTTATTTTCTCCCTCCAACTAGCCCTACTGTAGTAGCAAGCTTAAAACTTCATTTCAGGACCGCACAAATTTATAAGCAGTAGGCAAGTTTAGATGGCCTTTACTTGGGTTTCTATTCCTTACTCACCAAATCACAGAAGAGTCATGTAAAAGGCTTTGCACATTTATTTCCACTTGCCGTACATCCAGGTTATATTTCCATCCACATATACCCAAGCTTCTTATAAACTTTAACAGTAAAATAAGGGTCAAAAAACCTTTCCACACTTAACCTAGCACATCTGCTATCACAACAATAGTGATGTTACATTCTGCGCCGATGCTTCGAACTGTCGAATTGTTTCCGCAATTTGCGTATCGAGGCTTGTATCGTTTCAGCCAAGTGCCTGGCTGCATCACGTGACTGGTTCAGAATTTGGAGCAAGGTTTTGACAGTTATATAAACCCCATAGGTGGTTGTGACAGAGGAGAGTTTTGGTCAATATATTGTTTGGATAGTTATCTAACTTTACTTGTAAAGCACTTTAAAACAACCACAGTGGACCAAAGTGCTGTACAGAGTAATAAATAAAAGACAATAAATGGAAGGCACAGAAACTCATGAAAGGCAACAAGATACATCTAAGACCAAAACATGGATAAAAATAATAGCCAAAATAAAGCACAATAAAAACAGATAAAATTAAAAAATAATAATAATAAAAATGAAACTAAAACAAAATAAAATACAATATAAATAACATCACCAACTTAAACAGGGTAAAAGGCCAATGAAAAGAGATGGGAAGAGAGAGTAGGAGAAAATAGTTGCTAGGATGGAGCCAGTGAGGAAGTGGAGGATTTTGCCCCTGTGTGGGAACACTTCAACTGGATTATTCCCAATAAGGAAAGCCAATTCTAACATTATTACATTTGCTTATCAAGAATTGTATTTTTCACTATTTCCTCTTTTACTTAAAGGCGATGCGTTCATTGTGTTCCAAAGAGCTGGGATATAATAACAACACTTCATTCATGCCAAGGCATTTGCGTGCCTTGCATGAGAATAAGAAGGGAACATGAGGTGCACCCAGCCAAGGTAAGTCATTATAATATTACAAATACACTGTCACAATTGTACTATGTTGAATTTTGTTTATTGAGCAAATAACAGAAACTGTATTTGCATATACTCTATTTTATCCAACCACTAGAAAACGAGCTGGATAAAGCAAATGAGTACTTTCAATGTGTATATGACAATTCAGCACAGTTTCCTTTTCTTTCCTTTAGGCTGTAAAAGGACACATTTATACAACACAGCTAAGGCGAAGGCTAAGGCTTAGAGTGCAGAAGGTGGCTGCAGTTAGCCTTACGTCTGACATGTGGACATCCATTAACATGGATGTCAACCTTGCCGTTACCTGCCATTACCTGACAGATTTTGGCGAGCAAATAACGTGATGCAGTCATTATATACTGTATATTATGTGGGGCTGGGCAGTAATTTGAAAACAATGCGTTGATATAGTTTTTATCAATATCAATACAACTGAGGTTCAAATCTACATCAATATTACATCGTATGCACAAGATATATTATACATACAATTATATTATATTATACATGAATATATATATATATATATATATATATATACACATAATATATTATACATGAATGCTTTGACTCAGATTTGTTTCCGTGTTTCACAAGCAATAGCTTTATTCTGTCCTCAAAGACGCTTGAAACTCAGAAGCAAAATTCATTCTCTAGCCATCCGACATTTTATTATGATAATTACTGGTAAATGATTTGAAAGGTTAGCTGGTCATGTGTGTATATACCCTCAGCAAGGACAGAGACTGCTCTGTAAGGACAAGGTAACATGCATCTAAGCCATACCACATGGACTGACCCTAATTGAGAGATGACCGTCTATGAGAAAGGTCTGTATGGCATGTCAGATGGGACAAAGGTCCAACAGATAGGATACTATATGTTAAACAGCAAACATGTGCTTGCTTAAACAGATATTTCCCACAATACTAGGCATACACTGCGAGAACCTGAATGATAAGTCAGCAAGCCCAAGCTGTCAACCCATCACTGATGTGTCTTGGTCAACATGTTCTACAGTTTCAAACATCTGCAGTGCATAGTCTGTCCACCAGAGAGCCTGACAAATTCATTTTTTTACACTGGTAATCTGTTAGTCAGTGTTGAATATTCCGACCCTGTTTGAATCAAGCAATAATACTATCAGAGCTACCTGGGGGAGTGTTTATGTGTATACAGCCAGAGTGCAGGGGTAGGGGGGTGGGTGGGGCAAGAAGCGTAAATCTTGTGAAACTTTTTTTGGGCAGTAGAATTCACTTCTGAAACTTTCCGTGGGCACTTCTTTGTCTTTTCAGTCATACGCCAACATATTTGTAGCAAAAACGTGGTGTTGCCCGTCTGTCTTGGTATAAAACAAATCACTTCCTGTGTGGAGCAGGGTTAGAATTTAGGTTTGACAAGAGAAAGTTTTGATAAACCCTGAGTCAGGTTAGTATTTCTAGACTGGGACTGCCTTTATTCTCTCTTCCACGCTCATCTAAAAGTAAAAAAAAAGTGGTACCAAACTGTGGAATAGTGTTCCTACTTTAACAAAACCTGTCACAAGCCAGCTGGCAAAGATGCCCCATGTGGGCATGGCGCCCACCACACACACAAACACACACTTATACACACTTTGCAGTCTGTGAAGTGGTACAAAATTAGGTTTGGCATCAGCCTGGCACTTTTACGGACGAACTTCTTAGCGACATCCAAATCTAACAATATGCATGCCAGCGGGAAAAGGGCTGCAGTAATTTATGGTTTCCTCTTACAATGTAAAAGGTAAAAAAAATATAGTTCAAACTTTGACAAAAAGGAGCAATTCCGTCTAGTCTGCTTGCCATCTCAAGTTCAACTTTGTGTCCACTTAGACTGCAACCAAAGATTTGTTCATCAGTCAGTTATTTTCTCAATTTATCTTTTCAGTTGTTCCAGAGTAACCAGAAAACATTCACATTTAAGAAGCTGAAAAATCAGAAGGCCTGTTTTTAATGACTGAAAAAAACCCAAAACTGATTAATTGATTCTCAAAATAGTTGATTGTTAATTTAGTAATTGAAAAAACAAATAATCGTTGTAGCCTTAGTTTGAAGTTTTGCCAGACTGTCACTGCAATCAGTCTAAGTACATTTAATTACAACATACAAGCTTGTAACCTCTGTAGAGGCATATCCAAAGTTCTGACTGAACTGTACACAGTGACGCGAAAAGCGGGATATTTAGAAAGGTTTCCAAACACATGGTCTTCACCCTGACCTGATCCTTTACGCCCTCTAATCATTTCCTGCCACTCAGACAGCAGGAACAAAGCCGGTTTCCTACTGTCCATTTTTTGTAATTGTTTCAACAGGTGTCTGAATAATTAAGAGGCAGAAGCAACTCCAGTGCACAGCACTGATGAAAAAGACAGAACTTATCCTCCACTCAGGGAGCAGGGAGATTAATATACGTGTCATTTTCCTGATTTCAGCGTAGCACCGGATTACTGTGCAAATCAACAAGGTGCGACACCTCCCACTCCTTTAAAATGTGCACTCAGTTGCTCTCTAAGTCAGCTCTCTTCAGCGTCAGGAGAGTGGCAAACAGCTCTGACATGTGAGGAATCCCTGACTCATTCATGGCACACTAGATTTGTAAAAGAATGCCACAAACCAAAGTGAACTACAGTCGCTTCACGGGTACAGTTAAAGTCACAAAAGACTATTGATTAATATGAGAGCTGCCTTAAAACCACACCATGGCTGTGAGTCATCCCTAACAAGCTTGAAATGCTTTCAGGTGACTTTTTCCACAACTTGCCCTACTCTTAGATCCTGTGATCCAACAACTAACCACATGTTACCAGTGCAAATTTCATTACAGCCACTTAGTGTAATTGAAATAAAACTTAGGCCACTTCTTGGAATTTTATTCCATCATCTGACTCCATTATGTCTTTGTTTAATGGTTCAGAGAAATCAGAAAATGTTTCTAAAAACCAAACTAAAAAAAAAAACTAAAAAACAAGACAGTCCACTAGTCAGTGATTATTAATAGTTGTAACCCTAGTAATAATTCATCAGGAGCAGATGGTGGTGATAACTCACAACACACCAGTGTTGTAATGTAATGAAGTATAAATGAATTTCTCCCTACTTTATATATATTTCTAGCAACTTTTTTTCTTATTACTACTAAATGAAAATCAGAATAAGAAGAATTTGAAAATGGTCTGCTGGTCTGAGTGTACAGCTGCTTTACACCAACGTTTTGCTGTTCATTCATTCACGTTCTCATATTCTCACATTCATACAGAGCATCTACGTGCAACCCCATTTCCCATCACATCTTTCATACCCATTCAGACGCCGCTGCCAGCACAGCTGTCAGGAGATACGTGGGGTGAAGTGTCTTGCCCAAAGACACACATGGAGCACGGAATCAAACCCACAACCTTCCAGGTGAATGACAACTCACTGTACCACTGAGCTACCTTTGCTCCATTCTAGCTCCTCACATTTGAATACTTTTACTTATAAAAGGTAAATACATTATATATCATGAAATTATTTTTTTATACTTAAGTACAGTAAATATCATATACTTTTTTTTTTTTTTTTTACTGAGCAATACTGTAAAAGATGACTTCAACTTCTAACACACACACAAACTATCAAGGGAATAGCAACTGATCAGCTAATCAAATATTTTGGTGCAGAGGATTTAAAATTAAGCAAAAACAAATATCAATACTGTTAAACTTTGGATGTTTGCTAGATTTCTGCTGATGGAAGCAAACAAGCAAATAAAAGCAAAGATGCCAAAACTTTTTTTGCTTTTCTGAGTGAGAAATTGTTAGTTTTCTCTTACATACACATGAGGGTAATATTTAGGAGATTAGTACTGACAGAGGCAAACTAAACATTGAAGCATCCACTAAAGATTAAGTCAAAATTTGGTAAATAAGCTACACAATGCCAGTTCTTTTATTTGTTTGCGAGAGGCTATTACTCCAATTACTATAAACGTGACGTGGATATTCTGTAGTTGCCATCTGTCCCAAGACAGTGCGACTAAAATGAAACCACCCGGCTTGAAGCGCCTCACGTCGCGTTTGCCGCTAAAATTGACTTCCCGCACAAACGGTCTTACAAACGGTAAACAAAGGAGACACGCACGCCCCACGCACGTCCCGCGACTCAGAGCAGGAGCTCGTCTTTGCTTTCTGTCTCTCGGGAGAAGTCAAAGACATCGACACCGAATCTTAAAAACGGATAACACCGAGCCATGTGGGTCACAGAGGAGGTGAAAGCCATGTGCGAAGTGACGACCGGCACTGACGCTATCTTTCAAGCACGTTCGTCTTCCCGGGTCGGTTTTAAGGGTAAAATACAAGTGCGGGCAGAGAAACCCGACAGCGGCTCCTGTGTGCTTAGTTCACGGTGTTTAAATGGACACCAAAAAAGTTGTACCTACCTCACACGTGAAGAGCGTGTGAATGTTGAGCGTCTCATCAAGTCTCTGACATCAGGGGCTTTGTGAATCTGAAACGGTTGCATTCACGGACCCCTCGGAAAAAGCTTCACGCATGGCTATGTATACAGTAGTTGCTTCTACTTGCCAAGTGTCAATACTCCACTAATCAGGGGTGTCAAACTCATTTTAGTTCAGGGGCCACATACAGTGCAGTTTGATCTCAAGTGGGCCGGAACAGTAAAATAACGGCATAATTACCTATAAACAACAAGAAACACAAAAGTTTCCCTTTGTTTTGCATTTAATTATCACTTTTTTTTTTTTTTACAAAACATTTTATGAACAACCTGAAATTTCTTGAGAAAAATAAGTGTAATATTATACCTAAGTTTACTGTTTACATGTGGATCTACAAAGGCACTAAACAATTTGTCACATGTATCTGGAACAGGAAAATATAGTAGTTCACATACTGATTAGATTCTAATCATTATGGGAATTTTTCACAAATTCATTATGTGGGCCGGATTGGACCCTCTGGTGGGCCAGTTCTGAGCAGACAAACCTGCTCCACCTCAAGTCAAGTTACCACAATTACTAAATCAACTGTTTTGATAATCTGTTTTTGGGTTTCTTTCAATATTAGTTTTCAGATTTTTCTGATCAAAGAAATTCTCTGATCAAACAGAAAATGAATATTTACAGTTTTCTTTGTGCCATACAAAAAAAGAAATCATTAAAACTGAATTATATAGATTTGTGGACAAAAACAAGACATTTGAGGACATCATAATTCACAGGTTTAAAAACACTGGCCAACATTTTATGGAGCAAATGATTACTTGATTAATCAAACAAATAATAATAATCGATGGATGAATGGATTATGAAAATGATCGTAGGTTTATGTAGTAGTGGTTTGGTAGGATGATGGTAGGATTGTTTTGAGGTAAATTCAGCAGCTGCTGAACGTTTGTTTGATCTGAACAGTCTCCAAAATTATTATAAGCTGAATCAGCGCCTCTTTAAAAAAGTTTTAACCATTACATTGGTAATGAAGGTGGCGTTTATTGCACTACTACTGTGTTACACAGTGATGGCTTGACTATCCGAGTAATCGTATGTCCGAGGTCCCTGAAGGCATCTTCGAGGCTCGCGCTTAGCAGAGGCGGAGGAAAAGTGCTCCGCATTTTGAAGTGGAAGACATTAACATATCATGTGCTCCCCATTGATCATTGAATGAGTCAGAGTCTGCAAACTATTCAACCGTTTCCGAACCAGTTTTGCTATTTGTGTCACCTGTGTATTGGCAAATTAACATAAACACCCGCTTAATGATTAACTTGACGCTTCCGAAACGAGCAACAGAAAATGCCCTAAACCCCATCATTAACGTTATATAGACATATAGTTTTCATATCATTACATGCACACCAAGACAACGGACAAAATTGCCATATGAGCAAATCCCTGACACATCAGGACACTGCATCACATTGATTAAAGAATGTTTGGCATCAAAGCAATTCTTTCTCATGATTTGGAGCGTCAAAAACACTGAGTGTGTGAATCACTGGTGAACATGGACACAGAAGACAGTGGAGTTTACATCCGCTCATGTATTCTTTCACATATTCACTCCACTTGTTTGTACATACAGTACATGCTCTTTTACTTTGGGAAGATATTGTCCCAGGTAGACAAGTCCCACCTTGAGGTGTCTTTCTGTGTGTAAAGTTCTCCAGCTTCCTCCTGCAGCCCAAATAAAATCACCACAGGTATGAATGTGAGTGTTTGCTTCTGTCTGTTGGCTGCAAAAAGGTCATTTATAGTGAAGTGTCCAGATGTACCCACCAGCCGCTGGCCCAGTATCTGCTGGGACCAGCTCTAAATCCCCCCATGGGCAGTGTAGAAAATGAATGGATATTTTAATTTCTGTTCTTCGTTGATCTTTGATGGAAATGATAAAACTATGTGTGCAAAAAGGGAGTTTTTTTCTTTTTTCCCAGATTGTCGCATGAATCCAGTAATGTCTGCAATAGTCACGTTAGGCTATCTTTTTTCATTATGCAGCACTTAAGTCCATTCAAGAGGTCAGTGCTGTTTCTGTTCAGCAGACACAAATCAAATGGCTTGACTTGACAGACGTATAACTGGTAAGAGCAACAGTTAGGCAGCAAATAATGAAGTCTTGACATGCTGCTTTGGGAAAAACAAAAAAATCAAGTCAGTTTGTGCTATTAAACAACACAAATGCCCCGCTGTAACTGTCTGAAAAAGACAATATAAACATTATACAACTCTCTCTTCTGCGTGGTTTTAGGGCACGTCTTGTTTTCGTAAGTGTCTGTGAAAAGTGACACCAATGTATAATTTCATCATAGCAGGCGAGTCTGAGTTGCCGTGCCAAGGCCTTGTTTTTGTGCTGCGTGTGAGCCTGGACACACTTTAGGTGTTGTCTCTGCTGTTTGCTCATAAAGTCGTGGTAGGTGCACAGTCATCCACACCCTGTCTCCCCACGTCTAAAAAAAGCTTGCTGTGGTTTAGGGCACAAATCATCTGTGAAGGAGCTTTAGTCTGTCTGCTTCCTCGCTGACCAAAAACCAACGTGGAGAGGCCAGAGCTGCAGAAGACTGAGAGGCCACTGTGTTTCTCTGCTGGTGTGAGGAACCAAAACTACACTTCATTTCCATCTGTGGCTCTATTTGGTGTAGCTGAATATATCAGCTGCTCTGTCATTACTCTTGGGGTCTCAGACTTGTTTACTAGATTGCGTAGCCACAGCAGCAGTGTGTCTCAGTGAAAAAGGGCAAAGCCTTGACTGAGTTTTTCCATGGACAGAGGGGGAGACAGAGAGGGAAGAGCAGAACTGTGAAGTAGAGGGCAATTTTATCAGAGAAACACATTGAAACAAGTGTACCGTAAAATGAACTAGGAATGGAGATGTGAAAAAAACGCGACTGCAGCCGACAGGGAGCCAAAACAAGTAAATGAACGCTAAAATGTTTTTATACGGAGAAAGTTCAGACCGTGTGTCGCCACTTAAAAGAATGTTACTCACAACTGCCAACTACTCGTCTTTAATTGTCGAAACAAAAATAAATAATCGCCTTCTGAAGTCAGTGAAGCATCGGAAGTGCTTCCATGCAGTTTCTAACCTATAGATCTCCCTGGGTTAACATAACATCATTAGTGTCATCATCCAAACCATCAACATGTCTGTGAGATGCCCCACTAAACTGCTTAAGGATGTTTTTCCTTTATTTAACAGTTTCATATTAAGTCAGCTCAATCTCTCCTCATTAACAGGCCACTGTATGAACATAAGGTTTTACGGGTCCTTTCACTCCAACTGGCCAAGGCAGATGACTGTGTATCTTTGAGTCTGGTTCTGCCAGAGTTTTCTTCCTGTGAAAAGGAAACACCAAGTGCTCATTGTGTGAACTGATGGGTTTCTCTTCGCTCTATAATGTATGTTGTGATTTCACGCTATACAAATATAATTTGATCTGATTTGAGAACTTCCTTCGTGTTTGATGCTGTCTGTCGGAAGTCACTAGCAGCTTGATGGTATTATGGATGAAGAGCTATCTTTGAGCCACTTATTTTTTTTCTTATAACCTTGTCTAGATGATGAAATATATTTGCCTAGAGACCACAGGAATGAAGACAAAGTGACACCACTTCTTATACATATGGGGATCTTCTTCATCATCCCACACCACCAAACAGGAAAAGTTATTTTGGCCCACTGTGGCATGCAGCGTGGTTAAATTGTTATTTGTCCGGCTGTAATACGATTACCTTGGTCTGCTATGTCATATGGCATGTTTAATGGCCAACTAACATGTGCAAAGTGCAGGCATCATCTGAAACACTGCTAATTCATTTTGAATGGAGCAGCATCAAGCGTTGCTAAACTGCACGGTGGGCCCATTGCTTCTCTTTGCTTGCATTGAGAGGGGCAGAAACTGAAGAATAGTCAACTTTCCAAATGGCCGCGCAAGCGTCCGCCAGTCAAAATACATTATGCAAATATACTAACACAGGTGTAGCCAATCACATCGTGTTCATGCAGTTAGCTCATTTACGATATGGTTAAACTGGGCTCTTGGACAAGGCCGTTTTCCCCATCGCAGATGTTTTTTGTTTGCAATGGTAGACATGGCAAACATCACATCATCCACTGTATGGCTGAATTTGTTTTTATTTTTATTATCAGACATTTATGTGGTATGTTAGTCTTTCACAGTAGGTAGTATAAAACTCAAAACACAGTCTGTATCCAACACTGAGGCACATGTGATAATGTATCTCAATTGCAGCATGTGAGGAGGGACCCAGGGTAACATTCAGTCATCTCCTTCTTTCTGCTGTATTTCTATTGTCGGACAGAAAACCTATGCTGTCAAAGCTCTTTCACTTCCTGCTGACCCAAGACAGTTCCCACGTATGCCATTTTTAGAACACAAGTTTATGAGCAAATAAACATTGTACATGTCTAAATCAAAGGCAACAAAGTCAAGCTCAGCAGGCGGACACAAAACTGGAAGGGCTGGAAGTGGTTATCTCTACCACATACTGAGTTAAAGGCCCCGGACACATTGGCCCCAAAGGTCAGCCGATGGCAAAGAATGACAAACAACCACAATGCTGCTTTAGTTTAAGTTAAATTCCACTTGTACACACTGCCTCAACAACAGGCAATGAGCGACCTACTGTATGCTCTGTGCCTGTGTAAGAGGAAATTACTTTCTTTCACAGCAGGTGAAATATTCAGAGAATTGTCCTGGCAAGTGCTATGGAAGGTCATCATTGTCCCCACAGTCAATTGTCAGGGTGGTGTGACCTAAGCTTTAAGAGGACAGCAGTAGAAAAAGGAATTCCAATGGATGCCCCCTTCAACCCTTTAATGGTTCAGGAGACACAGAGTAAGTGAAGTAAATCCCAAATGAGATTAAGAACCTTCAAGTCCAGGCTCCATTTTAGAGGATTATGTTTTGGACTAAAGAGATGGAGAGATGCAAACAAAGAGAAAAGTCTTTCTCTCCCCCACCCATCTTTACTTCTGGAGCCTCTTCAAATTCCCAACAGACTGTGAGTGGCCTGCAGGGGTTACACACTACTATGAAATCCCTGCCACAATGGTTGATCCACAAATGTGCTGCATTTGAAATGTTCCATTAAAGGATTTAACACTTGAATTTAGTTCCAGCAACTTCTAAATTGGCCTCAGTCCCAACATCAACATCATCCAAAACACATCAACATTTTATTTCTTGAATTTATTCCTTTCACCCCAACATTTGCAGCTTTTCAAAAAAAAAAAAAAAACTTGCCAAGCACATTTCTGATTTAGGATCCTACTGCTAAATGTTTATCGTGAGAAACTGAAACAGTTGTGCTGATATACAATATAAATATTATACAAGGATAACAGTCCAGAGTCTGTGATGAGAAGGGGAATTGTATGCATTCCCCCGCTTTTATGCTTGAATTTATCATAAAGCAGGGTATTAATCCAGATGGTGTCCAGTCCACACGTTACATGGGCTGAAAACTGCTGCAGTCTAAAGGAGCAATATATATTATATTTCAATACAGGTATATTTCTTCATCAAATAAAAAGCAACTTTATTTCACTTCTTTCAAAACGAATGAGATTTCTATAAAAATGTGTGTTAAAACAGTTTGCTTTAACACTGAAACAATTACACTGTGCTATTGTGTTCTTTAAGTTAGTTTAATTATAGTTTTAAATAAATATTAAGCTAAATAAATAAGTATTAAGTAATGGCTGCACTGCCGAGCTTTTGGTCATTTAGTTTGTTGATGTTATTCTGCCACTGTTTGATCTTCATGAACAGAAACATTATTATTTGTATAATGCGTCAGTTCAAAAAAGTTCTGTCAAGCAACACTATCAGATGTGAGTTAGGGAGCATTTGTGTGAATAGGCCAGCAGCACAGGGTCGGGTGGAGGCACTTAGCGTTCATCTCATCAAACAGCCAAACAACCAGTTTTTTGAGCAGCAGAATTCACTTTTTTGTGGGCGCCTTATGTTTTCGGTCATATTTCAACCGTCTCACTTTGCTAGTGCAAGAGAGAGCTTGTGTAGAGCCGACTGGATTGAACTCAAAGGACAATGATGTGAATTGAACATGTGACATTTTAAAAGCTTTGCACTACAGTTTGCGAGTAAATTGACATTTCGTTATTCTGCTGCATTTATTTATGCAGCGATTAAATAGTCAATAATCACAATTCCTGTTTCATTTCTCCTCATGGTCCAGTCTGCACCAGCACAACACATGTGAGATGTCATTCCTTCAGCACAGCTGAGGTCATTACGTGCCCATGTGCAGTCAACAGTTTACCAGAATGTGTGTGTTAGAATGCAATTAGATACTGCATGTTTGTGTGAGCACAGTACATTCCTCTATAAATCAATTCAGGGAATCAGAATTCTCTGCTTACAGTCTCAGCTGTTAAAACACTTCCATCCCTGTGTCCATTTTAACGATCGATCTCATCTTCAGTGATTGCAGTCTCTTGGTTTCTATGTTAAAAAGATCATCCTTATCACTTCTCTTCCTGGCTCGTGCCTTTATCTCATGGAAAACAATCAAGAAGGAGTAACTGAGGAGGGAAAAGTCTTGTTTTCATTAGTCTTACTCATGTTTGCCCATATGAAAGCCATTACTCAATTGTTATCTTTACCTCTAGTCTTACTGATACTAGTGTTTGCTCATTGTGTGAACTGTTGGGTTTCTTTTCTCTCTGTAATATTGTAAAGGTTTTGGCCTTACAATGTACAGTGCCTTAAGATAATAATGATTCGGCGCTTTATAAATAAAATTGAACTGAATTTTCCAAATTTTGCAAATTTCATGTGAGGTTTATTTTAAATCCACAGATGCAGCTTTGTTGATTAGTCTGTGAGTTGTGGCCTTAATGAATAATTAATGACTGTCCACACTTTCTATGCTTGTGTGGCTCAAATGAAAACTGTTTTCAATGTGTTGTCTCAGGAATATCCAGTGTGAACAGGACACTGTTCCTTAAAAAAATCGCTTTACTGATGCTTTCTTTAATCAGTTTTCTATATAAGTCCAACAAAGACAACTCAAGATACATCTCATGTCTGCTGTTAAAATATCTGCATGACTAGACACTACTGGGTATTTATGTGGTTTGGGTGAATAAAAAAACCAAACAAAAATACAGAAGGTGCTGTGGCCATCAACTTTACAAGGCTTTACAGAAATATGCCCTAAATTGTTTTGGAATAATAAATTAGACTGCACAGTTAAAGTACTGAGCCGATCTATGGTATGTTTGGATGGCATAAAATCTATTTAGAGTAGGGATAGCCTCAGTTTGGATTATGTGTGGTGGTATAAGGTGTTTATTTCATTCATAATTGTAAAAATTGTAATAATTGAACACAAACATAAATACTATGTTCTCAGTGAAATGGAGAAGGAAAAAGAAAGTATCTTAAGGCAGCTGAACCGTTTCACAAAACTCCAACTTAAATTTCCAACTGCACTCAGGCCAACATGTCTGCATGTACACACACAAGCACACGTGAATATATATATATATATATATATATATATATATATATATATATATATGTGTGTGTGTGTGTGTGTGTGTGTGTGTATATATATACATAGGCAAACACATTTACTGTATTTATACACATGTACATATACATATAGTACATACATACAGTATATACACTTATACTTAAAAAACACCGGTACCTACATACAATTAGATTTAACTAACAATCCTAAACAGCTTTTTTTGAAAAGGATTTTGAAAAGTGTTTGGGTCTAACCCATATCAACCCATATAGGTTGATTTTCACCTGAGAAAAACAGTCTGAGGGAAAGACATTTCTGTGGCTGTCACCAGATCCCCCAGCTGTGTGTGTGTGTGTGTGTGTGTGTGGCGTGACATGGTGGTGTTACACTCATGAGGATCATATGAGAAGCATCTGCCACATGCATGTTGAAGGCGTGTGTTAAAAAAAAAAAAAAAGTGCCATCGCCCACAAGCCTGTGATGTGGGAAATTACATAAAATTGTAACTCTTAAATATGAATTCAACTTTCAATCACATTTGAATACTTGTATAAAGCAATGTCTCAAGTCAAATGATTCAATTTAAGACACAATTTTATTCTTTATTATTCAGGGGTTGTTTTTGTTTTTGTAGTTGTGCATTGAGTCCCTACATGGCTGCAGGGTCATAATACGACACAATGAAAGGTGAACCCTCAGTTTACACTTGGAAATCTGACAATGGTTGGTATTTTGGATAAACAGAGAAGCAAAGTAGGCTAACAGTAGGCAACAGCATGTTCTCTCTTTAATCTATTTTTGGGAACTTAGCTGATAACCTCTGTTTCATTTACATGTAACTTGTTTGAGTGACCTCCAGCACACAAGATTAAAGTGACACTATGTGAATTTTGACCACTAGAGGCGCTGCAAAGCAAATGCATTGTGTTGGAGGTTCAAATCAGTTTTTTTTTCTTCCTGCTGCTAGGACTTTGATCCAATTGTTGTTCAGATTTTCAAATCACATTTGTGTCACCTCAGTATGTCATCCAAGATCAAATATATGTATCCGTCCAATACGTAGCCATAAGTGACAAGGATCATATCAGAATTCATGTGGCTTTTGAGCGTTGATGTCATCAAACTGCACAGGTGACAAGTCAAGCAACAACAGAGTACAGTGACGAGGGATTGCAGCTAAATGTCACCCACAAATTCAGTGACCCTTGCAGTTTCTGAATTTCCCCTAGATGCACTTAAAGTGCCAAATCTAATCTGTGATTAATCAGATTTGAGCAATGTAGCTGTAGTTCCTTTTAACAAGCCTATGCATTTGGCAACAGAGTACATTCATTTCTGGTTTTGAATTTTGGCATTCATTCCCATTCTTGCTCAATACATGACTTCATTTCTTTTGTCAACAGGCCAGGGTCTCCACTGTGGCATTTTGAGCTTCAAAATGCACCAAAACTGGAGACATGTCTGGACTGTAACCATTGTCTGTTAACAAAATTATCATTTTGCAACTGTGGAATTAATGATCCAAGTCAATTTTCAGTGAAACATAATAGCAAATATCAAGTTCAGCATAAATAAATTACTTTATTAGAACATTCTGTTTCAGTTTTTCTTTTCATTTAACAACTTTTTTTATATCAGGGTTGCACACTGCAGAGGCAGCAGTACACAGTGATGTGAGCTCATTTAATGTGTGTAGAAAGGAAATTTTGAGACTGTATTTTGTTGGGAAAACATCTTGTAGCTTGTAGTTTACAATAGTCCCAGACTGGGAGGGCCTGACGACAAAAAGCCAAGAGAGCTTCATTAAAGTCAGTTTGCAGCTTTTGAAAACATCCAAGAATTAAAAAGAAAAAAAGAAAAAAGCAATATAATTCTGATCGTCACAAGTGAGTAATAATCCTAACATTCCAAAAGAAAACAGTTATCTGTGATGTTAAAAAGAACAACCCCTGGAGAATTATTCAAGTAAAAAGGGGTTTTAGGCGGTACCATTAATATTTTTTTGTATTTTAGAATTTCACATTTGGCCTATATGTTACATATGACTCAGGTCATTTACTTTGTAGCATAATTAAAATAAAGACTACATTTGACTGACTCAGCCTTATAATTTATGATCACTGCAGCAAAAATCAGGTTAGTTAGTTAGTTAGTTAGTTAGTTAGTTAGTTAGTTAGTTAGTTTTCATTAACAAAATAGAGCAGTTGCACCACACTGATGTTATAATAAAACCAAATCCCATTGTCTGCCTGAGGAAAAACAAAAGGATCTTACAGCTTCAGTACACCGATGTAAATGACAGTGCATACAGTATAAACAGACAATGGCTGAAGAACATTTATAAATTTCTCTCCAATTCAGAATCTGACCTTAACTTGTTAGTCTGGGAAAGGCATGACCACAGTACACTTTATTTTTAGATGTCCTCTAACCGCAGCAATGAAACTAAACAAGCCTTGCCTGTTCCACAACAACAATCAAGTGTTTATTATTGTTAGAACGAAGGTCTGGTGCACCTGACACTGGTGTCTTCATATACATGTATCATGGTGTCATATCCAAGGGTATAAGGATAAATTACAAACCAAAAAACTTCTTCAAGGCTACTTGTTCATGTCTTAAAGAAGGTCTCTGACCAAAATCTGGAGCCACACGACCTATGTGACCCATAAAATGAAGATAACATCATGTATGAAGCTTTATACTGTATGTAGATACACTATACAGAGAGCTATAGTTTGTTGCATGTGTAGGCCTACTTTCAAAAAAAAAGAACTATGTCCCCCACTGTTTGGGGGAAATAAATTAAAAAATGGATTTTGCTGTCTGTCGTTCATGCTTGAGAAACCCTGCTGCCATAATTATGTGGCTCCAGAGTTGGACAGGACTCTTGTGTACATGACCTCATGTAAGTGCTGGGGATGGCCCTCCACACTTTCATATTTCAGACAAAAGTTTGTCTGGTCTTCAATATTTGACACATTCGACGAAGATAAAGGATGTGACACGTGTTTTGGGGAGAAACTACTTTTAAACTACTTTTATTTCTCACCTCAGTCGCTAAAAAAAGAAGAGTTCACCCTGACAGAAGTAATGAAAATATAATAAAAAAAAATAAGCAAAGTGTTTTTTTATCAAAGCTACAGGGAGTCACTGCTTTTAAATATGACCAAATGTTGACACCCTGACCTCCTGTATCTCAGTGTGTATCTTACAATGTTTAGAATCACATTTTACGCCATGACTGATGGAGGCAAGGCAGATGCACAACAGCCACACAGCACTAATAAAGCAAGACTGCTGTATACAGTGGGAATATGACTGAAAACGCCAAGGAGCCTCCATGAAGAGTTTCAGGAGTGTATTCTGTTGCTAAAAATAATGTGGAGCTGTTAGCAGTCCTTTGGTAATTCTTCAGAATTCCTCACGTCCTCAAGGAGTAATAGAATCTCCACACAGGAGGTTTAGGTTTGATCATTTATAGCTGATACATACTTTTTTCAGAACCTCATTTCAGTCTCTATGTGAAGTCTGTACACTCTTTCCAAGTTTCACAAATACATCCTATTAACAAAAGAAAAATAAATCCTTTGAAAAAAAAAAAAAAAACATTGCCAAAATAAAGAGAGAAATGTCATTCTTGTTTCTAGTCAAAAAAACAGAAACCCTGATCAGAATTTTTTTTTTTTTCCCAGACGCCTGGATCTCTGATTCAACCCTGGAAATAATGCCCATCATTTAAGTCCAACGTTAATGTTTAACGGCAGAGCAGGAAACAGTGTGACCTTCATGTGCAGAGGCGGAAAAGTACAGTACGTGTGGTACGAGTGATGGATGTGTGAGCTTGCAGCATGTCAGATTTTATTGTAGGAGACTATAAAGTTTGATTGTAACTGCAGTCAATAAGGCAATTCATGTTTGCTTATTTATTAACCACAGTCAAAAGGAAGTTGAAAATTTAGAGCTCTAAGGTCTACTGATTTTTTCCCCCCCGTCCTTTTTAGTGCTGTGAAGATTTTGGATCCCGAAGCCTTCCAAATATTTGTTTTTTTCCTGACCTTACTTAAAGATGTGCTATGTAACTTTTCCAAATTAAAATGAAGAGAGTGATGTTATATTCTGTATTTCGCTGATTGCCTAAAATATTTCACTCTTTAAATCCAGAGAAATTGGCATTTTTATTCAAGGTAACAGACTGCTTCGTTTAAATCACATCGTCCGCTTTAAGATATAACTTCTGTGACAAACCCTGTATGAAACATCAGTGCGAGAAAGGAAATATTCTGTCACTGTAGTTGGCCAGTGTGTTGTCTTTTACTATATAATTCATGTGCATTTATCACTATTGGATCACGACTACTCATTGCTGCATGTTTTGCTGCTGAAGCGCTCTTCGCACAGCGTAAATATACAGAGGAACCAAACGAGGCAAAGACAACACTTTACATAAACTATATTTTTAACATCTTTTGTTACTGTTTTGATTAAGAAACATCCAAAAGCAGAAAGTGCATTTAACCATACTGCCATCGCCATTGATTGCAGAGCAATAATCATTTGGAGGAACCAAAAACAGTAATGCATCATGTTCTAAATGAAAAATACACAGTAATCAGTTAATTATTAAATATTAGCAATTCTTGCAGAACTGAAGTGTCATTATGTATCTAGGTGGCACAAAATCTTGAACCCCAGAAAACAATACCAGTGAAATCATTTGCATAATTGTCATATAAATGTTCCCTAATGTCATCTATGTGGGCCACATGGTGGCGCAGTTTTCTCCAGGTACTTGGTGCTGTGATGATTTTATTAATGTTAAAAAGCTCTACACTTCTTTGTGTAGGTAGTTGTCCTTAGTATGGTGCATTTGAAATATTAAAATGGCAAACATATGTTTCTAATTATTAGGTATCCCTGATCCAACATGAGGAGCTTTCATGAGCGCATACCACGATAAAAAATGGCTTTCATGTTAATGTTTGGCAACAATATTTGCCTATTGTGAAATACACAGCATTAATCTTAGCAGCATGATGGATACAAATCTTTGTGGACATTTTCTTATGTAAGGCTGGACTAATTCTCCCCATTTTGCCTCCTCTGAACTCAGCAAATCCACATATTATATGTGTACGTGTTTGTATAACATGCTTTGCAAAACTAAGCTTATTTACTTACAGAAAGTTAATAAGACCACATGCCAGAGTCTTATTAAAGTTGACCTGCCTAGATTAAGACATTTGCTGAAAGATCAAAGCATTTTACCTTAGGGACTTGTTAAAATCAGTATTTTCAACTGCAGGATCTTCTTTTATTTTTCCCCTCCGCTCCAGCTTTCATGCCTCCTACATCACTCTCCAAACAACCTAAACACCACTTCCACAGTCCAAAGAAATGCAAGGTCTACACTCACTTGTGGAAAGGAGATTCTAATCTCTTTCAGGTAAAACAAAGGTGAACTAAATACACTGATGCTAAAACCAAGGCATTATAACAAGTCCACAGCAAATAACTAATGTCATCATGAGCATCAAAGCGGAAGCTGGGGCCTGACCCAACTGACACTGGTCCACAGGCTAGGTGATGTCGACCTTTGACCTTGCCATCAGTATGGAATCACAGTGCCAGCAGAGCTATGGAGGGCAAACGTTTGAGCACACTGGTGCCCTTTGTAAGTCACCTGCTAAGTTTGAGCCCTGTCAAGTGAACCCTCGGACAGTCATGTGATTAACAGACAGACAGATGTTTCTTGCCGATTGAGTGCTTTGGACTGTGGAGCCTGCCAGAACTCATTATTAAAAGAAGATAGATAATGAATATATTAAACATGGATGATATATATATATATATATACATGTATGAAGTAATATATTAAACTGTAAATGGTTTACCCATTTACCCATTCAAAATCCCAGATGATGTATCAACAATAGCAATGGAAAATAGTCAGAAACTTTATGTTTTAAACAAATGTGCTCTGAATAATATGAATAAGGTAGTAATACTTATTTTTCTTTTAAAGAGGGTCCCTACATAAAAACTTGGAGAAACACTGGGCTTGATGACTAACAAAAGGATTTTTTTTTTAAACTAACTGGTGTGGTTCGACCAAGAAAGCCTGCTCGGGTCCAAATTCCTGCTCTTGCTTTGCCCTCGGTGAACCTCCTCGCCTTGTTTATATTCATGACTTTACATCCCGTCTGGTTAAAAACACAATGACCCTCTTGACGATCCGGTCTTGGTCAGCTGATTTTACACCACTGCATCATATTGCGCAGCTGCGTGCTGCTGGTCCTTCCCACCTGATTTTTCTAATTATAGTCACCCTGTTGCCTCAGGACATAAGAGATCAGATGACAGAGACACACACAAAATTGGAAACTACAAATGGCTACGAGGCAAAGGCACGTAGCCTCTAAACACTACCTCATAGGAGGACTGTTTGCCGCATTCCTGTTGTTTGTAAAGAAAAACAACTGAAAGCTAGTGAAGAGCCGATCCTATACTCAGTATTAGTATCAGTGTAATATACTGGTTAACCCTGGTTATTATATAAATGCTCGCCTTATAGAAATGTCATATAAAATAACCCCACGATGACCAAACCAATGTAATCAGAGAAACACTGATTGATGGTTTAAATACTGTAGATTTTTATTTATTTATTTATTTTTTAAGATTAATCAATGTGGTGGTCAACCTTGACATTGTTTGCTGTTATCGCTTGGGTTATTGTCAGGAATTTGAGCGACTCTGCAACTCCAGTTCCTTGTACTTGAGCTCAGCATCTTGAACTTCCTCCTGTCTACGTGATCAGCTCTCTGCTGAGTGCAGGTGAAAAACGGACAGCAACAGCCCGGCTTATCACTGTGGGAATAGCAGCCCTCTCATGGATGCAGTGCACAAGCAGCCTCAAGAGTTATCATCACTCCTCCAACACTGTATCAAGAACACTGTGGAGAATTGTCCGAGCATGGGTACATATTGTATTAGTTTGTGAAACCAAATTTTATTAAAAAAATAAATAAAATAAAACGAAATGTTTCGACACATTTCACCAGATCTTCACAACTTGAATGGGTCTTTTTGACGGTCAGTACTTGGTAATATGGTAGGGGTCTTGAACTCAAACAACCATAACAATAAATAAACAACTGTTTAGTGGGAGTGGGCAATTTGAGTTTGACTTTACATCACAACATTGCATCATGAAATCACAGCACCACTACTCATGACATCATTTCACAGAACACATTATGTCTACAAGTGTCCTCATAACTGTGGAGAGACAAGTGTGTGTGTGCACATTTTAATTCAAGCACATCTCTGTGAGGACATCTTAGCTGGTCCTCACATGTTTAAAGGTATTTTTTTAGGGTTAAGACTTTGTTTTAGGGTTAGGGTTAAGTAAGATTAGGGTCAGATCAAGGGTTAAGGTTAGGGTACGGGGCTCGAGAATGCATTATGTCTATGTGTCCTCACTTAGATGCAATACAAGAACGTGTGTTTGTGTCTGCAGCAACCTTGAGTTCAAAAGCGAGGCCACTTTTCCGCTTCCTGCTGGATCACTGACACACATACACCGCGTAGAAGGACCAACAGAGCAGCAGCACTCACGCATTTAGACTGTCTGATATCACACGTCAAAAATAGCCACCAGTAAAGTCACAATTCAGGTGGTGACAGGCTTTCAGCACGGTGCGCATCAGGGGATGCTGACGGTCTGATCATCTCACCAGGCGGCGCACTGCGACTTTATGACCATTTGACCTTGTCACGGTCGCTGCTGGAGCTTTACCATCTGAGTTTAGAACAACAGCACGCAATTGATGGACATCCCATCCCATCTCACCCCCTCCCCAGCACCGGCTAGGTCTTTTTGTGTCAGTCAGTCTGAACATCATCGTCTTTTACTTTAGATCCAAATGACGCACGAGAAGCGCAGACTTACCTTCATATGACCGGCCTGAGATGCCTTCACATTTCAGCTGCACGTCGGTTCGGAGCCAAATAAAAAAACGTCCACGCAATAATTCGCCGGTAAAAGCCAAATCAACGCTGCGCACCGGTGCAGTTAGCACAGAGGAAGCTGCAGGGGAGAGGCGGGGGGTCTCTGACTGGCCCGAATTCCTCCAAATAGCAGGCCAGCTGGTTACTCTGGACTTGTGCAGATGAAAAGCAGACTGTAATCCCTTTAAAACATGCCTCTGAAACCAAACACAAAAGACAATGTTATCCAGATGAAAGAAAATGTCTTTAGTCAAACAACAAATCCCTCTCTGGTTCTGGAACACCAGGGTGTGATAATCGTGGTGCCCCAGCGAGAATAAAAGCAAATTATGGAAAACAACTACTACAGATAACCAAGGTGGTTTCAGCTTTATGTTGACTTTTTTTCCAGCTCAACATAGAGTCAACTATCCCTACATATAAACAGTTCATTTAAGTAGACAACAAAGATTACAAAGTTAAATATTCTCTCAGGTGCTTAATGATTGGTCTCATTCCTTAATTTTTTAAAGAATGTCTGAACAAAGAAATGGTAGAAGTGAATTGTGCTGAGCACTGAAAAAAATAAGGAAGTGGACAGATAAGTATGTATGATTTTTCTTTTTGGGCCTGCACCATACCTTCTGTGTTCACAGTGAACACAGAAGGTATGGGACGACAAGTGAGGCTTCACTCAAATTGGTACCTTGAGAGGACAAGGGACAAAAGTGTTAGGGTGTATGTGAGGATACAAACATGTTGGAAAACTTCCAACAGCCAAAATCAAAGCAAGAGTAGTGTCACTCATTCAGCTTTTAACAGCCCTGATCCTTGTCTGTGCAAAAGGTCCAGCATGTGTGTACTCCAGCGCTTATCTGTCCACTTCCTCCCAGAGATTTAAAAACACTTCAACTGCAGGATGCCAAAGTAAAAACAGAAATCCTCAACATTGTTTATTCATCACTCTCATTCTTCAGTTGGACAATGCCTCCTCCCAGGGTCTCCCACATTCATACAGATGTTTGAAATTAATGAAAACAGTATGAAAATAACTGGTAACGCCCTGCTTGTCCAAAAATGCATTTACATGCACTAGCTCCCGGTTGAAAATGTACCAGATGTTTGCTGTCCACCTCCACATCAAAGTCAACCCATGAGGATGATCCTGTCAGATCTATTCCTTCTCCATCCATCCATTGTCTTTACAACGGACACTTCTCTGGATTGCTTCCACCCACATTAAGGTTTGTATAATCGAAACTGGCTCTGGTCCTTCATTAGAAATGTTACTGGGCAGTTTGACGAGTCAATTATTCAGTTATGCAACTGAGGGCTATATCAGAATTCCTAAAGATAGTTGTGTGCCAGCAAAATTCTTCAGCTTCAACAGCTTGTTTGTGTAAAATGTCACATTTTCCACACAGTGGAAACACACACACACACACACACTGCCCAAGAAACACTTCTTCTCTCCAATCTCTAAGACACAGTCTGACCCACAAAGAAATTCCCTCCACCCAATTCCCCCCTTGCACCATCTTCTCCAAAAATTGTAGGGAAACAGATCAAATAACTTAAGTCTGGGTCAAATGCAGAAGCCTATATTTTTAAGTCAAAAACATTACTCAGTTTTTCTATCATTTATCATGTGGTCATGTGATGTGATGGATTTGTCACTGAACTATCATTAAGGCTGGACATGAGCCCACATGTGAGAAACTCTCCCAAGGTTTAGAAAGTGTTGGGAGGTGGTTGTCTTTGGAGATGGTTGCACAATCAGATTAGAGCAGTTGGTTTTAGGCTTGAGTAGCTCTTTGGCTTTATAATGTGAACTCTAAATCGCCTGAAGCAGCTTCCCAAACACAGAGATTCCTGAATGAGCTTCTGTGTGGGATTTGGAGGTCACCTTAGACCTAGAATACGTTGTAGGGCAATTTCTTCATTAAGGCCACAAAGTTCTGATGCAGTGACTTAGAAGTTGTTAACTGAATTTTGGGGCTTCTATCACGTGACAAACTCATAAGAAGCTGGAGAGAAAACCTTTTTAAAAAAAACTATATGTTGCTTGTTAACAACATGAAAAACCATACACTCCTAGCTCTAAGACAAACACATAAATATGCTATATTTGTTTTTGTGATAATTTGTGCAACAAAAGAGCCCTCCCTGACTTGCTGAATAGAGAACATACACAAAAGATCCAGCAGTGCCACCTGCTGGTAATACATTGCTTTTAGACCAGAATCAATGAAACCATCTTTATTATATGTGGCACTATCATACATGTTAATGCAGTTCAAAGTGCTTCAGTTATGACTGAAAAGGTAATGAGTAAGACATTTACGATATATTTAGTGAAAATATATGAACACACAAGGAATAAAATAATCAGTGAGAGAGCACAACATGTCAGACGTTGAAGCAGAAAGGGCAAAAGACCACATCAGGTGCTGCTCCTGCCATTTTAAAAGGGGTCCTTTGTACCTACTAAATTGGCAAATAAATAAGTCAATCAAGTCACCTGATGAGTGTGACTTAACCGCTCCTGCTCAGCTGATGGGAAATGTTAAGTTTCCTGGTGGAGGAATAAAAATCAGTTCTGCGTATGAGTGGATAAGTGGTATTTAAGATGTGCGATTTGTAGATATCCTTTGCCGCAGACGTCACACCGGTGCGGTCTGTCTTCTGTGTGGCTTCTCACGTGCTTCTTCAGATGTCCACTGTGGGTGAAACTTTTATCACAAAAAGAGCAGCAGTAAGGCCTCTCGCCTGTGTGAATCCTCATATGTATCTTTAAATCTCCTTTTCGGGCACACTCTTTGCCACAGACGTGGCAGCGGTGCAGCTTCACCCCGGTGTGACTGGTCATGTGTTCAGCCAGAGCGTTAGTGCTGTTGCAGTATTTACCACATATGTGGCAACATCTTAGGCTCATGTGTGATTTAAGATGCACATTAAGACTTTCGGTGGACTCTAAAGCCTTCCCACACACAGCGCATACAAAACCTTCATCCTTTGAATGCAGGCGTAGAGCATGATTTATTAAGTAATGTTTGGAGGAAAATGACTGATGGCAAAGAAGGCAGTGATGCCCAGGTGGGAGTGAATTCAAATGAGATAACTCAGAGGACTCTTTGGAGATGATAATCGTACTCTGATCTTGTTTTGCCTTTGTTTGGTTTGACATGAAACTTGACGTAGGTCTGTCATTTTCCCTGCCGTCTTGGACCATCTCATTTTGGATCTGAGTTTGTGAGGGTTGAAAAGAAGCAAAGGGTAACATGATCAGTACGGTTTTAGTTTCTTGTGACTCCCGAAACTGCTCCTGACTTTTACTTTCTTGAGTCTGAGATAGTAAACTCGGTTTTGTGTCATCCTGCTCATGTGTCTCATACACAACTGAATGAGGTTGATATGAATGTTTAACATCCTGGAACTCGTCAACCTGTTCTTCGTGTTGACTGACCCAAACTTCCTGATCCTCCTCTTTAATGTGTTGAGGCTCTGGGTCCCTCTGATTGTCAGTAAGGCTCAGCTCCTGCTCACTGCGGTGCTGCTCTAGTGCAGTTTCTTCTTTACAGGTAGATGACTGAGAGAGGTCTAGAAAAAAAGCAAAGAAATTAACCTCTGCAACATTGTTTTTATTTGTTTGCTTTTTTTTGTCATTTAATTAAAACACTTTTTAACAAATAAATCAGGAAGAGAACAGATGTCATGCATGCAGATTTCTAGACAAGGCTAATTTTCAACTGTCATTGGTTAGGCCCTTACTGTTAAAACTAAAGTTCAAGAGCAAAGTTAAAAACAGTACAAACTTGTTAAACTACAAGACATATAAAAACAAAAACAACAAGCCAAAACACATAAGGGTAGGGACTAAAATTGCACAATTGGAGTCAGTGTTTATTAAAGCGCGTAGGTTCACGATGGGATGGGAGTTTTATCCAACATGTTATGACTGCCTCAGACTGGACAATCTACACTATATGGACAAAAGTATTCAGACACCTGACCATTACACCAACAGGGACTGTTATGACATATTCAAATACATGTACAGGACTTCAATATGGAGTTGGTCCCCCTTTTGCAGCTATAACAGCTCCCACACTTCTTGGAAGACTTTCCCCAAGTTTTTGCAGTGTTCTATTTGAATTTGTGCCCATTCATTCTGTAGAGCAATTATGACTTCAGGCATTGATATTGGACGAGAAGTCCTAGGTCGCAATCTCTGTTGTTAAGATTGCCCTGCATTATAGATAAGCCTGAATGAAACACCCGAATTCAATATTTAACAAATACTTTTCTCCATTTAGTGTAACTATGAATTTCAGGGTTAGAGTTATTGTTTATGGATGTTTATGGTTGTTTATGAACACCCCCATTGCCTTTGGGATACACAATGAGTATGAGTGAATAATGTTTGTATTTGTGATCAGGCTGGGATTCTTTTGGACAATGAACCTTTCAGTTATATCCACTTCCTCTTTCCTACTGATATGTCAAAACTCAAAACTGGCTTCAACTTAATACAAATGTCTGAAGTCTACATTGACCAGTTTTTATGTCAATGAGTCTGCTCTTGGCAGGAGATGCAGAACGCATGAAAAGAAAATTCGTTAAAAGAAATAGCCTCAACTTTCAAAATGGCCGACTTTGTGTTGCGTTTAGGATGTGGGTCCAGGAAAACGTTTGCTAGTATTAATCTGACACTTGATCCTTTTTTAGTATGCCCCGAAACAAATACGTTTCGGGACATCCATTTTGGTGGCAAATTGTGACGCCCAAGGCTAAATGAATACAGAATGTGACATTTTGGACAAAGTTGAATCAATTCTCATGCATGATCCTTTGGTGGGACACAGGGAAATAAAACAATGAGAGGGAAAACTGTAGGAGCTATAGAGTTCGGGCCCTAAAAATATTAATGATGATGATGATAATTTTGAATAACAACAGACCTCTTTGGTTCGAGAACTCCTGCAAGAGACCCGTGAGTCGCTCGATCTCCTGTTTAGAGCTAGTAGCTTCTTTTTCGTATGTTTCTATTGTTCTTTCAAAAAACTGAAATATTTCCTCGGCTGCAGCCGACAGTCGCTCCTTCACAAAAGCTCTGAGAAGCAGTGGAGCAGACATTTTAAAATCACCGGACCCGTGACAGGATGTTTTCCGTGTTCGACTGTTGCGTTAGCTGACTAGCTACGGAAGTAGCAGTAAACAACCTCCAGGGCGCAAGTCAGGTATATGCTGCCTCCTGCAGGACAAAAGTGGCAGTGCACGACAGATGAAGAGGAATGTACCATTGTCTCAGGAGTCAGGATACACTTGGCAGAAAAAAAACAGTAAATACAACGAGTCTGTCTTAAACTTACAAATAATAAGAATAATAATAATAATTTATAGCAGAATAATATTGATCTAAGGAATTTATGTATTAATTATATTAAAAAATTTCATGCAATGTCATGTCATGGCCACTCCTCCATGTGAACTCTTTTGCCGACTCCCAATTGACCATCAGGCTGAGCTAAAAAAAAAAGTTATGTTGGATTCGTCTTGTAGATATATTGTAGGACAATGTTGTTGTTTGGAGTTATAGATTTTGAAAATTATTATCAGATTATCTAATTTAATTATCTAAATTAAATCTGATAAAGTGTTTGGTAACCATCAGAGGGAGCCAAATGCATACAGTTCATACAGTCCACGTTGAGGATAAAACATTTCTTAACTCGCTATGGCTTGTGGTGGTAAATGCAAGTATTTGGAAAAAAAAAAAAAATCGAATATTTAATTTTGCTTTGGTATTTCATATGTAGCTATTTCTTACATTCTTTGTTCTCTTTTTTGTTTAACGGGGATCCAACTAAAGAATTAAGCAATGACTAAACATGATTATTTTAGACAATGATTATTAAAAATATCATCACCATATCATATTTAATGCAGACAGTGCATTAACTGATGCATATTGGATTTTGCATGTAACACTGATATATATATATCAGTGTTACATGCAAAATCCAATATGCATCAGTTAATGCACTGTCTGCATTAAATATGATATGGTGATGATATTTTTAATAATCATTGTCTAAAATAATCATGTTTAGTCATTGCTTAATTCTTTAGTTGGATCCCCGTTTGTTAGTTTAAATAAATTATTTCAGTGTCCTTACTTTTGTTTCAGGAAAAAAATGTTGGTTCTTTTATACAGGTGACTTTTTTTTACAGTTGAATGTTCAGGTCATATTTAAAAAATAATTGTCAAACCTACCAATGATGATGACAGTATATTTTATTGTACGGCATATATATATATATATAAAATCCATGTTTAAAGCCTTCTAGGACCTGGACATCACATTTTGGGTTGTCTATACCATAATACTTAAAGTGTTGCTATTGTTTGCTATGGCATGCAGATTTGTCAAAAGTTAGTAACAACAATGGGCTACTATGCTGCTAAATATGATGTCCATATATGTGGACAGAGGGACATGTTTTGGTTGAAAATGTTAGCATAAATGTTAGCAACAAAATGTGAGTATGTGTATGAGATTTTGGTAGAACAGGACAAAGAGATATAGCAAGTTTTATAAGTAAATATACATGGATTTTTACTTGATTTTTTTTCATGATTTTTTTTTTGTCTCTTTCAAGAACAGAGTGGATACTAGGGACAATTGGAGGCAACTTGGAAGATATGTTTGAGATCAATGATCTCATTATCAATCTCCACCAAAGGAGCTGAGCAGCAGTCAGGAAGACAGTAGTGGGGACGAGGAACCCATTACACAGCCCACTGAGCCCAGCGGGGACCGAAACATCTCTGTGGTGAAAATGCTGTTACCATTGACTGGAGCCTGCCCATGTTGACAATTTCTGAAAAAAACCAGTTGGCATGAACTTTGCTTGTGCTGCAGGAGATGGCATTGTGCTGGACTGTCATATCAAGGTGCAGATGCAGTGCTTGGGCAGTTCAAGGAACCAGAGGATCTGGAATTGGGAAGCTTGTACATTGACTGTCTGTCTCAAATTCTGAAACTGGGTACAAAAGTGCGCTGTGATCGTTTTTTTCACTACCACCCAAGGTGTGGAAGGAATGATGATGTGTATGTGACTGGTACAGAAGAATCTGGTCACTGCAGCAGTGAAGAAGCTACAAGCAGACAGAACAACAGAAAAGACTCGGAAGAAGAGCACAAGTTACCACTGGAGATGGAAAGATGTCCAAAGTAAAGTGGTATGACAATAAACTGGTATTGATGATACCGGTTGTTCAAGCTACACAGCCAGGAGACACCTGCAAGCAATTGGACAAGAACCTGACATGATATGTGACTATCTTGCGACCAAGTATTGTTCGTGAATACAACGCCAAGATGGGTGGGGTTGACTTGGTGGAATGAATGATGAGCTATCATCGCATGAGCGACCATACTAAGAACCTAACCCTGCAGATGATAATGCACTTCATGGATCTGGCTTTAGACAGTAGCTGGCCATTGTACTGCAAAGACCTTACTGTATGTGGTATACCCAACAAGAGCATTATGCAGTTCCTTGAATTCCATATGGAAGTGGTTAAGACATTCTTTGTCCAGCGTGACACTGGTGTACCAGAAGAGTACGCAGACCTTTCCGGAAGAGGCAGATGACGCAGACCTTTCAGAACAAGAGAAAGGGCGTCCAGTGAAAGCAGTGCCTCATGACTCAATCCGCAGGTGGGCTAATGCACATCATCCAGAGGTGGCTGCTCTGGGAAAATTCGAGTGCAGTGTGTGACATGCAAGGTGTTCCTGTGGTTGCAAGTGGATTGCAACTGTTCTGCATGTTCATGAACATGTTCCTACAGTAAAAAAAGACCTAGTTTGATGAACAGTGAAATGAAATGAGCACTTTTAGATGGAACAGTTACAAAGCAAAATAAAGTTGAAAATAAGGGGTTTTGGACCTTATTGCTCAATGGTGACTTGGTGACAATGGTGGTGTTCGATGGAAATTCAGACTGAGTGTCCCTGTTTGTGGACATCATTTTTCCCAAATATCAAAAGATGGTGCTTAGTTTTTCTACTAATCAGGTCCCAATAAGCCAAAATAGCAATGAGAAAAAAATGCATAACAAACAAGAGCTGGGCTCTTATATATTTTAATGGTTATAACCAATCTGGGGGTTTACTCTTGAGTCAGGTCACTTCCCTGTGAGCTTTCGGCACAGTAGATGGGAGTGTCTTCAAAGACTGTGTAACGATCGCGATGATTCGCCTACCTTTTCAAATTCCACAAATCTATGCGCACAGTTTTACAGTATCTTATTACACATGCGATACACAAGACTTAAAGGACGAGAGGAACAGTGACGTTTTTGACCGATGTGTAATGAAGCAGCAGCTCGCGTCTTTCAGGTTTTTTGTTTTCATTATTTCCTGGTCAGATTTGGATAGACTCAGTCCAATGTCAGACACTCGTGCGCATGAGCGAGCTGTGTCTTACTTCCTCGCGTCCAACGTTGCCGTGGAGTGAGCTGCTTCCACTCTGACACTGAAGTTAGTTTATGGTTCGACGGTTAAGGAGAAAGTCAATATGATCGATTGAGGGCACTTTCTCATTTGTGAGAGTTTTCATTCATTCATTCATTCATTTATCCATCGTCTACCGCTTCGTCCTCCACCTGAGGATATTTGTGAGAATTTTGTTTGATAAATGTAAGTCTTTACAACTCAAAATCACCGTTATAATTGAATTAATCTAGTTCAGGCCTACCTTAATGTGATTATTTTGGTGAATGGGAGAAGGCTTTTAAAATTATTTTCTTACATTTTCACTGTAAATGCGGTCCTGCTCTAACAAAAGACACTAGTCTACAGACAACAGACACTAGTATAGTGAAATTACATTAATGAAAATGTGAGCCCTTATTGGATGGATTTTGGGCTGTTTTCCAAATGATAAAGTTAAAAAATTTGATTATTGCCCTTTTTCATTTCCGCAATTTTAGCATGAGATGTACTAGTAGTAAAGGTACAGTGTGTGAGGGCTGAATCATATTTTCTACATGTGCAGAGAGGTCAGTAGGGGCTGCATGATGTAAATTTCATCATCTGCCCATTTCTGCTGTGGTTCACATGGCTTCTATGCAGATGATCACATACACACCTTCAGTTTGATTTTGCATGGACCGTACACACCAGCTCTACACTCTCCTTGTAGCACAGTGCTTTCAGGTCCAGTTGGTGGCAAGCTCTTATGTTGGTCAACAGAGACAACAGAGAAGATGATTATCATAGAAACTTGCTGGATGATATGCCTGGAAATCTGCTGGTGCCCTGACATGTAGCACTCAATATATACAAGAGCATACATAAGGGGGTGAACCCCTGGTTAGAAATCACTCAAATGGAATGTGAAAGCAAGTTTGGGCATGTGAAAATACATGCTAAAATGTGACATAGCACCACCCTGCAGACGTAATGGAATGTGATCAAGATGACCTGGCCCTAACATTTATCAGGGCTTCCTGGCAGACATTCAATATACTGCCCATAAGTAATAATGTATCAATGTTTAATGTTTAATCACATTAAAATAAAATAATTTGGTTTCTGTAGCATAAGCCTTTATGTACTTTAAGCAAGAGAACACCATCTTGGGGTATTCTGTTTGCAGCCTGAATATACAAACCAGCCAGGGCATGTTTTCAGAATTTTAAAGCGGATGCTAAGGATGCAAACACAGAAGCACAAAAATCTTAAACTGAGTGTACATAGAAAAGGCGGCTTTCGGACAAACTCGGGTTCGATCACTTCTGATTAGGACCATTTTCCTCTCTTTTTGTTGTGTGTACCTTTAATGTGTATTCCGCTATTGTGCGCTCATAAATGTTAACAGGTCTAACCCTGTTGAGACAAAATAACGATAATCTTAATATGGAGGTTACTCAAATTTGAATTGAAAATATCGAAGTCCATTTGCTTTGTCCACCTTACACTGTCATGGAGAACAGAACAAAAATGAACAAATCACTTTTCTCCCCTAGAAAGACACTCCATTTTTTTAGATTAATATTTTGTTTTAGAGGCCACAAATAATTGGCAGCCACTGGGGCACTTCCTCATGTTTTTACCACTTTAGAGGATAGTTTAGTGTACGTCTTGTGACCTAAGAAGAATTTTTGTCTCTGGGGCCCTAACAGACAGTGCGCACGCCACTGCAGGTGTGTGTCCATAAGCGCATCATTTAAGGGGGGCATTGGTCGCTCAGTGGCGACATTTAAGTTTCCCTTAACAGTCGAAACACAAGCTAACTTCAGCGGCGCTTCGCTCCTCTCGGCTCTCATCGGTGCTGCAGCTCAGTGCTGTTGAGAGAAAGGGCGCACAAGTGTAGTCAGGAAGGCAGGGAGGCAAGGAGCCAGCTGAAATGTCGGAGAGTGGGAGTCAGGAAGCTACCGCCGGGGACCCGAACGGCAGCGGAACCACGACGAAGCGGGGACCTCGGACGGACGTAGGCAACAAAGTGACCGTGGTGCTCGGGGCTCAATGGGGCGATGAGGGAAAGGGAAAAGTTGTCGATCTGCTGGCACAAGATGCGGATATGGTGTGCAGATGTCAGGTTGGTGCCGCATTCACTTGTCATGTCTTCGCTGCCGTTGAAGCTAGTGAACGGATAAAGCTAGTTAACCGGGAAACCGCGCAGGTAACGTCCGCTGGCGGTGTTTGACACGGACAGTTGACCACCAAAGTCGACTCGCTATTACCGCCCTCTCGGTCTGTGTGTGGTTCTCACTTTGTTTTGCTAATGTCACCTTGAATTCCTGCTAACTGTTTAGCTCCTCGCACCGTTGAAGCTGAGGTGAACCATCACACCCCTGTCGTGCGCACATGACAGGGTTCATGAACGCAACGTTTTCCCCCTTCAGCGCCCGGTGCTTCACTTCTGACGCGGTCACTGTGGCCACCGTGTGAAACACAGCGTCACCTCGACGGTAACACCTAAGCCAATATGGTGATAATCTCATAATGAGGATGTAATTAGTATGATTATTTAATTATTTTCTTTGTACTGTAATTTATAGGCATTCGCTTGGTAATAACAGGCATTAAGGCGATAAGAACAGGTGTACTATGTCATTTCCTTAGTTAAGTCCAGGCATTAGCTCAGCCATGAGAATTACTATGGTCTGCCTTAGTTGATGTTTGGTTTAATGCGATATGACAGTGAAATAAAATAGAAACACGTAGAGGATTCGAATCATGGTTATTACATAGAAACTACCACTAGTCTGTGTTTTAAACATAATGTGAACAGTATTTAAGAGTTTGTGGGACATACGGAAGTTAATATTTTCATTAATATAACTTTACATTCCACGAGAAGGCATTGCACTGGTGTACGCCTAAAGTGATTCTCATTACCAACCTTTTACGTGGATGTTACATTGACAATAACATGGTATTATTATTATTATTATTATTATTATTATTATGGTAAACTTATTACAGCACCAGTGCGTTTACAAGTAAGACAGTACTAACATAACTATATAATTATTATCATACCTCTACAACCATACTACTGCCATGTTATTTTAAACTTTAACATGTTTAACATGTTCCAACCAGTTGCAAACAAGTAATTTGTTTGGACAAAAGACATCCCATGAGTGCTGTTAGGGCTGGAAGCGATTAATCAATTATTAATTGATTAGTAAATGATCAATTAATTTTGATCATCATTTAATCGGTTTGAGGTTTTTTTTTATTATTATTATTAAAGCAAGTTTTCAGATTTTTCAGCTTCTTAAATATGAACATTTTCTGGTTTATTTGCTCCATACAACAACAACAACAAAAAATAATTAAAACTGAATCATTTTGGTTTGTGGACAAAACAAGACATTTGAGAACATCATTTCCAGGTTTGAAAAACATCCAGATCAACAGTTTTCAACATTTTCTTACATTTCTCGGTTCAAACAAGTACTTGATGAATCTGAAAAAAGAATCGACAGATTAATCAATAAGCAAAAGAAATGTTAGTTTTAGCCCTAATTACATGGACTGTCAGGCGTTTTCATCCTACACTAAACTAAATTATGAATGGTGGTCAGGAGAGGGTGTTTATGTGACATCAGAGAGGGAGATCATGGCGGTGAGTGGGCACCAGTGAGATACTTAATATAAGTTTAATGACATAATGTGGCACAAACACAAAAAATATGGCCTAAATGTAAACTCGTGCTCCATTAAAATGTTAATGGCGACCATCTACTCAGAGCAGGAAATGATGGAGCGTGGAACAGTCTTTTTTCCTGGTTACACAATTAATGGAAACATACAAATAAATGTATGTTATACATGAATCAAAGTATTGGACATTTCCCGTGTAGTGTGCAGGATATGCTCATTGTTGGAGTTGCTAAGCAACGGTCAAGTTGTGTCGCGACCCAAGGATCAACCAGGTGCTTTATATTGGACTTTTATAAATCCGTTTGTGCTTTTAGGTCTGTCTGGTTTTCAGTTACTTGTTTCCTGTTTTCCTATTTGTTTTTTCTTATGCATACTCTGTCCTGTTTTGCGTCCTGTGCTGTCTGCCCCGCCTTAATATGTTTTACCTGTGTCTTGTTTGTCTCAACTGTGTTTGTTCCTGGAGCTCCACTACCTGGGTCTGTGTTGGTTCATTTTGGTTTGGTTTGTTTGGTTTGTTCGATTCACGCCACATTTTCAGTCTTGTCTGTTCCTCTGGTTATTATATGTTTGTGGTCTGCTCCCTGTGTTTCTGCTCAATGTTGGTTTTTGTCTATGTTTTACTTTTTTGCCTTTTTGTTCGATTAATTCATTAAAGACGCTTTTTGTCCCTTTTTGAAAACTGTATTTGGGTCTCCCTTTTTTTCATCTGTTAGAAGTTGCTCCAGTTGTGGAATGATTTTTGTTGGCCTTCTAATTCACAACTATAAAATTGGCATTATACAAATGTAGAACTGTTGTAAAAATGTAATATCATGCTTGACGTCATGCTTTTGTGCTGAATGTCATAGCTACATCACAGCACTCCTTGCTTAAGAATTACTTTTAATAAATTACAAAGGAGTCATGATCATGTATTACCTGGAATTGTGGTTATTGTGACTCCGACACAGTGCTTGACTTTGACTCGGTGACACTGACTGACTGTTAAGACACTAGTTACATAAAGTGTGCAATGGCACGCACAGCCAAACTGAATAAACACTGTGTGCATGCCGGGACTGACAAAAAATATTAAAGCAGAAAGTATTATTATAACAGTTGATATTTTGGCCCCAAGTTCTTCATATCAGTTACATAAAGTTCTTAAAACCCCAAAAATAATGGCTTTAAAAATGGTTAATAAGATATTTTGATTAACTTTTAGATCAGTCATAAGTTCAGCTATATAACAGTAAAATATTTAGCAGCTGTTTTGGCTTTTTCTTTTTATAAAAAAACATTTTTAAAGCTTCTCAGTAAAGTTGTAATAAGCATTTTTTTCCACACTTTTACATTTCATAAATTCAATAATTAGGCAAGTAGAGACAACAATCAGTGAGTGCAAACTGACACCAAGGCAGCTAATTTTCCTACAATATCAATACACTCATCTGTCTCCCAATAGTAACACTATTGTTGTAGTCAGGATCCTGCTGCATGCTGCTATACAGTTTTCACTGTACAGTGTATATTGTTGTGCTTTGTGGAGCCTGCACATAATGGGTGGAAGGGCAGAAACACGAGAACTGTCTACTAACAGATGTGAGCCTCATGCCAAGGTCAGTTTCACATCTGGATTTAATGAGCATTTACAGTGAGCGTTCCTTTAAAAATGACTCTGACCATTCATCTATAGCAGCTGCAGATTTGTGACACATAAACAGAGTTGTGTAGCTGAGTGTCCGTCCAGACTGTCCAGCTGAGTTGTTTTTAGAGTTTCAGCACATGAAACGATTGTGCTTAATTGTTATATCTTATCATGCTGTAATTGTAGTGTGACTCTCTTCTCACTATCTCTGTTTGTGGCTCTGGTTTCCACATGCAAAACAGGTGTCATGAGTTGTTGACCTGGGCTTGTGGTTTTCTCTGCTCTATTCTTAGTGTGAACTGTGAAGATTGTTGATCAAAATGTTTTAAAAGCACATGATATGATGACCTCAAGTCTATAGTGCTGAAGACAGACCAGCCTGTGTATTCAGGCTGTGTAACAGTGTATTCAGGAAACCTGTGTGGATTTAAAAGAAGAATAATGTTTTGGCATTAGTTCATGTCTTGGTGACAACAAATTGTGAAAAACTTAGCTGAGATCCACATGTTGTTGTTTTTTTTAATTGACAAATGTAGCTCAATAGGATGACACCAGTTTCTAATAATTTTCTCAGAAATGGAAAATCAAATTAAAACTAAATAATTATACTTAATTTTTTGTAAATGTACCACCTGATTGTATACATTTTTTTTTCATTACCACAGAATGGGCCTTTAATATTTATACCACGAGTTGGGTCAGCTCTATGGAGGCAGCAATTTTGGACCACCATGTTTTTACAGTAGCCCACAGTGGACAAGCTAATCATCTTTTGATTTTTGATGCTAACAGAAGGCTGCATAGGTTCTCCAGCTCATTTAAGGGAAGGGAAGGGAAGGGTGAGATGAGGGATAGGGATATCCGCATCATGCAAATTCACCAACAAATGTTGCCGAATTCTGCGCACCTTACCTTTAATTGAGCGGTCATTTACTCAATGTCAACAAAATGACAGGAAATGTTGTAAAATGGTTTTCAATTTACTGTCACAGAGGAGCAAAGAAACCAGAAAGTATTACGATTTCAGAAGAATTTGGGCAATTTGTCTTTAAAGAAAATCAAACACTCAAAGATTAACTCAAAATAGTTGGCAATTATTAACAGATTAAATAATTAATTGCTGTAGTATTAAAATAAATGTTTGTTTTTTTTCCGGAAATAAAAGTAATATGAATTTGTTTGCAAACAACTGCTTAATTACAAAACTAACAAAGACTGGCCACCATTGTCAATCATTTAGAGCCGTGTTTCTGACCACCTGCTGAACGGGAGCCTGATATTTTCTCTTCCTTTTTGCTCCATGTTGGTCTCTACTCAGTCCCGTATCTGCTCACCAGCTCCTCACTAAATGGGCTGTTGTCGGACGAACAATGCTCTGAAAGCAGAAACCAAAACATTTTAAAACAAATAAACTCATCGATGGATAAAAAAAAAAAAAGATTGATGTATTTCATATTCTCCTTGAATTTGCTTTCATTGAGAAAGGGAGGAAACAAAAAGAGAGAGGGAGAGAGCACTGCAAGCCATAAACAGGTGTTTCTCTGTGCTTTCCCTGCTCCCAGAGAGAGCTGAGTGCTATGAAGAAGATTGGCAAACACGAGTGTGGCACAGCTCCAGTTTATCCGGTGTCTGTTTAAAGACCACTGGTTTGGGGACATTTTGAAAAAAAAATAAATCAAATTTTCATCATGAACAGGAACATGACCTGGAATCTTTTTAACAGATAAAGAATATAAACAGTATTACACATTCAAATCAACCTGCTTATGTAATTGGCAGCGATTTAACAATCAACCAATACCAATTGCTAAATATTTATAATGTACATTCTGTGAGCTGCTATGCTGTTACTTCATCACTGCATCTTCAAACTAGAAAAATGACGTGCAATGTGCCATACTCATGACTAGAAATTAGCTACGCTGATTTGAGACTTCATGGTTAAGCTTGTTACTACTGAGAAGCACTAAAATGAGAAAATGTCTGTTAAATCATTTTTACGTCATTGTCACAGCTTCTCCGCTGTGACAATATTTTTTCCTTAATCCTCTCTGACTGAATGAAATGTCTTTGAAGCATTGGTGAGACTAAACAAGTGATGTGGTGTTTCATAAAACATTAATCCAGATGGTAATCATAACAAGTTGACATAAGAGAAATGTTCCTGAGCCTCTGAGTTTCTTTGTTTCCACACATATAGAAACTATTCCCCTCCCAGACAGTGTTCTGGCACAGTGTATCCTCCAAAGATTATAGCATGAGTCCACCTTATACACTGGCTTGGGCCTTGTTTATTTGTGAGTGAGCAGTAAAGCTGGAGCTGACAGCACTGATCTTTTTTTAAAATTGGCTTTGCCAGCAGTCTTGCCTGGTGTTCCTTACATCCAGGACCTCTAAGATGTTGCAATAACTGTTGGAATAACTAGGGAAAGAAGGTTGTGCAGCTGCAAAACTCCTCTCAGGAGAGTGCTGGCATGATATAGTCATTATTGCGATGTATCATATCACCATATCATGTTTCACCCTGTATAAAAAAGAAAAAAACGTGTTTTGTTCATAAACTTAATAAAAAAGACAGAACAGAGAGCGTGCTGATTTCCAATTTTCTGTTTTCTTTGTAAAAACAAATCTTTTTGCCTTGAACAAGATGAGCAATTTGTATATCTTGCCTTGGGCTCTTGGAATTTCTACTGTTGTCCCTAATATCCTCTGAAATTAATTTATTAATTGATTAACCCAAAAAAATTCAGCAGCATTAATCAAATGAAATGTGCTTTAAGTTAAAGTAAATAATAAATGTTAGGTATTAAAATTTAATTATGAAGACATGCACAGTGGTCTGCACAGTTTATCAGTTCGAAATCGGCAGAAAACCCTTTTAAAGCGTTTAAAACCAGGCTGCGGAACAAGGTCTTCAACTTAATATCTGCCTGAGGGCGAAGCCTTCAGTGGACTCTTGCCTTGTTTACATTGTGATTTGAGCTTATGTTTTTGTATCTGTCTGCCAGAAGATACTGTATTTGCTATGGGCTGTGTCATAATAATATAATGCATAATCACTACACACAGATTTACTGTTCTTGATTGATTGAATTGGTTATTGCAGCATTTGTCATTTCACACAAGGAGGTACATAGAGGTTGTAGGTTTAAGTTCTCATGGGGTCTAGTATGAAGGCCAAACAATGCTTGATTATTAATTAGTTGATGAATATTCAAAATTGGTTTTAAATAATATGGCACTATTTTTGGAACAAGTGGAACAATATTCTACATATTTTTCCATTGGACTAAACGAAGTACTGACATGTAAGTGGTAGGTTTATTTACCATTCGGCAACAAATTCAGCAACAGAGTAACTGCACGCGTGTTATAAGACGGGCTGTTGTTCATTTACTAGCTGCAACCTTCTTCCTTCTTTCCCTTCATCAATAAGCATGTCAATGAATGATTTAAAAAAAGAAGAAATCAGTTGACAGTTCATTAAAGTATCATTAGTCTTCATTCAACTACTAACTTGTAGTGATGTGATGTGTTGGTGAACTAGTGTGTAGTGACGAGCTCCCTTGTGGACTCTAGTAATAAAATAACGTGGGCTTCATTTTGTGACTCTCTTCATCTCTTCATGTATTGGCATTCATGTAAACACCAATGCTGATTTACACTGGCCATTAATTATACTGTACATATTTTATGTAAGAGAAATACCTACAGAAATCAACCAACTGGAGGTGACAAAAACACATTTAAAGAGCACAGGTGGTTGCCAAAACGAAGACTTGAAGTTAAGACCTTGAACCTCTTCTTTTCAAGATACAGTTTCTTTTTTTAACATGTGAGCCTGCTGCTCTGAGTCCCAGGATAATGAACAGACATTCAATCCAGTCCTTTTTTGTATATCATGAGCATAAGTTAAAGACATACCTGACACATTATCACCTTTTTAACAAACAGTTAACCCTTAAAGATTGTTGAGTAATTTAATGTTATACAAAGTGGGATTTAAGGGTGTTTGGCTCAAAACATGTTCTTGCTGAAAGCAACACTTGTGAGTGGTGAGCCATGAAACCAAAACAGACTCTAAGTAGCCAAAAAAACAGAGTGTAAAAATGATTCCTGATTTTCAGTGGATCAACGACTTATTTTGGTAATTCTAATGACATTTCAACCTCAGCAGTAACCTATTATCAAAGTCAAGTCAAATCAATTTTATTTATATAGCCCAACATCACAAATACAAGGGCTTTACAATTTGTACATCAAGTGTCATCGGGTGAGGAAAAACCCCACAAAAAACCCTTGTACAGTAGAAAAATGGGCATATTAATGAGGATATGTGGGGACAAGGCTAAGGAAGGGTAAAATTTGGTCCCATCTGAATAGTTTGGCAACCCTGGATAGTGCAAAGTGGAACAAAGCCCCAACCACTGTGGGAGTCTGGAAAAGGACAGACCACAAGAAAAAGAAAAATTAATCCAATGGAATTTAAACAAAGCAGCTGATTGTCAGACCCATGGTGATCCTTGGTCATGAGCATGACCCCAGATACAGATTAGCATATCTTCATCAATTTAGGATAGCTTTATTCTGAAAGAGGTTTCATACCAAAGTCAGATTACACATTTCAAGCCTTATTATTCCCTGATCTGTTGATCGTTTTATATACCGAGTAGTGTGATGTCGTGGACAATCGAGGACAAATCTGGGACGCCTCCCAACCTCGCAACAGAAAGACTGGCATGTGTGATTTTTTTTTTTCCTGCTTTCCCCAACGTGTTCCATTAAGTCAGTGACATTAACCAATGTCTGCATGTGCAAACAAAATGGCGTGATGTCTGTAGCCCTGACCCATGGTTAGGTCCAGCTCTCTTCCTCCTAAAATCATCACCTCGTGGGTAACACTGCGTAGACATGCGCTGTAGGTGATAATACTGGCGGACCAGCTCTAATAGTCATTTGGTTTGGCTTCGCGAGCCAAAATATAATTACACTGCGGGCCAAATTTGGCCCTCGGGCCAGAGTTTGACACCTATGGCATAGACTGTCAGTCACATCATGGAATTAATTTATGGTTCTTTGATTGCCTAGTGTGACATACTGAAAATCTTAACAGAAAAAAAAGATTGTGTAGTCTGACCTCAGTATTAGACAAACCTACCATCCGTCATTCAAAATTCATATCAACCTCCCAGTGATAACTATAGCAGTGGACAAACCACAGCACAAGAGCAAGTGATTCAGTACTAGGAGTTGATTTGCTCATGATAAAAAGTTTATCATGAGACCGTAGGAGAACTTGAGTTAGGGTCTGTGGGGGATGGTATGCAGAGGAAAAATATCTTAAAAGGAGAGGCATCTGCCCCTCCCATCCCATTCCCCCATCTCCACTGTCAGGATCCCGCTGTGGCCAGGAATAACCCCACGTGGTCATAGCACATGGTGAGCTTGAATTATATCCACAAGGAAAAGCTATAAGAACACATCCTGTGCACAGGACAGACCATGTTACTTCACTGACGTGTATGAACAAGGAAACATGTATAAATGTAATGAGCATGATTTACTTCAGAAAATGTATTTGTTATAATTAACCACAGCCAAAGAGGAAGTCTTCAGATTATTTTGTTAAAAAGTCCAAAAATGTTTAGTGTCAGTTGCATATTAAAGTACAATAATACTGAGTGATTGTCATTTTCTCATCCACCTACCTGCTCTTTACCAGCTAAGTGATAACACATTATTCCTTCAGCTATATAAATTTACCGACTATGAAGTACAGACAGCTTTGGAGTTTCTTTTTGGGGTTTTTTTGCGGGTGACAAGGCATATCCTTAGCTTTAAAAGATTATTTGTATCATTTTCAAGCCATGGTAACAGTGCTTCATTTTACTGTTGCTTCACTGACACATCAGCCAGTTTGTTTACACTGGAAACTCTCTAAGCAACAGCACAGTTTGTAAATGTACTTGTTGCTACTCACCAAACTATTCAGCCTGTCTTCCAGCTCTGCCCAACAAAGTTGCAGAGCCTCTGCTTGTGCTTCTCTCCCCTCATTGATTCCTGTCTTTTCACCGCAGGGCGGTAACAACGCAGGGCACACAGTGGTGGTCGACTCAGTGGAATACGACTTTCACCTCCTCCCCAGCGGCATCATCAACCCCAAGGTCACTGCCTTCATTGGTGTGTAATGTACACAGATGCATGAAAACACTGTCTTTCATTCTCACATTTGTGTGAGCTACTCGCGCTCTTTCTCAATGCCAAGACCGCTCTACTATTTTCCTGATAAACGCTTCCAGACTCCTTACAGCTTTGCACTCATCACCGCTCTTACAGCCTCCATTTTGACGATTGCTTCAGTGAGTGAATGTGATCATCTTGACTTGGAGCCAGACTGCAGGCCTTGCCACATCCCCTCGTCCGCAGTAATTTCATTAGCTAATGGTGTCCTACTCTTTCTTTCTTTTCTAGCCTTCATATATCGATATCTTCAGCTGTATAATCTGTCGATGCGCAATCTCGTTTCTTCTTTTCCCTCCATGATGAATGACAAGCTAATGTTTTCCTGCAGGCTCGCATACTCAAATATGATTGAGTAGCTTTTAATTTAGCACATGGCGCCCTTCCTTTGAGTTAATGTTTTCATTTTGTTTTATTTATTTATTTCATTTTGTCGAATGGAATAACAGAAAGAAAAAAATACAAGCAAATAGCCTCTGTCGACTGACGTAAAGTAACTGTAAGGTCAATTTGTTATTTGAGTTTTCCCACCCTTTCCCATTTTATCTCAACAAAAAATTTTCTGAGCTGTAAGGCAGCCACTGACCTCACTAGTCAACAGTATGTATGGCGTGTTTATGATAAAATGCATCTTTTTTTCCACCATAGGAAATGGTGTTGTGATCCACCTTCCAGGCCTGTTTGAAGAGGCAGAAAGGAATGAACGAAAAGGAAAAAGTTAGTTATGTAATTTTGTTTAAAAACACACAGTTTATAGCAGGCAAAACAACACTCAAATTGCATTTGTATATGTAGGTCTAAAAGGCTGGGAGCAAAGGCTAATCATCTCAGACCGAGCACACATTGGTAAGTCCTCCCTGGTCTCTTTTTTATTAATGTGTATGTTTGAATGGGCACAAAAGAGTGTGTCTGTGTGTGTGCACACATATGTGAATGTGTGAGCCCTGCATACTCTGAGGTGTGTGAGAGTGTGTGTCCCCTCTCTCCCTCCTCCACAGTGTTTGACTTCCACCAAGCGGTTGATGGCATTCAGGAACAGCAGAGACAAGAGCAAGCAGGCAAGAAGTAAGGAACTTAAAAAAATGGCTGCAAAACACACGCAAGAACATACAGACACCATTTTCATTAACAGATGAAAAGTTTGCATCTTCCTGTGGAAACAAGTTGAATCATTTTGCTGGTCTTGTACAATTATGATCCTCTATGAATCATCACCAGCACTCAGTATTTTCACCCTGGGATGTGTATATTTATTATCGTGAGGATAAAGTGTTTCTAAGCTTTGCATTTTTAATGCATTTTTGTTTATTCAATATATATAATACTGATTGTGATTGATTGTGCAGTGCTACAACAGCACTGTACCACATATTTCAGTAAACATCAGTAATACATTTTAAACGGCCAGGTTTTGGAAAAGCTAACTCAGCATTGTCTTTCATGGCCAAGTTTGCAGAAAGAATGGCCAGGTTCATCACCCTGCATCCCTCTGTCAACTCTTCAAGCTTGCTTTGTCCCAGCTGCTGTTAGTTTGACGCTTGATTTCAAGCACAAGATACTGACTACTATATGTATCGGAAAATATCTGCAATAATGTGTTATGATTAGCTGCACTGCCGCTTAAAGGTTGAACATTTCTGAACTTCTACTGAGTGCAGTACAACACGAGCAAAGCCCACGCCATTACTCCATTCAAAATGAGTATACGTATTTCTGTTGAAGCTTTTTATGTGGCCGTGTGAGGTCCTGCACAGTTAACATGTAATAAAAATGATAAGCAAATGTTTTTGAAAGTGTAGTATTGGGCATTCACATCTGACACAGAGATGAGATGGTGAATGCACTAGTGGAGAAGTTAGCAGCCATTTCCCTCAGCAGTTAGTAGAGACAAAAAAAACTGTGCTAAAAGGGGAGTGAATGTTGGAATTACATTAGACCAGTCAACAGCAATTTTACAATTGATGATGACCCCATTGAGACATGGTATTAACATCCGTGACATGCAAATTGCACTAAGTACAAGTCTGAACCCCCCAATCTGTCCTGAATGTCTACAGAGCTGATTTAGTCACGCATGTGTCCACATTCCTGAGCATGAATGAACACAGCCTGTTCTCAGTACACATTAGAACCTGCTTCCTCAGCTGACTTACTCGTAAGTTGTAGGTTCATAGTATTTTTTAATCACTGTCGATATGTCAATTTATTTGTATCCCCTGGCACAATATCAACACTGACCTGCTTTTTTTTCGACCTCTTAATAAAATCCTTCTAATGTTACAGCCGTGGGAGTAGAGCTTTGATTCACTCAAGCATCTCCCATCTTTCTCTCTCTGTCACAGACACATATATACAGATGGCAAAAACACCTGACCAGTCAGACTTGTTAAACTGATGAGTTTGCCCTTGCAATCTCATGTGGTCACAGGAGACACACCCAGGATGCCTTTATAATGACATTTGTCAACAGCCGTACTTAACACTGTCCACATACGATCAGAACACTGAGGCCAGACAGTAATACCAGGTCTAAACAGGGCCGATATGTCTAGTGTTGTTTCAGCTGCCCCCAGCTATTGTAGGTTTGCAAAACCAAATCTATCAAGGGTCTTATACACATACCTGTGTATAAGAATGTTATAATGAATGTTATGTTAAAGATGGAAAAGAAATACAGAATATGCATATGCCCTCACTCCCTACATGTAAGACTGTCCACTGTGACACTCATGGCTGTAATATAAGGAGTCCTCTGCCTGGGGGCGTCCTCAGAGACGTAAGAAGGCATGTGTGGAGTGTGTGAGCCATCGAGCAGCATGTAGTTTTCATGTAATCTCATGTAGGATTCATGTAGTAAAGTTTTCTCACTGCATTATTATACAACTTCTTTTTCCTAATACAGACATTAAGACATTAAGTGCTGTATGTGCAGATTGTTAATTTAAGCCAGTTGACTGTAGAGAACAGCTCAACAGCCAAAGCCCCGAAACACCCAGCCAGCAACTGGGAGTGCATGTGTTACAAACTGTACTTTATGTACGTGTGTGTGTGTGTGTGTGTGTGTGTGTGTGTGTGTGTGTGTGTGTGTGTGTGTGTGTCGGAGAGATTTTTAACACAGAACCTCAATGGCACACTAATTTTAAGCTTTCAGTAGATTGTCAGACAGGCTGGTGGATTTGCAGCTCTAATGCTGGAAGCCAAAGCAGAATACCCGACAGTCTAGATGTACATATTATTATATCAGTCAAAGTGCTCGAAAATATCATACCAGCAATCTTAGGTTTTAAAATAAACTTGTTTGGTCTATTGTTGCTCTATTGTACAAGTTGGTGCCTTCAGAATCAGTTTATCAGTTTATCATCATGGTATCAAAACCACTAACATTTCTGGAATACTGTGTGTACGGTAAGATGTGAGCTTCCTCCTCCTCCTATGTGCGAGCAGTGAGTCAGCTGTGAGTTCGATGGTATGATGCCTGAAGGTGACATTTTAGAGCTGTTGTCACAATACCATGATACCGTAAACCATACCGTGAAATGTGAAAGTTGCATGAAATGACAACTAGCCAGCTGCTAAACGAAAAGTACTCACTATTTTAATTAACAGAATCAAGTGGAATGAAAGTTGTGGGAACTTGCAAACTTAAAATTCACTGCACTAGCATTTCCATATTAGACTATTCATGCAAGTGGACTTTAAACGTACAAAGGAATAAATGCAGTTTAGAAATATAATATTTCTTGAAGATTAGCCAGAATTCAGTCTTAGGTTTGTCTAAACACAAAGAAGTCCAGGTGAGAACAGCTCGGGTTAGCTGATACATCTCTCAATAACAACACCAATTATAATAGTAGCCATAGAAACATCTACACAAACAGCAAACACGAACAGGCTCTTTCTTGGTCAGATCTATTCCTAATGTACAATATGTTCAATTTACTGAAAAATGCAATTTTAATTAATTCAATCACTGCCTTAAGATCAATGAGAATATATTACACTTTGCATGTATGTGTAGATCCATTCCTTCCTTCTGTGACAATGTGTAATGGTGTTTTTTTAATTTATATACAGTATATAATATGGACTCTATTTCATTTTACTTTATGCATCTTTACAAAGGAAAATATGACCCCCCCCCATCTGAAAATGTATTAAATGTTGCAATATTTTACATTTTGTTGATCATACCCATCAATGCATCAGTTTGACAATTAGGCAAGTGAGGGGTCTGAATATTCTCTCCACCAGTGGCACTAAATCTCAAAACATGATGACTTTTCTTTCACACCTTGAACAGGTGATTGGATCCTCCATGTTTTACTTAGGCTGCTGCTAATGATGAAACTGAATAACCAGAGAAGATCTTCAGCTCTTTCCCCCTCTGTACCTCACATGTGGGGTGTGGAGATTTTACAGTAGAGTCTTTCCGTGGCTGAGCTATTAGAGGAACATGTTGAGGGTGTCATATGTAAATGGTTGAACCTGTTGTAAAGAAAATGCATACTGTTGCTTTAAAAAAGCTAATTTCCACTGTATTTCACATGATATTAAAGCCAGTGGGTAGATACTGGGTCCAAACGATGTCATGGGTTTCACAGTAATTAGGCAGATGTCATGATGAGCCTATAAAAGAAACTATAAAAAAACATGTAGTAGACCGAAATCACATGCTAATGCTCCATCTCTTTTTTTGTTTTTTCCCTTCCCTCCTCTCTTGGCCTCACCCAGTCTGGGAACAACAAAGAAGGGGATTGGTCCAGTGTACTCTGCCAAGGCAGCTCGTAGTGGCCTCAGGATATGTGACCTACTCGCTGACTTCACTCAGTTCTCTGAAAGGTCCGTTCCAATACTACAGGATTTATGGGTTACCTTTGTGTCTTGAGTTTGGTTTAGTAATCAATTATAAGTCTGTGATCAGCGTAGTTGTTTGTTCCAAACCATAATATTTCCCCTTCCTATGAGGAAACATTTCCTTTAACCAAGGAGCTCAGGAGCTTTTCCTGTTTTTTGACCTGAACACCTCAGACCTAGAAGGGGTTAACAGTGAAAACAACTCATTAACAAAACTCCTAAAAATTCCTGGTCTCCCTTAGTCTTCATTGCAAAGTAGACAATTTGCTTCTTGTTTTTAATAATTAATTGAACTGAGTTAGTCTCATCTTTTCAAGACCAGCTCATTTGGTGAAAAAAAAAAAAAAAATCAACAGAACAATGTTGACTGTTACAGGTATAAAGTATTGGCCCAGCAGTACAAGTCTATGTACCCTTCTCTGGAGATTGACATAGAGGGAGAGCTGATTAAATTAAAGGTAATAGAAATTCATCAGAAAATTATTTTTATAAACATAGTTTTGTCTCATTTATGGAAATGTTTGTTTGATTTTTAGGACTATGTGGAGCGGATCAAGCCCATGGTGAGAGATGGTGTGCACTACATGTACGAGGCTCTTCATGGTCCTCCTAAGAAGATCCTGGTAGAAGGAGCTAATGCAGCACTGCTGGACATAGACTTTGGTCAGTGTGTCACCACCGTGTATGCATTTGTGCCACAATTATGCATGCCTTAGGCATAATTTCTTTGATTCTGTGCATTATGCAATAATCCTTGTTACACTGAGCCAACATCGCTGTATTAACCAAAGAATAAATGGAATTCCTAAGTGCAAAAACAACATTTAGTGCATTTAAAGTGATCCAGCAGTGTCACGCTGAAACATTTGACGTTTTGTGATGCTCTTCACAACTTGGAGCTCAGGCGAAGAATGACGCTAAGTCTGCTAAATGCTACTGATGTGCTCTGGCATCACGGCTTAAAGTACACGCTCCCAAGTTAAAACACACGAAGCGCCACCTGTCTGTGCATGAGCACGAACTCACAGTGAATCAGCCGTCTGTCCTCCTGTCACTCAGAATGACAGAGAAAGCTTTTTAACCAGACATTTCCTGAAAAAGTCTGACAGTCTATTCCCTCTCGTTTAATGACGTAACAGACTAATTGCACTTGTCTTTAATATGTTATAGTGTTTCACTGTAGCAGGGCAGCGACAGTACTAAGTAGATAAAATGTGAGTTGCAGTTCATTGCTTGTTAGTAAAGTCATTATGCTTGTTATATCTCTTGTGTTGTCGAGTCACAGTGTTCTGAATGCTGATAGTTAAGCAATCTCACTTACTGACTGGCTGTAGCCATACTTAGTTAGAAACCCTTGCTGTAGCACAGGACCTTAACTTTATCTGCAGAATCAGTCTAAGCAAGATTTTGAATTCAGAAGCACACTTAAGATGTCAGTGTTTTACTAAACAGCCCTTTGACGAAAGACATGGCGGCTAAAGGACACATTGTCTTCCGCTGACACCAAACCTGTTCTGTAAGTGCACACCAATCACTTTGAATGGTCGGGATGATTTACATGTGTGCAGCTATTAGACATTATTTTCAGTTTTTAAAACACGTTCTCCGAAGCACACCCTTTTTTTTTTTAAATTTCTGAGGTGATTTAGTGCTAGGTTGTTGTCACCCTAGGGTATGTCCTCATGTATCACTAGACAGAAGACACACTGACAAAATCGAGTCCAACTTCACTGAGCCTTTGTTCAGCTAGACGGTCATCTTTCACTCCAGGAATCCCAATTGTCTTTAAACCAGCATAGCCTTAAGTCATATACACTCCCAGGTTCACAGAGTTAGAGTTAACTTTCTGGTTTTGAACCAGGCAATGTTTGTTTGTCTGATGAGGTTTATTCTCAGCAAAGTTAAGTGACAATCCACTTTCACGTCACCCTCTGATTTGTGAACTACCTTTTGAAGCTTTGAGTTTTACAGTTTGGCTTGCACTGTCTTAGTTTTTGTAAACCATAAAAGTTCTTAGTGAGATGATGACAACATCTGCTGTCAGTAACACCATAGCCACAGTTTGAAGCACACACACACACTGCTTAATGGTATCGAATTTGTCGATTATTGGGATCATATTTTACAAAATGGGCATTGTTTTCTAATAAAGAAGAATGGAAAGATGAATGTACTTCCACCTCAAAAAAGCAGGCAAGATAGCAGGACATGGTATCAGGACAAATGCTAAAACAAACTCAAGGAAGAACAGTAAAACTGCAAATAGCTAAATCAGGTATTTCTTGTTAAGTGTACAGGATCCAGGTTTCACAGTCATACTGCCATTTGTATATCTCCTGAATGCATTGTACCCACTGGTTATAGCTTGATAACATTTTACTTGTCTGATAACAATATCGCAATATCTTCAGGCTCTTTAGATATACCTCTTAACTAGCAAGTTGTTAACAAAACATCGATGCATTTACCACCTCACCTTAACCGCCTTAAAACACATAATTCTCCAACTTTCAAACAAATATTCTGCTTCCTTAAAGAAGAAATAGAACAGCCCGTGTTTTTACAGTCTTAGTTTAGTGAAGCATTCGTGTGAAATTTAGGATTTTAGGATGGTATCAGATTTTATGTTACGAGTATAGTATTGGCTCATCCCTAGTATTTACATGCCAGAGTGAATGGCAAACTCTTTACTTGTGATCCAAGAGCAAAGTAACCAAAGTACTCCTAAGGGAAATGCTAATGGCAGATGAAGCTGCATTAGTATCCCACACTGAGACTGATTTACCGGCTCTCACATGCATGTTAGGAAATATAAAAAAAAAAGAGAGAGAGAGAGAGAGAAACATTAGGTTTCATTTTTTTTAACGCTACACTAGCTCTGTTTAATTTACTGATGCTGTGTGAATGTCTTGTGACATGTCTTCACTTTTGTCACGGCAGGTACTTACCCATTTGTGACGTCATCCAACTGCACGGTTGGTGGGGTCTGCACAGGCCTCGGTATGCCACCTCAAAACGTCGGGGAGGTGTATGGGGTCGTCAAGGCGTACACCACCAGAGTGGGTATCGGAGCGTTCCCCTCTGAGCAGAGCAACGTAAGAGGGACACACAGTAACTTAAAGGTCCATTGTGTAAGAATTAGTTACATCTAATGGTAAGACTTCAGGCCTTGACAAACAAAGGAGTGACTCTTTCTCTACTAAGGGCATCAAGGAACTATAGTGGCTTCGGCATTGTAAAAGAAGACACCGTTCTTCTTTGTTTGCGTAGTACGCTTCCACTTCATAACATGAAACACATGCTCTGGCTGGTTTATAGTATACACTTTTGTAAAACACATTTATGGGTAGTATAGTCAATTTCCACCAATAAATAAATGTTACACACTGGACCCTTAAACCAGCCATCAGTATGCAAACATGATGTGTAAACATTAAAGCTTAGCCCTTTAAATCCTGTTCTTAAAGTTAAAAAACCACATCATTCATAAGATGGAGAGTCATATAAGAAAAGTATATACGCCAAAGTAAGTGATGACTTCTGTACAGTTTCAAAATAATTGTCAAAAGTAACATGTTCAAATGGCTATTAAAAGATTTAAACAATTTTACAGACCTCACTGCTGAGCTGCAAGCAGTTGTTAAAATGCTGAAAAGCGGCCATTTCATTCTGAAAAACGTGTACTTTCTGTCTTTTGACTGAAACATTTGTTCATCCACACCTTACACTCAACAAACAGTTGGGTAGTCACATCTACTTCCTGCTTAAAACCTGGTGCGTTTACATGTTGAGTAGTTTTGTTTTCAGACAGCTCCACCCGGTGGAGAGTTTGCTACACTGCCATGAATAACCTCCCACAGTAAAGTAGATTTATTTCGGTCAGTAAATCTTGAGGTCACAGAGGTTTGATGACCAAATATTTTTGGTCTCTGTCACTTGTTCGCTCAATCATCACATAAAAACAAAAAAACAAAACAAAAAAAGCAACTGAAATTCCTTCAAAGATTTCCAAGTTTCTTCATCAAAGAAGCGACACTGACAGACAATCTTGCACTTTGTCATCTGTAGGAGATCGGAGAACTGCTACAGACTCGAGGGAAGGAGGTGGGCGTCACCACTGGCAGGAAGAGACGATGCGGTTGGCTGGATCTGGTGCTCATCAAATATGCACACATGATTAATGGCTTCACAGCGTAAGTATAAAATGTCTTTTGTAGGTTTTGCTAAAGCAATATAGCTGCTTCAGCTTTGACATGTTTAAAAGCACCTTCTATATATACAAATATAGTTTCAATATCACCCAAGCATTTCACACCAAAACAAATGAAAAGTGAACAAAAATATATCATGTATGAACTGATAGCAGGTGGGTTTTCATCAGTTAAAATGTATTGTATACAATGTAATCTTAGTTTTTATTAGCAGGTATCCGTTCTCTTTGGTTTGTTGAAAGGTTTCCCCTCTTCTCTCTCAGTTTAGCACTCACCAAACTTGACATATTGGATGTGCTCCCGGAAATCAAAGTGGGCGTGGCCTACAAAGTCAACAACCAAACTATACCTCATTTTCCAGGTGAGCTGCTCTTTACCTTTTCAACCACATAACCGGAGGTATCTCTCATTAGAGAAGAATGTCCTCTGTTGTCCCTCTTTCCAGTAAATCAGACTGTCATTTGATTTTAAAAATTGAGTCTAAACTGTGGGTCACACAGTGGCTTAGTAGCTAGCACTGTTGCCTTGCAGCAAAAAGACCCAGGTTCATGAGCCAGAGCCTTTCTGGAGTTTACTTGTTCTCCCTGTCAGTTTCTGGGTTTTCTTGTGGTTCTCTGGTTTCCTCCCATAGTCCTAAAATTTGCAGAGGTTATTTGGACAATCTAAATTGACCGTAGGGATTTGCTCCAACCACCTGCGACCCTCATGTGGAGGAGTAAACTATGAATGAATGAATGAGTCTAAACCGATGTTGGCAGTAAAATAAAAAGTGGAGCATCTCTGGGTTAAGGGGCTATTTTTATTTAAAATGTTCCTTTATATAATTATTTTTAAAATGTTAAGGCAGAAACACATTGATAACCTGTCGTCTTATTGGTCCTGTTCCAGCCAATCAGGAGGTATTACATCGTGTTGAGGTCCAGTATGTGACGCTGCCCGGCTGGAACAGCGACACCTCGGCTGTTAGAAGCTTCGAGGAGCTGCCTGAGAACGCACAGAAATATGTTCGCTTCGTCGAGGAGCACGTGGGAGTGCCTGGTACAGTATTTATTTATTTATTTATTTTTCAACTGTTGATAATTTTGTATGTTACGGACAATTTCGACAATCTTGCATGTTCTACTTCTGAAAGTAAATGTCCTGATTATTTTCTTGGTTAAGTAAATAATTGTTTGGCTCATGAAATCCCACACTGCCAGATTAAATCATCGCTGGAAACCCTCTTTCCCCTCAACCAGCACCATATGTGCTGTGTTAAAATTAAAATGTTTAATCTCTGGATTGACCAAGCTGCAAGATAAACCGAAGAGGAAGTGCAACACAGGAAACCTCCATTCAGGAGCAAGCCAAAATGAAACACGGAATAACATTTTATGTATTTTAAAACCTGTTAGACTCGGATCGAGAAAGGTGGAGACTGGGATGGTGGCAGCAAAGCTTTTCCAGCGGCAACGATGCGAGGCAGCTTTGGTGGCGCAAGAAATGAAGAAAGGAGGGAAGGAAGGAAGGAGTCTTATTTAAATGGACGTCCTTGGTGTGACAGTGGCTGTGACTGCAGGGTGACTGATGGATTGCAGTCAGCTGATAAGGGCTCAGACAAATGACTAGCGTGTCCTGCATGAATAATAACATTAGTTTATGTGCTTCGTCTGTGTCCATATGGCTACGAATGTCCACATTTGTGGACATTTTTTTTTTGAAAACGCACAGATATGAACCCAATGAAGGTGGACTAAAGACAGAAAGCTCTGTTTACATTTAAGAGCCTACAAATAGCGATAATTAAGAAAATATTAACAATAATCACTACTTTTCACACACACACTGACTCGCGAATAGAACCAAATAAATGTCAGGACCAACACAGTGTCTTCTATCATAAATGCAGTTAAAACATAAAACCCATGTTCCCAGGATACAGTGTAAACATCTTTTCCGGGTCCGGGGCTTGGGTGCTGGTGCCTAACTCCAGCTGACATAGGGCGAGAGGCAGGGTACACCCTCGACAGGTCGCCAGTCCATCACAGGGCCAAATAGAGACAGACAATCATTCACTCTCACATTCACACCTACAGGCAATTTAGAGTGTCCAATTGGCCTAATCCCCAAATCTGCATGTTTTAAGACTATGGGAGGAAGCTGGAGTACCTGGTGAAAACCCACACACACACACGGGGAGAACATGCAAACTCCTTGCAGAAGGGCCCTTTTTTCCGACCGGGTCGTGAACCCAGGACCTCTTGCTGCAAAGAATTCTTACTTTATAGCATTTTTTGCCACACCTGCCTGAAACCTTTGCACAGTGCTGTTCGTCACTGCATCAGCATGTTGCTGTGCATGTAACTGTGTTGTCAGATCAGCTGACCTCTTCTTCTGTGTTCCCTCAGTCAAGTGGATCGGAGTGGGCAAGTCTCGGGAGTCTATGATCCAGCTGTTCTAGGCGGAGGGAGGGAGGGAGGACGTACTCAAGCAAAGAGGATGCACAGCAGTGACTCACCTCTATACCCTCAGCCTACCGACCTACCTGTCTCTACTCTCCGACAAAGACACGACCACCACATCCGTTCTTAATGTTCTTAACGCTCTACACCTGTGCACCGTCAGACTCTCCCATGTCTAGATCAGACTCACCTCCTCAACTGAGCAGCTCCTAACGTCTCCATGTGCGTTTTTAGCGGTTGTAAACCTTAGGGAAACACTTCCATGGTCTGGTCATTTACTTTGTCCCAGTTTATATCATAGCCATTTGTTTCACACTCAGCAACAGCAGCTGCCCTCAGGACACGAGGGACACAGACACACACTGACCACAGGAACTGATCACAGATGTTTGGTTGGTCAAACTTCATTAATGTTCTTTTTTTTTTTTTTTTCTTCATCCATACTGTGTTGAAATGCACTGTGCCAATCTGGTGTAAATCAGTTTATGTGGGTTTGATCTTGCTCTGGAATTTACCTGCTTCATGTTTGACTCTTCCAGGTGTACACACACACACACACACACAGACATGTTTGCGCTTCTATCAGAGCGAGGACCCTAATAGACATAATGCATTCTCTAGCCCCTTACCCTGACCTTAACCATCACTAGATGCCTAACCCTAAAACCAAGTCTTAACCCTGATAAAGCCATTTTAAAGGGTGATAAAAGTGAGGACCGGCCAAAATGTTCTCACTTTGTCAAAATGCCCTGACTTTGTAGGAATTATACGAATTTTGGTCCTCACTCTGCAGCAAGTACAAGAACACACACACACACATACACACACATCCTAAATTGAGAAAGGGATCCTTAGTTATTTTAAATGTGTCTTTTTGTGTTTGTTTGTTTGGTTTTTTTTCCTTTATCATAAAAGTGTTGCCTTGTCATTCATCCACATAAATTAGCCTTAAAAATACTTATAGCTGGAGCTTCCACTGAGCGCTGTCCATGGAAAGTTGACACTCTTCTCCCCAAACTGTGTTTTGTTTTGTTTTTCTTATCACAGTCTGTGATAAGAAGAAGATCAAATCATGATAGTAGCTTCTGTTTATTCACCTCCATGACAATGTTGCGTTAAAGTGCTGAAGAAGATGTACAGTAGGTAACAGTTTTCACACAATAGGAAACTGTGTAAATATAAATACTTCATTTGAACTTCCACCTTGTTTTTTTGTCCAGTCTTATATAACTCACAATTTGGATACAATGATCAGCTATAACATTTGAACCTAATCTGATTTATTGTTGTGGCTGATCAATTTATAGCTAAGTTAAAATAAAACAACTACAAAAAAAAGTGACCATGCAGCTCATGGCTTACAGGGGGAATAAGCTCAATTTTACTGCAACAAAACATGATTATATTTTAGATTAATTCGAAGAAAGATATTGGAAATCTAATGTCCCATTTAAGTCGACACAGCACCACGTTTTGATCCATGTTCTCAGAAATCCTGCTGGGGCAGATGACGGTCACACAAGATGAAGGGATTCATAAAGATTCATAGTTTTTCTGTTTTTCTGTTTGGTTTTAGGTCATTCACTTGTTGTGCGGCGCTTTTTTCTTATCGTCACATATTTGAAATTGTCACTGTGCACAACTTACAGCTTTTGTGAAGTTCTTTTTACCAAGTGAATGAAGGACACTACACTGTCAAATAGTCTTGTTTCTCTACCATAGAATTATAAAATTGCAGTCATAAGACGTTTTCATGTGACTGAAATCACATTTATGGACTGTTTATGAACAGTGAATTGTACATGAAAAGAGGATATTTTTACTGAAGTTGAAGCAGCAGAAGTCATAACAGCCTGACTGATTTGACTCATCGACGCGTTCAAGCTGCTGAAATTTATGATCCTACGTTTCCCACAATGTTACTGTGTTTATATTCCTCACTGAATTAGATGGACATTACAAAATGGGAACATTTAAAATGTGTTGTTGCTGATTCAATGTGTCACAGTGCATTACAGTACAGCGCAGTAACAATCTGGTAATAGTTATGTCATGGTAATGGTATTTTATTTCATATCATCACCAGGTAATAGCTTTGGTAATAAGAATGGATACATGTTTGTGGGACATATTTGAGGACACATTTCAACTTTACAAAATAATAATCATCACCTCTGCTTGACCTTTTCATGCATAGGAAACACTGTAGTCATTTTCATCACATTTGACTCTACTTTAGAACATATTAATTTGGTAATAACATGTTTTTATTGTAAATTATCTCCCTATTACCACATCGTTACATTTTCTTAAGCAGAAACACACATAACTGTCTGCCTAGTCTGCCAGAAAAAACATCAAGCTGGAAACTGAATACCATATTCAATTTCTTCTACAATAATATAACATCCTTATTCCAAAAAACATGAACATAATGACAGTATTACCCAAGAACTAAAGAAAAAACACCACACTGACATTACGTCATAAGAATAACATTTATATTCATAATATAGGAACAGTGGATGTTTGATTTGATGGAAGACAATATTAAAGGCGTTTCAACTTTTTTAGTTGTAATTTACACTTGGATGTGGAACATTATTTGCAAGCTATAAATGTGGTATCATCATTAGTATTACATTCAAACTGTTGAAAGAGAAATGTGGCATTGTACTAGTCACAGAAGAAATAAGTGACCATAATGTCATATATCAACAGTATCAGTTTTCTTTCTTCTTTTTTTTTAATTCAGAAGCCTTCGTAGATGTTTTATTGCACCACACACAGATAGAGTAAGTGGATTTGTCACCAAAATAATCAGTCTCATCCACTTTGCTGGGAAACGTTGAATGATTAGGATGTAGGTTGTCAAAGTCATATAAGGTCCACATTAATGTCTTAATGACATGATGCTCACACAGTGTGGGCCGTTTTTCTCAGGAAGTTCATTTTCTTATTAAATGTGTTAACAACAACAGTCTCTACAACTCCTTTAAATTTAAATAACTGTTAACTGAATGTGTCCAAGGGAAGCTGCTCATTGAGAAGCAACGAAATCATGCACAGAAGTGAACTCACTGATTGGCCGATTGGCCGGATCATTCATTCATTCATTCATTCATTCATTCATTCATTCATTCATTCATTCATTCATCTTTATCTTATCCTTTGCACGCATTTGGACCGTGTGTTTGTCCTTTTACCATATTACACTGAAATCACACCGTTGAAATCTCACAGACTGAATGTTTGCGCACAGACTCTTTCGATCTTATTAAACACCTTCATGTGCAGTCTCCCTCGTTTTATTTCCAATAAAATACAAATAAAATAATAATTTAAAAAATCATTTATCATGACATCTATCCACAGTAAAGATATTGAGAATTAAAAAAAAAAAAATTAAATAAACTGTACTGAGTTAGGAAACACCTAAGCAATCAAGAATGATGCCCCTGAAATTATCTGAAAAGGAGGATAAGGTTTGAAAAAAATGCATGTTTATGTAGGAGTTTATAGCAGGTGTGGTCCTTAAAGGCTAAAGTCTTAAATCAGCTGTGAAGCTTTGGTTCATTTTATAAACTGTTGATAGTTTCTTGTCGTTAGCAGAAGCACAGGATGCAGCTTTCTACGAGATGGTTATGGCTGCAATTCTTGAATGATTTATTTAAAATACAGCATAAGTGATCAGTCTAATCAAGCAGCCCAGATCGTGTTTCTGTGTAAAAAAGACTTCTGCACTCATCATTGTACAACTCCATATTTGACTTGATAATAATCTACTTTTCCAAATTATGAGGAAATGAAGGTAACAGAACAGTGTAATTTGATGTTTTATGAATAAATGGGAGTTTTGCTCTTGATACCAGACAGAAGCTCCACTTGCTGTGTTTACAGGAGAAGAAGCAGATATTGTTACTGATCACATGAACAGCCTGCTCGTGTTGAGTCAACCAGTGATCCACGGCAGAGCTGCGTGTTACAGCGACAAGAAGAATTTGTTATGATGAGACTGGGAAGTGTGAACCATTGGACAGATGCGTTAGTGCAATGGCCTCATTTGTTTGTCAAATATGAGGACAGATTATTTTCATTGGACACAAATACAATCTGTGGTCAACCGAGCGTTTAAAGCTAAAGAGTGTGTGCATGTGTGTTTGTCCTTGTGGCTCAAATAAATGAGCTCTGTTTGCTTTTACACTTCACCATTTGTTAAATGCATGTGCTGATAAAACTGTCCGCCCTGTTTGTTGTCAGAGATCACAGAGTGGTGTGAGACTGTGCAGCTTATTTCAAAACTAACCTGTTGTTTTTTTTTTTTCACCAGTGATAATAATGACTACAGCGGGTGATATTAATTCATTTTCACTGGTTAGAATATTGGTAATAAAACATTTATAACAAAATAAATAACAAGAAAACCAAGAAATCCCCCAAACTAAGAGACTTCATAATGCGAGTAACACAGACACATTTAAAGAAATGGCTTCTTATATTTGGGATTTTGAGCTTTTGTTCCTGAGGTAATGGCACAGTTACGACGGCACAGTTACATAGAGGCCTTTCTTTTAGACCAATACCACAAAATGAGACTTGCAAGCTAAAGTCCATCTCAGCAAAAAGAAACAAAAACCTCAAGACAAGATGACAAACACACACTGCCTTTTTTTTTTATTTATTTCTCATTAAAATTAAATAGAAATCCCTACACAGATATCAACAAATACATTCAAATGTCACATTAACATTCTATTGTTTTGTAGCACCGGACATGGGTATGCTACTAACAGTAAAGAAGAGCTATCAACTGTGACTTAAACATTAATATAATAACAATCCTCTTTTTTATGTCTGTTTTTCTATGTTTTGCCTTTCCTTAAACGCATTATTTTCTTTCAAAATAGGATCATTTTGAGGGACATGTATATAATAATAATAACAATAATAATAATAAAGCATGACAAAGAATAAGAAAGATGATATGCACAAAGATAAAACTAATGAAATAAAATGATAAACCAAAAATAACTAAAGAATAATTGAATTTGTTTTTAATAAGCAACTCAAAAGTTGAGACTATTGGTTTGCTTCAGTGATCTGATCCAATAGCCGCTGTATCTAATAATACTATTTATGAACACTAGAGGGAGATGTTTGACTGCAAATAGCTGCACGAGCTGAACACTAACTTAGAGGCTGGTTGATCTCTCCAGAAGACTCTCTTCATGTGATTTATGGAATATTGCACCCACAGCAGAAACAGTCACACACACACACACACACACACACACAACCACAGCTAAAATCAGACAGATCACTCTTTCCTCTTTCCTCCGTGTCAGTGTTTACTGTTGTGGCCGTTGACCACAGCCTCACCTGCAGCTCATTTCCCTGTGGTCACTGAACTTCCTGTCCCTATTTGACTGGACGTGAACGCAGCAACAAACCTCTGAAAGCCCACAAACTCTCACCCATGCAGACGTTCATGCAGGGCAGGACAAACCCACGTGCCTGCTTTTTCCTTCGACTGGACACTCACTGCCCCTGTTGTACCAAACTCCAACATGCTGAGGCTGTCTTGTTGAATGAATCGTGTCACCTTGAAACACACGCACACACATATTTGCGCTTCTATCAAAGTGAGGACCCTCATAGACATAATGCATTCTCTTAACCATCACAACTAGATGCCTGACCCTAACCTAAACCCAATTCTAGCCCTAACCCTAAAACCAAGGGGTGAAAAAAAGTGAGGACCAGCCCAAATGTCGTGACTTTGTAGGAATTATACGAATTTTGGTCCTCACTCTGCAGCAAGTACAAGAACACACGCACGCACGCACGCACACACACTGGCATCTGGCACGAAGCATAACCTCCCCAAGTATCGTGTGACTATGTTGATGAGAGACTAGACACTGTCACAGTGGGCCAGAGGGCAACGCTGCCCCACGATTTGGGTGAGAGCTGAGCTAATTTAGTAACCAAACTCCTCCTTCCTCTTTGCCCCTCATCATCTATCACCTCCTCCTCCCCTCTTGTGCCACTCACTCAATACCATCTACCCTCTCAACCTCTGCACCCCGCCAACGAGCCCTTCATACTTTCTGTGTGCTGCTGCTCCCCTTCCTCCTCCCACCTTCATTTGAATCCCACAGTGAGGCCTCTTTGTGCTGCTGCTGCTGCTGCTGCTGATGCCGTATTGCGCCGCAAAAAAAGGGGGAAGCAGAGTAAATGGACAAGCAAATGAGATGTCTCCGTCAGCCAACTGCAGTGTTAGGACTCACATGCTCCGATGCACACACAAACAAAAATGTGTCCACAAACTGTTTTCTGCAGTTCTGTACTTTCACATTTCACTGTGAATGTTACGACTACGCTGCTCGCCCCAAGTCACTCTCCAACATTTGTTTAAACCTGCATTATTTGACGGATTATCACTTTACAAAGTTGTTATGGCTAATCTGGTAGGATTAAGACACTACCAGTCACAGAGCAACATTAGTGTTCACTGATGGTCTATGGTGTGGTACATCATTTTAACTGTCATCCTCATCCTCATCCTCCGCTCTGTTCTGAGGCCTTAAAGCTGGTTTGTCAGACTCTCACATCGCATATTTACTGTACATGAAGATATTAATAAGTGTAGCTTTGAGAGGAAAATATAATTTGGATTGAAGAGGTTTACAGAATAAAATAGCTAACATTTATTTATAGCTGTGGCGCTTGAACTTTTCAGTCAATTTCCTGCAGAGATTGTGTATATTAAAAAAAAAAACATTCAATTATAAAAAAAACAATAGCAGCAGTTGCACATGGGTTAATAAATTGAACAGTGGCACTGCATATCAGTAGATGACATCTGTGCCCTCTAATGTAAATAGGATGGATGATCACCACTGTCGGATTATAATCCCCACATAAAGGTTCACACAAATGACTGTGACTTTCAGAGTTTAGTCAAGTCTTCACCATAATAAGGCCAATGAAAATGATCAGAGAACAGAAAAGAGAACAAATGACTTCTGGAGCCATGTTTTCACTTCACACAGAACAGGCCGATTTTCACTTTTAGTTGCTGTGCTGAGTTGGCAGATTCTGTTACATCTGAACAGAGCCAGACTACAGTAAGTATTTCCTATTGATTTTGTGTTGAACTAAGCATATCAGTATTTTCTCAAAATGCCTGTTCCTTTTAGGAGCAGAGGAGACTTTTTCCATGCTGCTTAGGGTTAAGGTGGAAATATAAAGTGATGGGTGTGCGTCCTCCCTCGGCTCATGTTACCTTTTCTCCGTGTCTGACGTTGGAGTAAAGGTCAGTGAGTAAGAGCATTTAGGTCACAGGTGTGTGTGTTCGGGCGGCACACATCTGCCTCATTTTCCTACATTTCCCACATGTTAGAGGAACATTCCACAAACATTCCCATGCTGAAAACCTTGATAATGCAAAGCCGTTTTTTTTTTTATTTTTAAAACATAAGTGAAGTCATCATCCTTCACTTCCCACGTCTTTGCATTGTTCTTCAAGTATTCCTGACTGATTGGGAGGTGTGCGACAACTCTGCACCATTTCTGCTGTGCAAGGACAAGTGAGCGAACGTCCACCTGACCTGCTCCGATACTGACCTGTGACTGTAATGTTACTGTGGAATGTGTGGCAATAAAAGCCTGCAAAGTTGTTTTGACCCACTGTCTCACCTGGCCCTCCTTCTCCTGCTTCAACCCCCCCCCCCATCCATCCCCCCCTCCCTCCCTCCCCAGCCCCTGAACTGTGGCTGCTCTGTAAGAGAACCCGTCCACAGCAGATGTGTGACGGCCGACACTGTTAACAGCTGTCAGCTCTTATATCAGCTCGTGCTAAGCCCAGGCCTCACGCACAAACCTGTTTGTCCTCCTAACAACTATCACCAACAGCTGCAGCAAAAAAAAAAAAAAAAAAAAAAAAAAAAAACGTTAGGGGGTGAACTCCTCTGCCTGTTGTAGTGAAAAGCAAAGTCTAAATGTTTTTCACACAAGACACATTATAAATATGCCTTCATTTCTGTTGAATCCATGCATAACTTTGTATTTGTTGTTTAATAATCAACATCCACAATATTTGTAGCTCTAAACATGTTTCACTCTTCTCTTTGGAGAGTCTTGGTATTTTTTCCCCTTTCTCTTCTTCAAATTAAGCCTAAATGCACAAGTGAGGATCACTAAAAATAAACTTCAAATTAAAGGAACAGTTCAGGTTTTTGAAGTGTAGTTCCATGGCTGCGAAGGACTTTTTTTTTCCCAACTTAGCAAAAGTCTCAGTTAATAAAATACATGCCTGGTCAAGTCTATGCCATCATGTTTGCAGCTTTATATTGAAATTTGACAGGGGTTTCCACCTGAAAGTTGAACTTTGTTTATCACTTACTCCCTTGCACCAAAGTCCATAGAGAAAAGCTGGAATGTTAGCTTAAGAGGACACAGGAGCTGCTTGTCTACTGCTGCCACATTTGGCAAGTTTGTATCACTTGGGGAAATCTGAATAAACTATTTCAAATATCAACAGCACAAAACAACATAAGTGAAGTTACTGGCAGGCGTAGCTCTGGCAGGGGCAACTGCTGTGTGCCATAATGTAAAATGAATGATTTTCTCTATGGAAATTAGTGCAGGGAATGAACAGTTCACAACAGAACACAAACTTCAGTTTTTAGTCAAAAAGGGGGGGATTTAATGACAGAAAACAATGGATAACATATTCTGAGGATATTGTAGCCTTAAGTGGGCTGGTTTTCGACAATGGTGATGCACTCGCACCTTAGTGTTTCAGTTCCTTATACAACTACAACCTGAAAAAAACTGCACTGCCATTTTAAAAGTACTAAAAAGAGACAAGAGAAGATTAGACCAACTGGACACTCTAAATTGCCCGTAGGTGTGAACGTGAGAGTGGATGGCCTTTATGTGTGGCCCTGCAATGGACTGGTGACCTGTCCAGGGTGTACCCCATCTTTTGCCCTGTGTCAGCTGGGATTAGGCACCAGCGCCCCCTGGACCCTCATGTGGAGGATAAAGCGGTAGAAGATGAGTGAGTGAGCGAGTGCATGAATTAGAAGTGTGGGTGAATTTATTATTCCACCTTTAACAAAAGTACTTTATAGTAAATCAATTAAGTGAAAGTGAGCTTCATCACGTCTCCTCCTCTATGGGAATTTCATCGATTTTTTGCCTCCTGTTTTAGATAAGACATTTTTATCTTCAGACTTGTTCAGGTCATATGTTGCAGTTTGTTTCAAACATGCCCCAGCGTTCGACTCGGCTCTGTATAACCTCATTGTGTCTTTCTGGCATCAAAACACTGCACAGAATCTGGCTTCCGTCCAGGGCCTTGCTGCTCATCTCTGGCAACCCCACTCTTAGGCTGTCACTCCTGTCGCCTCCCTGTCCTCACTCATGTCTGGCCTTCACCGAGGCTCAAAACCTCCAGCTTCAAACCTGCTCCCATCTCAGCCTGGAAACTCCAGCCCCCAGCTTGAGATCGGACTCCAACCCCGGGTCCTCGCTTCTTGTCCTCAGCTTTTACCTTCCCATCAACCCAGCTGCCATCACCTTCCCAGCCGTCCAGCCCAGCATGAGAAGCCCAGCAGCTGTTGATCAATGGGCAGCCGGAGCCAATGCCTGCAGCCCCCACCACCACCACCACCACCACCATCATGACCTCCTACTCTTACACACACACACACACACACACACACAGATGCACACACACACTCCCCAGGGAGGCAACAGATGGGGGTCAACCAGAGGAAAGGGGTGTGGTGAGCTACTGAGGTCTGGGTTAGGTGAGGGTGTGTGTGTGTGTGTCTTTGTATGAATTAATGTATGTTTGTCATATAACTTATTCAACAATTAGACAGTTTCACACATGGTTTTGTCGCCGTGTGTGTGTGTGTGTGTGTGTGTGTGTGTGTGTTTGCAGGGATGTGGCTGGACATTTGCTGGCTGTGTGTCTCCACTACGGACAGGTGTTGGTGTCAGCAGTGTCCACACTCATTTTGGCAGCTGCTGCCACCCCTCTTCTCTCGTGTCTCCCTCCCTCACCCTCGACAGATGCAGCCACACCACCACCAGCAGCAGCACCACCTCTCAGCTTTTTATGGGCCCAGCCTGTTTTGACTTTAAATATTTGCCCAGGAGGCACTTCTTCTGTTTGGGTAAGGAGGGGTTGAAGAAGGATAATGGAGCATGTTCACCATCTCACATGCACACACACGTCATCATTTTCTCTGTGTATGAATATGCAAACCTGCGTGACCCCCCCCCCTTTTTCTGTGTTTACACACACCTGGGCAGTGATTAAGAGGAGGTTTGTCATTTTTTTTTTTCCTCACAAGAATAAAAGCCTGTCAGCAAACAAGCAGCTAACACAGAGAAAATCAACAGTACACCAACAGATCTGTGGCTCGGAAAACATTAATAAATAAATAACTAAACTAACAACCAATAACATCACTTAAAGGCAACATTGATTTTTAATGTGAAATCACTTTTCACTACAGTAGGTCACAATAATATATAAGACTATTGTTGCTTATAACCAATAACTATTATAAATAGTTGCGTAATCATAATAGTTTTTGGCAACATGACCATGTAGTTTAGTCTAATTTCTTTAGGTGAAGCAGCAGAAGCAATCTACTGTGATCTAATATTCATTACCTGCTCTGTGCCAGAAACCAAACAAGGTTAGAGACTAGCTGGTAAATTTTGGGGGGCATTTAGCAGCTGAAGAGTGGTATATAAACCCCAGGAGCTGGTGGAGAGTAAAATAGAGTCAAAGTGGGTCTTTCATTCATTGTCCACGTATAGGAACATGGCTCAGGATGAATAATAATATTCCTCTTTTCTGTTTGATTATAAAACAGGTATACTATTTTATTCCAGTTTCTATAAGTTAAACCAAATGTTACACCTTGTTGTGGTGCTTTAAAGCGCCAGCAAGGTAATATCCATCCATCCATCCATCGCACAGAGTCAGAGTAACCTGAGAAAACCTAGGCAGACACAGGGAGAACATGCAAACTTCACACTGAAAGGTCCAGACTGAAAAGAACATTAAATTTACATGAATGGAACTTCTGGCTCATACTGCAACATTATAGTAAAGGTACAGTGTTTAGATTTTTGCATCATCTATCAGTGAAGTTGCATGATGCAGGTGATCCGAGCATGTATGAGAAGGCATGGTATCCTTCAGTTATCATTCAAACTCAAAAGGTGTTTAGTGTGTGCATTAAAAAACATGGTGGTCCAGCATAGCGGCCTCCACAGATAAGACCTGCCCCTGACGTGAATAGAAAAGGCTCAGTCTGTTGCAATGAAAACAGCAACTCAGACATTTGCATTTTCCGCGTCCAGTCTGAGTGAATTTATGCTACTTTTTGTTTCTGCTCACTAGTGTGTGCAGCAGAGGTGCTGCAGAAAAGAGTATTTAATTAACAGCGACCCCTGTACACCTCATTTTCCATGCTTTATACAGAAACAAGAGCAGAAACACCAACAGTCTTTAACTATGCATCAACAATCGCTAATCTCAAGGTGACATGCTGTGAAGTCGCCCTTTTTTTTATTTCCAAGTCTCCAGTGAGCAACTGAAGATTCTGCTTATATCCATCAGAGGAAGAGAGCGGGAGAGAAACAAGTTAATATAAAAGAATGATATACAGTTGGGGGCTTGGAGTTGAAACATAATTAGAACAGCAGTGAAGAATTCCGCTGCTGATCCCAGAAAGAAAAAAACACCTTCACCAGCTGGGTTCAAAGTCCAGGAGGGAGGAGGGACAAGGAGGAGAGGAGACAGAGGTAGAAGGAGAGAGGGCCACAGGAAAAGGAAGATTTGGGGATCTTGCAGAAGAGTGGTTGAGCACACCTTGTCGTACCATCTGGGCCGACTCCCCCCACCAAAATCACACACATTTCTCCCTCCCCTTTTTTTCTCTCTCTCCTTCTCTTCCCCCTCCCACCTCATTAGGATGGAGGATTAAGGTGGTGGCAATTACAAGACACAGCCGCCAGGAGCATACCTGGCAATACATTTAACTGTCCAGGGGAGGGGAAGAGGAGGGAGAGAGAGAGAGGGAGGCGGATCAAGAGGGAGGCAGCAAAGGAGAAGTAACAAATGAGATGGGTAGAAAAGCGAGATAATGATTTAAAAAAAAAAACACGTTGTGATAACAGCAAAAGGAACTTTCTTCATCGCCAGCTCGGCCGACACATCTTCAAAAAACAATTTCAGAGTGAGCAAGTGACTGCCAAACAGATGCTGGTACAATTGATGCCCCCCCCCCCACACATACACACAGCCAGCACACACACAGCCAACCGGGGGTGGGGGGGTGGGGTGGGGGTTGGTGGTGGCTGCATCTATGGATGGCGCCCATATGGCCGCAGCTGATGGGGGTGATTGTCGGTATTGTTCACTTTGTCAGCGATCCTAGGGATGTGGGAGAGAACTAATGATAATGCGGAGTGCAGATGTGCTCTCGAGCAGCCCAGTCGTTAAGCAGCAACAGCTTGTGTTTTTTCTGTGTGTGTGTGTGTGTGTGTAAAAGAGAGAGAGAGAGAGAGAGAGAGAGAGAGTTACAACCACAGCTGCTTGCCAGCCTGTCCCCCTTCTTAAGAAGACCTTCTGGAAGACCTACTATACAGTACACGAACACATATTCACACACTGGTTTTCCATTCCATTTCCATTCCGGGAGTCTGCATTGACTTACATTCGTTTCCTGGAGACTTACTCTAACCTTATAATAATTACTTGTGCCCTAACCCTGACCCTAAAAATAACCTAACCCTAACCTCAGCCTAACTTTAAAACATGCCTTCACCTTAAATGTAGTGGGACTTGATTTTTGTCTGCATAAAGAAGACAAGTCCCCATAATGTGACTGTGTAAACAGATTTAGGTCCCTACAACATAAGGAATACCAGGTACATACACACAAACACACACACAGAGAGAGAGAGAGACGACAACACATAAATCCACAGTTTACTCTTCCAAACTGATTTCGATGTCGTCCAAAGCTCAAACGTTAGATTTTAGTGAAGCAGTTTTTCACTTTTATGTTAATAAACATAAAAACTGAGCCACTGGAGGTTTTTAACGGCTACATTTTCTGACGGAGTGAGTACCTTTTACATCGTGGTGGTCTGCTTGGAATTTAGACACGCTTAAATCATTTACATTGATCCCAATACTGACCTCGTCCAATGTGTCGCTCTGAGCCACTGAGTGGATCAAATGCGAGGAGGTGGAGACAAGCGATAAGGCAGACCAACACTGTGGGCATTTGTTTACATATAGTTTTTAACTGAGAAGCAATACATGCATCACAGTGCACCAGCCTCCACTAGAACAAAATTCAAACTGCTCCGCTGAGGAAAAGATCATCTCTATATCGTATTCAACCTTGGGGGACAAAACTCTACATAAACAAAAATACTACTACACCTCCAATAGTTTAGCAGCCCAATTGTTAAATATATCTAACACAAATAATATTAACTCACAAACATCTCTAACGTACCACCCACAATCCTATGATACTTGTTTCCCTCAGGACTTGGCTGAGGCTCTTTTACATGCAAAGAGATGAGCAAACAGGTGAATGTGTGAGACACTTTCAGGACATCGAAAAAATGTTGATGCACTTCACTTTATGCATAAGGTGCATTAACTTCATGGTAGCATAAAGTGCATAAGAATCACTGAGGATGAATGATAATATCAGGCATGATCACAATCTATCATCCACCAATTCAGAATCTATCATTGACAGTTTTGTCGTTAAAGTGACAGCTTGTTCTTCAAACATGGCTCAAATGAAAACTACGTGCTTTAGATCCATGACTGGACGTTTCAATTGCAGCTTCATTAGCTCAAAGATCGAACGTGTGTGTTTATTTAGCCAGATTTTTTTGTGCAATGCTATTTTGAACCTTCTAAAATCCATAGTGTTGTTTAGTAGCTATTTGGTAGATGCCATGTAATAGTCTCAAAATACATTTATAAAATGTAATAGTCTCAGAATACATTTATAAGGTCAGTCTAATATTTAATCATGTGATCTGTTATAGCACCAAAAGAGTTTTCGGACCCAAAACACTGCACTTTACCTGCAGATCATGTCTGAAAATGGCTTCCTCTAACTACTACTACTATTTAATTCTAGTAGTAAGCACTTTATTATACCCATAGAATCACTATTTTCAGTTAGTAAAACCATAGGCTATGTATGAAAATGTACGTAGTCCTCAAACTCAAACAGGCCTCATGATTTACTGGCACCATGATAGTTTTTAAACCAGAAGTTCACATTCCTCACCAGCAGCCAGGCTCCTACTGGACAATACCAGCTGTCAGTCACACTGGTGGTCAGTCATATGTGCTGTAACCTGGTTAGCTTCAGGAGGAAATGGGAAGACTACGTCTTATTGCAATTGTCCTCTGTGAAAGGCCAACTCCAGAAGCTCCAGACTCAAATACAGTATCGTATCGACATGATCTAATACAAATAGATCATGTCTACACTAAATGGAGATCATGTCTGAAAATGGAATTGCAAAGTGTCATGGCAATCCATTAAATAGTTGTTCATATATTTCATACTCATACTTATTGACCTCGTTGGAAAACTATTTTTGAGTGAGTAAAACTCAAGTCAAGTCATTGGAGTGACAACAGCAGCAGGAAATCTGAAAGCAAATGGAGGACTGAGCAGCTGACACTGAGTCACAATAGACTGTTTATAAAATAGACATTGTTTTCTAGTCTTAAAAGTGTAGCCTATGAAGTAGGAAGAAAGTAGCAGTAGGCCACCAGGCGGCGACTCCACTGTTTGCAAAAATAACTCAATTTGGACTCCATTAATGGGAAAATTAGCAAATTAGATAAGTGTGATTGACACCTAGGTATTGTGCAGTAGGGGCCTTGTGGCATGTGACATCAGTGAACTTCTGGCTCTGGCAACGCACCGATCAAATCACAACTGTTGAGGATGTTGGTACAACCGGAAGCCTACGTTCATTTTAATATACAGTACATTCTATGAGAACCACACAGTGACAAAGAAAAGAGAAACCTCACTAAAATGTCAGTTATCACACCAAGCTTTACTTGTACGCTCGTCCCTTTATTCCATCCCATGTTAGAGCTCAGATAAAACCCGATCTGCCGTGTGGGAACCAGGGTCGCGTGTGAAAAGTACAAACCTGAAAATATATAATAAAGTCTGGTTAATCCAGCTTTGTTCACAAATAGAAAGAAAAATAAATCTCCATGATGACTCAGTGGCTCTTTTGGCCTCTCCTCTCCTCTCCTCTCCTCTCCTCTCCTCTTTCCCTTCGTCTTCCCCACCATACAGATGGTCCCGAGCTGCCTTCAATAATCCAATGCACAGCCATGCCAGTACACCCCGGGCTACACCCTGATGCTACACTACTCACACATACATGTATAGATACAGTGCCAGTTCCCAAGGCAGGACCCCTGTCTCTCTGGACCAGATTGGATCACTTTGGTTCAGCATGGACCGGTAACACTGGGCCTTAGGGCTCGACATGGGCCCACAGGCTCCTCAGTTGGCCCTAAGTAGCTGTGGCCGCAATGGAAAATAGCTGCAGGCCTCAGTTCTTTTTCTATTTTGATGGTGACTCTTAGTATTATTACACAAGCTGAAGTGGGCAGATGTTTTCATTTCCATCAATGTAAGCCACATGAGAGAGAGAGAGAGCGAGAGAGAGAGAAAAGAAAGGTACCTCTTCAAAAGAAAAGAGACGTGAGAGTGTTCAGGACGGAGCGAGGGATAACCTGGATGGAGGAGAATGAAGCCAAGATATGGAGAGATGGGGGTAGATAGAGAGGAAAGGAAGGATGGAATCGCAGAGGGAGGGATGGATAGAGTGTGGCGGATGGGGGGGGGGGTGGAAGAATGGATGGAAGGAGGAATGTGACAGATGGGTCGTGCCTGGCCAGAGCTGCTGGGGGGGAGCGAAGAGGTTGGCATCACAGGGTGAGAGAACGCAAACACACACACACACACACATGCACACACACGTGCACATTCATTCTCATGCACATTCTTGTGTTTTCACTGTCGGGAAATGTCGACCCCACCATAAAGAGACAAATGAGTCCAACTGCTATTTGTGTAAACATGCATCTTTTTTTTTCTTTTTCTTTTTCTCATTCAATCAACTTTCCTGCTGGCAGACTGAGGTGACAGATTGACATGTTGAATCGACATCATTCATTCACTCGTTTCATATCAGAATTGAATCAAGTTTTCCCAAGAAATCAGGATCGTCTTTGAAATCAACTTCACCAACACGACCCGAAGACTGAAAGTGGGCAAGACATTCAACCTCCACGTTGCTCCTGAGGGCTGTGCCAGTGGCATGTGAATGGGTAACATGAGTGACAGAAAATGCACGGCACATACAGTGAATGGGTGTGAATGGGTGAAGAGCAGCTTTCAGTGGTCAACAAGACGAGAAAAGTGCAATTTCAATACAGGCCATTCACCATTCAGTGGCGTTGATCATTATAAACTATCGTATCATACTGTGTTATATTTTCATACAGGGATTGAGAAAGCACTGTTTGCTTTAATTGTCTATTGATTTATAGTACTTGTGTTTTCTCCTCTCTTGTGCGGTCTGTTAGTCACTATCATTCAGTTGCTTTATCTATACTTGGTGCTCACCTGTGTTTTGTCGATAAAGCATGCTCACGCATTTGCTTCTTGCTGTAAAGGTCAGGCGATGTGGCCAAAAATGTTATTACAATAAAAAAGAAGTTTAAAATCAGCCATATGGATAATTATTGCTATGAAGTGTGAGTTGAAGTTTAAGAAACGTCTTTACGGACAGAAAACAAAATAAAATAAATAAAAAAATACTTGTGTAAGTGCGTATATATAATGGACCTGGGTTATACTGATGTTGAAGAAAATTATGTCATAGTATATATTGTTTTTGATCTATTGCCCAGGTCTACATACAGCACTGTTCATCAATCTGGACAAACATCTTACTGTTTTTTTTCTATGATGTTAAGGACCAAATCAAATCAACATATTTACCAGCCTTTTTGGCTCAGATTTACTGTAAATGCATAGTTAAACACAAAGAAGTTGGGATGAAATGACACTGAGATGAAACCATAAAATTGTCTGCTGCTGCTGCTGCTGCTGCTGCTGCTGCTGCTGCTGCTGAGAGACGTGTCTAAATGAGTCAGGAAAAAAAAAAACAAAAACAAAACAAATGGTCATCATAAAGCGATAACTGCATAAGACACACACAAACACACACTGCTCCTTATTACTGCTGATTTTTAAGGCGTTACAGCTCGACAGCACCATGACACGTCGAATGTCATTGTGCATTCGGTTTCTTTTTTAACATACCCAATAATAAGACACAGCATGTGGAATATGAGCTATTATCCGGTCTTTGTGTGCGTGTGTGTGTGTCTTTTATAATGTCTCCACTGTATATCAGAGAACATTAACTATGAGAATGAACTTCACTCTTCCACAACATCACAGCTGAGCTGGCTGATTTGCTACTTGCTTGTCATATGTGTGCATGTTTATGCTTTCATCTGTGTACGTGTGTGTATGTGTGTGTGTGTGTGTGTGGTGTTAACACTTGTGTACAACTCAGCAGGCAGGTGCAGCAGATGTCCAGCACACATAACACATTACACACACACACAAAAGTGTTAACATGTAAACAGCAGCAGCAGCAGCAGCAGCCCGACAGGTCGAGTTGTTTCGATGTGACCCTGAAGGACCCCCCGCCCCCCCCGCCACACCTCCCTGTGTGACCCCGTCAGGCCACCATACTATGGAGATGACATAATGCTGAGTTGTGCATGTGTGTCCTGGTGCCAGCATTTTCCATCAACACCCAAACACACCCTGGTCATGCTCCTTATCTTACACACACACACACACACACACACACACACAGCAGCAGCCCGACAGGTCGAGTTGTTTCGATGTGACCCTGAAGGACCCCCCGCCCCCCCCCGCCACACCTCCCTGTGTGACCCCGTCAGGCCACCGTACTATGGAGATGACATAATGCTGAGTTGTGCATGTGTGTCCTGGTGCCAGCATTTTCCATCAACACCCAAACACACCCTGGTCATGCTCCTTATCTTACACACACACACACACACACACACACACACATACACGTGCACACACAAACAGCTGGGAGAGGACAGCAGGAGTGTAGAGGAGCTTTTGTTTAAGTTCAGTCCTAAATCCAGCTCATTTAGACTGTTTAACCTGGACCCATTTTCATCTACTTCTTCATCTTCCTTTATGATTTATGTCTCCCCATCCTTTCTCTCTTCATCTTTTCCCTCCTCCTCTCTATTTTCCCCTCACTCATGTAGACAGACCATGGCTGCCGTGCTTCCATACAAGAGTCACACAAAGAACAAGTACTGTTTAATCCCATCGTGGCCCAGCCCTAAAGACAGACCAGCTGGAGGCCTTTGTGTGTGTGTGCATGTGTGTGTGCTCGCACTAGATCACAGGTTGTATGAACTTGTCTGCTCCTTGTGTGTGTGTGTGTGTGTGTGTGTGTGTGTGTGTGTGAACTGCTCCTGAATGACATTCTTGTCTGAAGTTTTTCCTTTTACATGTAGATAAATGTAGATGCACACATCACTCTTGTGTCCATGTGTTTGTGTGTTTACGCGTATTTGTTACCTCCTCACGACCTTTTCTGGCATTAACGCTGACTTTGTCAGGACCAGTATAGTCCTCGTGCAGACCAAAACTTGGTCCAAATGAGGCAGAACCTCATTCTTCTGAGGGACTGGTTAAGTTCATGGCTAAGATTGGAATCGCCGGCGGGTTACGGTGAGGGCTAGACATTAACTGATTTTGGTTAAGGCCAGGGACTGTCCAAATAAATGGTGTCCTAAGAAGAATAGCTGTGCAAACCTATGTGCGTGCATGCGTGTGTTGGGGGGTGTTACAGAGGGGGTTATGGGACCCACAGATATTCAAGTTTGAGTTGTGTCGCCCTTTTGTTTCCAGGGAGAGGGTGGGGGGTGGGGGGGGGGGGCAGTGGCTGGCTGGAGGGGGGGGGGGGGGGGGGGTGCAGTGGCTGGCTGGATAGAGGGTTCCTTGCTGGGACACTGTGCCTCCCAATTTTCCCCCAAAAAAATGGTACCTCACCCCACTCCCCCCTCCTCCTCCTCACCTCCCCCTCCCTCCCTCACTCCACAGCCAGTGTAGTGCCACTGTATTGTCTGCTTGCAGGCGGGCCGCTTGTTGCTTGCCTTCTGTCCCGCTGTGCTGAGTGCCTGACAAAGGAGCTCTTTTAAATATGCAGACAATCCTCGATCACTTGTGCGCGCACGCACACACACACACATCCATGTTTGTCCCTGCTTTCCTCTTTCTCTGTCAATTCGTCTGTGACTAGACCTGGCCTGGGAGTGTTTCCCTTTTTTCCACAGAGAATCAACAAGTCTTGCACATAAAAAGGCTTTTCTTCCACATCGTGCAATATAAGCTGTGAATGAATGCTCCGTGGAGAGGCTGTACTGTCAGGGCTAAAAGCTGGAATCCTGTTTGTTCAAGCCTTTGTGACTGAGCTTTGTTACTGTACATTTAAACAGCTTTTATGCACGGGAGAATCAATGCTGAAGTGCCAAACACGAAGCAGCCATACAGCCATGCTGTGAGGGTTGTCGTCACTCAGAATACACAGATAAACTTGTATTTAAAGTTCCATTAATAGAAGTGTGTGGTGCTCTCAGTCTTTTGATTTAGGAAACATCTGTCTTGAGCAGCGTTTTTGGAAGTTGCCTCAAAGTTATGAGCAAAGCAGACGAGACAAACTGGAGGCTGGATTATAAAATAAAACAGTCAAACATCAGGATGCTTCACATTCACATCACACTTTTTTTTTTTCCTCTTTATTCCCTCCTCCACCCTCCACCCCTCCCCTGGTAAGAGAGCCCTCACTGGCAGCTTGGCAGAGGCCGCTCCCACACGCAAAGCGACAGAGTGCAGGGGCCCGGGCCCCAGACAGGAGCCCAAGCTGGTCTCAGCCTCCCAACATGTTGAGCTGGCCCGCCTTGGGCACAGCCAAATGGTTCTGCAGCTGCCCTTTTGTCCCCCTTCCTTAAGTAAACAAAGGACAGAAACAAATTAATGACCTACATTCACAGCAAACCTCACACTGCCTCCTCGCAGAGAGAGAGAGCGAGAGAGACAGAGAGAGAGCAGTTGTCTACAAGCAGATGTTCACTTACAACACTGCAGATTGCAATTAATGATCAGCAGGCAGCAAATAATCAAAAGATAGAGCTGATCTATTTTCTACAGTAGTAAGTCATCCGCTGTCTGTCTGAAGTGATGACAGAAAAGCGGATACGTCACACACACACGCACACACACTGACAGTTACACGTTCTACAAGTGTAAAACATGTTTAAGAATAGTTTGGGTTTTTTTTTCCCCAATTATGTACGCCATCGAATGCAACATTAATCTCATTTTTAACTAAATTACATGTATAGTTTGCCTGAAGTTGACACCAAAATGAATAAAAAAAAAAACAACCAAAAAAACTTTGATGTTTCTTAAAACCTATAAGAGGCATTCATCAGACAGAGGACAATGTCATAAAGATTAGGAGTGAGCTTATCGCGTGAGTGTGCAGTGGGGGCTTACTGGAGAGACCATCTGTGGCCTAATGAGCGCTGCTCCTTGGCCTCCGAGTGCAGGCGCCTTAAATGCATCTGTAAGAGCAGGTTTACTGAGCAGCAAGACATTAGCTAAAGCTGATTTCTTTACTGGAAAACTGTACTTGAGAAGCTTTGGAAGGAGAGTGTGTGTGTGTGTGTGTGGGTGTGTGTGTTGTTGGGGGTTCGGATCCCAACAAGCTGCTGCACATCTTTTTCCTCAGATGCAGCCTATAATCCTTAGCCAGTGCAGTGGACATATGCAGGCGTGCAGTCACTCTTTACTGAAAATATGTAGATCACTAACACTGCTTGATGTACGGTTTTGTCACAAGAATGCCAAAACGCACGACTTCGGCCCACATCACAATTTAAGGAGCAACAGGATGGTTCACCCCGCCGCCCTTAATTCTGCAACCTGTAAAACCAACTTCTCTGTGTTTAAAGACATTTCATTTGAATATTCAGTTTCTAGTCATGGAGAAATTGCGAGGTAAAACAAAACAGAAGTTCACACATAGGTTGAATTTCAAGATTCTCATAATTTATTGCAGTTTGCACACAACACACCAAAAAATTACAAAACTAAACACAAGTAAAATTTACTCCCCTTGAGAAAAACAAAGAAAAAAAAAAATCAAACCAACTATGATTGTCAAAGCTAAAAATGACTAAATCTGAAAATAAAACAAAGAAAATTGTTTTAATCTCAAGGGGGAGCAAATATATCTCAACCAAAAAACCTGCTTGTTTTTTTTATTTTAAATCCCAGACAGTGATTGTCCTTATTTAAAACTAACTCACTCATTTCACAACCCACCCAACCCCACCCTGCCCTACACCCCATTTGTCTTTCCATAACTTGTCTATGACATTTGAATGTTTTGTTTTTATGACTTACTTAGAAAAAAAAAATCTCCTCCTTTGTTTTCAAGTAAGCACAGCAAAAGATGGAGATGTTTCACCAGGGTGGTTACTTCAGAGCGCCATGAGCGTCGTGACATCACTAAACACAAGCCCACCCTCCACTCACATTAAGAAAATAAAACAACCTGGACTTCAGCAGTTTAAGGCGGTCAAGTACAACCAGAGGAAGAGGAGATAAATAAAATAGAAATAAGATGAAAAGAAATATCGCAGCAGTAATGATGAAAACAACAGCAGGATGTGGAGTGAGCCCATATGCAGAAACACTGCCAGTGAAAAAACGTTCCAATGGGGGAAAAAAAAAACAAATCTGATAATGCCGCGGCGCAAACTGCCGCAATGTCACCCTCACTGTTGCACTGGCAAAGCCTGTAGGTGTCACCAGATGACAGGGCGGAACACGCAACCACCCCACCCACCACACGCACACAGTCACACATTTGCAACACACACACACACACACACATGCCTCAGTGAGGGGAAATGTGTATGGAGTCTGATTTTATTTTAGGATATGTATAAATGTTTGACCATTATTTTGAAAATGTTTTAATAGAGGTTAAAAAGAAGAAGTGGAAAATAATTATTAGACTGATGTAACCCTGACCTTAACACAGCATTCACATAGGAAAAAAAAAAAAAAAGAATTTGAGCAAAATAAAATAATCATTTTATGATAAATTCAATAAATTCCTTGAATTTTGAAGTTTTTATACAAGTCAATGCTCTACAGTATCAAATACTTCCATAACCTCAGATTTTCTTTTTAAATAAAGGCATCTTTTCAGCAAAAATGTTTTTTAAAAAAGGTGCATTCATGCCAATTCTCTCCCATCTATGTCAAAATAAGGATTAGGTTTGAAGTGGAAAACACTCATAAACACCTTATCACATTCATATCCACTGCGTCTAATGTGAGATGCACTGTATTGAGGACTGAGGTGGGTGTGTTACTGTAGCTCAACTCAACATGACGCAACAGTGTGACAAAATTTTCTGACCCTTCAACTTTCAGCAGGACAACTCAGTTTTTCAGCCTCTCCTCTTCCTCTCTCGCTCTCTGTACCCCTCGCTTTCTAAGCCAAGTCAGAGCCGCAAAACTGCACTTAACGGACGTGAAGTACAGCAAGTGCCAGGTGAGCAGAAATAATTAAGAAATGGCCTAACAGCATCAAAAGCTGTGAGAGGACAGAGACACGAGAGACGCAAAACAAACATGCAGTGGAGAAATGCAGCGCCTGAGGAGGAGGAGGAGGAGGAAGTGCTGGGTGGACATAGATCGTCAGTAGGTTTAATTGACTGGCAATAACCAAGTCACATGCTCATAAACACACACACACACTCACACACGCAGCAGAGATATCAGTGCATATAGACACAAGCTTCAAATGCTTCATCAAATCGCTTCAACATCCGACGGTAACACATTCGGTAACATTATTCTAAGATCCTGCAGCAACCGAATTACAACAAGTACAAAAAAACCCAACTTTTCACTGTCCAAAGTGTAACGTTCAAATATTTCCCCCCGATGCAAAAACCACAACTTATAGGTTTATGACAAATTTAAAAAAATGTTCATGCATTTTTTTTTTCCCAGAATATTATTCAGAATTTTTCAACAGACTGCACCCTGGAGTAGTATTCACAAAGAAAAGTAAAGAAAAAGCCTGTCATCAAATATTTGATCAATTACAGTGTGTACAGTAATACAGCAAATTCACATTTTATTTTAAAATATACAGGTTCGGACATCATGCAACAACAGCAGGTCCCATTACAAAAAAGTAACAAAATAATATAATAATAATCATTAATTTAAAAAATGTAGAGGATTAAAGTTTTAAAATTATAGCAGAACAATATACAACAACCTTAAATTAAATACATTTTCAACAAGAAATGTTTTAAAGACTGCCAGCTAGATTTAAGAAAAAAAAAACTAAATAACAATAATTATAATATTTATAATAATTTTAAAGTTTTTTTTTTTTTTTCATTTTTAGAAAATACTTCAAATTGATTAGAAGTAAAAAAAGGAGGCTGTGCATTGCATGAGTGCCATCAGTTTGTCTGTCAGTCAGCTTTTCCCCTGAACACAACACCAAAGAGCTTAACGTGAGAAGCAGGAAGCGCTCCACCAACGACACCTCCATCCAGTTGAAAATAAGATTAACACACACGAAACCCACTCATACACACACACACACACACACACACGTCAGGTGAATATTTTGCCAGAGTAGTGCAGTACTGTGCACACGCCACACACACACTCAAACATCTTCAAACTCTGTATGTTTGTGTGGCGATAGTGACTCATGGCGATCACAGTACCCGTTTAGTGTATTATAATGCATTTTTTTTTTTTTCACTTCAGTGTATTCGACCTGAACTCCTGCGGTGTTGTTTGCTGGATTTGATGGCCAGCGTCGGAGTGCTGTGTCTGAGATGAAACACAAAAAAAGTAGTCAAAAAATGAAAAAGAGGCGAGACATTCTCACTGGGACCCGTGTCCTAAGACGCAATGAAAACCACCAAAGAAGTTATGCCAAAATTAAAAGAGTTCAGAATAAAATTGAATAAAACAACACTACCCCAAAAAGCAACAAAAAAAACTCAGTAGTAACATTTTCATGTGCTATTAAAGTGCAATTGATTGAGATTTTGCGACACACAATAAGATGATTCACTTAAACCCCGAACATCAAACTTTGCCACTTTCCTTCACCACCCCATGCCTCTCTGCCTTTCTCTTTCACTCTGTCCACTTTCTTTCCCTTTATTAAAACCCAGCAGATTCTGTCTTTACTTCCACAGATCCTGTGAGCTGTCCTCAATCGCCCAATCCCTGACGTTGGGCAGCGCCAGCGGTTCACTCTTTACCGACAAAGAGTTGACCAGTTCACAATGGAACTTGCGGATGTGTCGGTAGAGGTCCCCGGACTGTGTAAAACGCCGCTCGCACCACTTGCAAGCATGTGGCTTCTCACGCGTGTGCACCACTGCGTGGCGGCTGAGGTTGTGTGAGTACTGGAAGCTCTTGCCGCAGGTGGTGCAGGTGAAGGGTTTCTCACCAGAGTGTGTCCGCTCATGGCGCTTCAGCGTGTACATGCAGGAGAAGGTCTTGCTGCAGATGGTGCAGGTGGGCACGTTGACATCTCCGGCGGGCTTGGAGCGGATGCCCTCCTGCTCCCTGAAGTGGGAGCTGAGGTGGAGCTGGAGGATGGGCGGGGAGGGGAAAATCTTGTTGCACAGCGGGCACATGAAGATCTGGGTGTGTTGAGCCGACAGCATGTTGGAGACGTAGGGCAGCAGGGAATTATCCATGCTGGCTGCCTCGGCCTGGGCACGCTCGTTTTCACCACCTAGTATGTCCTCATCATCTGCTGTGGCTGAAGGCTTCTCCTCCCGCTCCAGCTCCGAGGCCAGAGACGCCTCTCGCAGAGCCGACAGGTGCGCTTCCAGGCCAAGCCGCCGCTGGGCTGACAGAGGCCCTCCGACCCCATGGTGGGTCAAGACCCCGTTGGCGCTGGGAACAGTTGCCTTGGTGAGGCCACTATGTTCCATGTCATAGTCCCCACCTCCCAGTTCCTCTTCCTCATCGGAAGCCACACCTCTCTCCACCTTCACCCTCACAGCCAATGGGCTTTGGAGGCTGTCTGGTGTAGCTGCCCCACTGAAAAAGGGTTGGTGATGGTTACTGAGATTGCTACCAGCAATAGGCTTAACTGACAGGTCCAGGACACAATCAGCCACATCATTCGTCACCCTCCTGCCCCTGAGCCCTCCGCGAGGGCTGATGGATCGGTGGGACCTCTGGGAGAGGGATCCAGTCGAGCTGGTGGGGCTTCCGGACGGCGAGAGCAGCTTCCCTCCCTCCCCTAGCCCTTCCCCACCCTGTGTCTCCGCCTCGGCGTGATGCGGGCTGGTTGTAGCCATGGCCGGTGTTGCTGATCTGTCTGTAGACGGCAGCCTCAGCCACAGCGGGCCACCCTCAGCCTTCCCTTCCTCCTCTTCATCACTGTGCAGCAGGTCTGCAGTGGCAGGCCGGCCGGGAGAACCGTCTGATAGACTGTCAGCCTTATCAGAGCAGCTTGAACCACCATCATCCTCTCTGCGCGTGCTGTCTGCCTCTGCTGTGGCCTTCTGCTTCAAACGTTTCTTACACACCTTGACAATGTCATACATGTGCAAGTAGCTGGCTGCTGCCAGCACATCCTCTACGGGAAGGTCCTGAAACTGCAGCTTGCCCTCATACATGAACTCCAGGAGCAGGGAAAAGGCCGGGGCTGTGACAATGTCACTGTTGAGATGCACCACATCTCTCTTATCCAGCTGGTCCTTGTAGAAGAGGTGGAAGTACATGCTGCAGGAGGCCAAGACAGCACGGTGCGCACGGAACTGGGCATCGCCCACCAGCACCGTGGAGTCACACAGGAAGCCCTGGTGCCGCTGCTCGCTCAGACACTGGAGTAAATGTCTGCTGTGGTCTGGGAACTCCATCCTGCCGTCCTCATAACCTGCAGCCACAAAATGAAACAGAAGCAGAGCCAAAGTTTAGTGCATCTCATTTGAGACATTACAAATAATATTAAAAAAACTGTGTTTTTATTGTAGATGTTGTGAAAAAACACAAAAACCTTTGGAAACTCTATGGTAGCAGCAGGCTAGCTTAAAGATTTTAGATACTGTAAGAGAAATTAAGATGAAATGTAAAAACAAAAAATATTTAAATTTTGATATATCACAAATGGACATATTCTGTGTCTAAGGTTAAATTACAGATATACATATACAGATGAGATTCTGAAAACAAAAGAAAGAAAAGACACAAAAAATGTGAAAAACCAGGAGATGGTAAGTCATTACAAACACAGGAAAAGTACATTCTCAAGTACTTTTTTATGAAATAAAAACTATATTAAAATATCACAAAAATATGAGCAAACATGCAACAAACATAATGTATAGTTGGTGAAGTAAAGTCTCTTTACTACAAAAATTAATCTATGCACAGGCTTGATTTTATATTCTTGTACTCACATCAACAGAAATAATAAAGTTCAAAACCGCTATACCGGATTCTGTTAAATCACGCAAACGTTCCCTCTTACAATGACACACAATAACTTCATTTATCTGTAAGTTAATTTACAAAAGGAATTAAAAGAAATTACAAAAATAAAAAAATAAAAATAATTAAAATTAAAACACATGATTTAAGAATAATCACTCATTCAGGATTTACACAGAGAAAGACTTCAGATCTCAGCTAAACCCAACAGCGACAGATTCTTTTACTCTCTCTCTCTCTGTTCTCTCTTTCACTGTATCTCTTTAACTCCTCTGCCTGCACTTCTGGATTGTCACTGCTCCTACGCTGGTTATTTTTATTAACCCACTTTGGCCTGGCCTGGCACAGCCCTTTTAGGTAACCGGCTTTCAGCTGCACACGCTGTCCTCACGTACACAACACACACACACACACTAACAGCCTACCTACCAACCACCTCCACAGGCTAAGTCAAGCAGGAAAACTGCTCAATTGAAATAGCACTGTTGAAAACAAAACAGCTCGTCCCTTCTTTAACCTGTGAGCGGAGGCTTTAGGTGTAAGATTAGACATGGGGAGAAAAAAGGACGGGAAACTTGCTGAAAATGCTCTTGAGGTGTACTTTAAAAATGTATACAAAAGGTCCATAAGATCTGAAAAAAATCCCACCTGTTAACCAAGTTGATTTGTCTTGCCTGAGAAAATACATTGGCCCCGCTCTGCACAGTGTTAACTAAAGCAGTTAAATCACCTCATTTGAATAAAGCTACACCAAGAATGCCAGTGTGTGAGAGACTGTGTGTGCGTGCGTGTGTGTATGAGTGTGTGTCGCCTGATGGCTTGTTCTAAATGCTTTTAATGAGGGGGCTTATAGGGACAAGGGAGTACCACCTCCCACCTCTCCACACCCCCACCCCCTGTCCAGCCAAACTACTCTTACTCCTCCTCCTCCCTCCACACACACACACACACCATCCGTCACTCACGCACTCCATCTGAATCTTTCAAGAAAAACCCCGCACATCCGCCCTGTAGTAGAAACTGCCCTCTTCCTCACCCCCCACCTAGAAGAGAAGATTTACAATACAATCACTGTAAGTGCCCTGCTCGTCACAGCATCAATCCTAATCCTTAAAGATGTCTAAAAATAAAGACGGCTGTAGCGGCAAACGGGGAGGGAGCCGTCGGCAGAGGCTCAGGAGGGCAGCCGCCCGTCACCCGGCTCACCCGGCCAGGCAGGGGTCTGAGAAAGAGAGACACAGGGAGGGAAAGGGTGAGGGAGAGGCTGGGTCGAACAGGGGGAGGCTTACTCACATCTGATCCAGCTGACGGGGGCCATATGGCAGCTGCTAGCCAGATAAAGAGATTAAGACTAGGAGGGAGTGCGATTACAGCTGTCTAGCCAATTCAGGCAGCTCAAATCTGCAACTTCTAAATTAGTCTCCTCTACTCCAGCCGACAGGAGGGGAAAAAAGTGGGTAGAAAGCACGCTTTCAAATAATCTTACAGCGAGTATGAATCATCTGAGTGAAAAATTACTTCCGTTTTGTCATTTCTTTGATAATTTTATTGGTAAAAAAAAAAAGTTTTCAATTGTTCTTTTATCAGACCAATCAAATTTCAGAGAGAGCAAATTTTTTTATATTTAATGAGCACCACTTTCACTCATGATTTCGCATGTGTTAGAAAGTTGTGACACAAAACTTCCAGTTAATAAGGGTCTGAACAAAATGCCTGACGATATAAACGGCATACACAGGACAGCACAAAACAACAGCTGAGTTTTAAATGCACCTCTCTGGACAACAAACTGAAAACACAGCAGACTGTTCCCAGATTGCAATTATCCATCAGACAGGCAACACCAGTTTACTACTGAAGCACTCACCAGCAGTTTCATACAGCGCTCTCACAGCTTTGACACACTGAAGATCCCCACAACAAAACAAAATAACTAGTCCACTACCCTGGACTCTGCTGCTCTACTCATACAAAGAGACACACACACACACAGAAACACACACAAAACGATACCTGCAGCAGTATGCATCAACTTGATTAACTCCACTGTAGCAGAATAGCTGGGCTCTCTCTTGCTGGCCGGGAAATAGCTGTCTCTCTCTCTCCCTTTAACTCTCCACCTCTCTCTGTCTTTCTTCCTTGCTCTTTCTCTTCCTTGCTTGCTCTCTCTGAATCAATGAGTGGGTAGAAGAGGAGAGAAGAGGGAGGCAGGCAAAAAAAAAAAAGCACGCTGTTCAAACTGCGAGGGACAGATGCAAAGTGGAGGAGATGTTGGAGGGGGAACGAGATACCACCTCCCTCCTCCTCCTCCCTCTAACTGATCGGCAGCCACAAACACACACACACACACACACACACACACACACACACACATACAGCACTAACTCTCCCAGGCTGCACTGAGACTCACAATAAAGGACTGGGGAGGGGTGGAGGCGGTGGAGGGATGGAGGGATGGAGGAGGTGGGGTGGATGGCAGCCTGTCAGCTGCTCTGACATCATCCTCAGATGGAGATGCTACCTCCAGCTGTGCTCTTTCTACAGCCATATGCTGCCTCCTCTACACTCCTGCCACCAGACTCCTCTTTCATTCTACCACCACGCAACTTTGTCTCTCTATCTTGGAAAAAAAAAGCATGGATCTACTAAATGCAGCTGAATGCTGATTTGTTTATCTTCTTAAAAAGAAGAGAGTTTAACCACCAAAACTACTGTAGAAAAGAAAAGTTTTTAAAACTTCAATAATAGGTTCTGTGTGGAGATAAAATAAACAAAACTAATGGTCTTTTTTTTTGGAGTGATGTGAAATGTGTCTCTGTCCACTTCCAGTAACCATTAACAAAGGCAGACACAGCACATTTGCAACTCACAGACATATGCAGCTGATATTGTTTTCCACTTCTTCACGGTTCACGGCCGCTGTCTTCGCTTGTATTCCATTCATTCATTCACTTACTCACTCATTCAACTATCTCTATCCGTCCACTGACACCCCCCCTTTGCTCGGACCCTTCACACAACCAACGGGAACAAAACAGAAATGAGGCAACAATGGGAACAAGTCATTAAGAAAGAAACTAATGAGTGCACAACCTAAACAAAAGGTATACATGCCTTTAATGAGGTGCTGAGAAATTAATTATAAAGCCTTACTAGTTTGATTACAGTGAATTACCAGCTTTTTAATATATGAGATTATATGAACAAGGCTACATTTGTTTCTGAGTGTCTGGTTTCCTCAAAAGCCTTTTAATAGAGTTGAAAAGATTAACACAGCACAGACGGGAATAATGTCACCTCGTCAGACAAATAAGTTGTATTATCTCAGCTACACTAACAATATAAATAATTAAAAACTAATTTCTGGTGTGTGCATTTATGTCTTAAACATTTATTTACGTACAATATAGAAACAATGACTTTAAAAGTGAAAACAACGTCTACTTCATTTCACCTCCTACAGTTTTTTGATGAGGTTAGGTTAGAAATATAAACTAGCTTTAAAAGTGAGACATTAAACTGCCAAGCGTAAACTTGAATTAACTTCACGCGAGTTTCACTTTGAATTTTAAACCAGTGAAGTCGCTGCGAAACTCACTGGTGCACTGATATCGTGACAGTGACGCCGAGACAACAGTTGGGACTTACGGAGATCAACGATCGTAATTATTTAGTTATTACATAGCCTGGAAAACGCCATTTCAAAGTGTCGGGAAATGACAGGAATTCGCGTATGGCCACTGCTACTGTGAAAAAAAAGTAATTGTAGTACAAGAGTGATCAATCTTCTCACACGCGCACACACACACACACACACACGCACACACACATACACGCACACGCAGCTAGCTATAGCCCGATCATTATGCTAACTAAAGTAACGAGACCAGGCGACAGTATTGAGCTATTTACAGTAGTTGCGAAGGCCCTGGTGCTATGACAACAGCTGCTAAAACAGCGCGAGCGCACGGCTACCACAGCAATGAGTGCGTGGAGACAACACAGTCATGCTAAGGAAGGTTTAGCTACTTTTTCCCCTCCGTAACCCACCCTCTCTCTGTCGAGCCTCCTTTAACGGACTCTCCCGTATCAGAGGCAGCACTTACAGACAACAAGGTCCAGCGTCTTCCTCGCTTCTTCCGTCAAATCTCCTCCTTCTTTTCTGTGTGTCCTCCGGAGACAAAACTAGGTTGACTTTGGACTAATTTCCATAACAGGCTGCCGAGCGGAGCGGACTGAGGGACGGGGAGTGTAGCACTCTGCGGCGGCCAGATGTTTCCGAGCTGTTGCTGCTGCTGCTCAACTCAGGCAGCGAGAAGGAGGCGAGTTGACTGGCACGGCGCAGAAGCCAATGGAGCCGGCGAGGAGGAAAGTGAAGGCAAATTGGAAGCGGCCCTCCAACAGAAGAGAGGGAGGGATGTGTGTTGTTCTCTCGGCGTAGGTTGACACCAGACAACAACAACAGTAGCAGAAGCAATACACACACACAGAGAGAGAGAGAGAGAGTGAGAGAGAGAGTGAAACGGCAGGAAAGAAGAAGCTGGGCCAAACCAACTGGTTCTGCGAGTCAGCGAGGCGGACTGGCGCAGAGAGGAAAGCAGAGCAGAGCAGAGCGGCGCGGTGCCGCCTGGGTACTGTAGTCACGCCGGTGCAGGAGGTGGCGGTGAGGGGGCGGAGCTGATGGGAGCAGGTGCACCACCTTTGACAGGAGGGCCTTGTTCAAACTGCCTGAAAAAAAATGAAATATGGTTCATACTCCGATTGCAAATTGGATTACTTATTTCATAAACTTGCCCGGGACCTTGCCAATTGCTCTTAATAATAACATGGCTGCCAACGGAGGCAGAAGGAAAAGCAGATTTTAGCCACTTAAATATATAATAAGTACAACCTCTGTATTCTAATTTCTAAAAATCTAAAAGTCTAGTGTTTATTTTGTTGTTACCTACAGTAGCCAAAACACTTTAAACACTCCTTAAATCCATAGAAATCTGTATTCAGTGTAATAGAACATTTCATAGGGGTAAACCCCCCTTTAAAACAATTCAATATTATTAGTTAGCCAGTGTGCTGTCTTTTCTTTCCCATTTTATAGTGTGTATTTTTCACTGATGTATCACAACTACTCATTGCCATTTACTGCACAATTACATTCTTCTGAAACTCACCCCACAAAGTAGACAATTCTCATGATTCCCACGCTACTTCCCAAAATCAGTGAACTAGGTCTTTTTTAGCAACAGAAATGACATGCTTTGTGTTTCTAACCTAATAAAATGTACACCTGCTTGAGTCCACAATATGTTTAAAGAAACTGTTTGCTGCTTTATCTCGCCTTTTACAGCTAAATTGTGAAGTGTGTACACTGCTCACTCTCCTGCACCAAAGGCCATAGAGAAAATCAGTATTTTTACCTTGTGACACAGGAGCTGCTGAGCTTCTGCTGGCATGTTTGGTAAGTTTGTGTCTATCCAACACAGATGCAAAAGAGAGGGATCTGCAGTTGCAGAAGTTAAGAACTGTTCATAAATCAGTTCTTTTTAACTGCAGAAGTCTCACAAGCAGATTTTCCATAACCTGGCTACCCAAAAAGTTTATTTGCCATTACATAAAGCATTACTAAAATGTTTATTATCCATAAATGAAGCCATAAAGGATGCATAGGCAGAAATAGTAGATTGTTGAGTTTCATTTGCGTTGCAGAACTCTGTCTGCATTGCAGAACTCCTTTCATCAGATGAGCACAGGCAGATGCCTTTTTGTCTTGTTTCATGACCCAAGGTAATCTCTACATACTCTCTATTAGTCTCTTTAGAAATTTTTTAGGTTTCTCTGTAGCATAGGGTGTTTTCCATCAGTGCAGTAGTACTGAAAAGGACCTGTATGCAAAGTATGCATAGTAGAACAGTCAACAATAGCCTTCAACAACCCTCCCTCTCTCTTTCTGAATTGTCCTACGATCGGTACAGATTTGGTTGTGAGGATTTAAACAGAGCACAGAAGAGTTGCAGAACTCAAGTTCTCTCTCAGATCACTTCATTTATATTATGATGAAATATATATATGTATAAATATATGTATTCATGGAATGTATTCATGGAATTATTGATAATGAATGAATGAAATAATTAATGCATTCATTTTCTATCAATTTTTTCCTCCACATGAGAGCCGTAGGGGGGCTGGAGGTAATCCCGGCTGACATGGGGTAAAGGGTGGAGTACACCCTGGACAGGTCACCACTGAACCACGGCGTGGCATCCATGCATGAGTATAATCTTCTGTATGAGCAGATAAAGTGTTTATGTGCACTATATGTCTGTAAGTATGAAACTATCAAGCCCCTGCATCATTGCCCGTGCAATGCCGAAACAGTCGTATAATCAATGTCCATCACTGTTATGAAAAACAATTTCGATCTTAAATGTGAATTTTGTTTTTTCTCCTTTTGGTCTCAAAAAACAGACACTCTCACTGTAAAACAAAAAAATACTTAAAACATTATAGATGCACTGAGTCTGTGTGTGCAACAGTTTGGGCACCGAGAACACTTTATATGCATAGCTGCATTTAGTTTGTGAAGGTGCTGTCAGTTTGTGAGTGTCAGCTCTACAAGTGATGAGCACAAATCCTTCGAGACAAAGTCTGAGGATGAAGCAAAATTGTGGTGACACTAAACGTGCTTGCTTTGACCAAGCAGAAGAAGAGACTTTTTTGTACGCCACCGGATTTGAGTCATGATGGTGAGTTTTCAGAAGAAAAAATGGGATGTATGTTTTTTTTTTTTTTTATGTGCCAGGCTGATACAGGTTCCTGTAGTTGCTAAAAGTTCTAGTTCCTCTATCATGACTTTGATATATCTCACTAAAGTAAAGCCCAAGCATAGAACCTCTATCCCCCCAATAATTTCTAAGTAATTATCAAAATAGTCAGTGGTTTCTAAGAAGTGTATTACCTAGTTTTCTATCCCTTGCCTACATATATGAACACATCGTACACACGCACATAGAGATGTACAGTATATAGAGAGAAAAGACAAAGGCGGTGGTGTCTTCTGATGTTGTGTCTGCTGTACCTTGGTAAGGTGTGTTCTATATATACTGTATATATTCTGACAGTATCCAGGAAATTTAATTGGAGCTGCATGGTAAAGGAAACAGCAGCAGCTGTGATTGAACATAGAGGCATTCATCAGGCAGCTGTTGGCTGAGCACACATTTTCAATATTGCACGTTTCCTAGAGAACCCAAAGTCATTTAAATGTGACAGAAATGTGTCTACATTTAAGTTTCAATCTCCAGCTTTAAATGTACCATGTATCAAAGCCTTTTAAACTTGTAATTGACAGTTTATGTTAAAATTGCCATTGGATGTATTCAGAATGTACAGACCCGTCCCTTCACTAACAGCCAAGTCACAAAAAATTTGATGGCTCTGTTGTCATCAGCATGACTCACAGTTTATCTGCAGCCTTATGTGTGATTGCATTTTTCTCATATATCTGCCTGTGTTTCGATTTAGTACCTTTTTCATAAAGGGTGCCATTTACAGTGCACAGAGTTGCAGTGCTGGAGACTAAAATTCCTACATGACTTCCAAGGGAATAGAACAGCAAATGTATGAAAAGGGCAACATCAGCAGCAGTGTCCAGAAAAAAACAGGCAGCTTGTTTCATCATTTTTAGAAAATGCATATTTAAGTGCTTAAACTACAAATGCACCCAGGAGACTTCAATCAAAGGGGTCCCACGTGACACAATAAACAACAAGTTAATTGAAAATAAATCATAGTAGGGGAACGGTTCATAATTAGACAGAGGAAAATAATGTTCTTACTGTAAGTTTAACATTATAGCTGATCAGATGTTTCACTCTGCTGCTGTAAAGACATTTCTAAGAATTTTTAAAACTCCTCTCAGATGTGGGTCACTGGGACAAAAACCTTTATCGCCTGTCTGTCATGGGAGCCTTGACATCAAAGAAGTTGGTCCGCTCTGGTTGCCTGACTGAGTCTGTGGTCCTATTTGCATCTCCTAAACCTGTCCCAGTAAACTAATTGGCGTTACTAATGGGTGGCTGGATGAACTGCAGCCCTGTATGGTAATGAATTCACACGATCCGGTGTCATAGCTGAAGGACTTGTTAAAATGCAAATGAATGATGACCCTTTTATGTGTCTATCAATTTGGGGATCCACATTATTAGTGAATTACAATGAGACCCTTGTTCATGCATGAAAATACAATTAGGTCCACAGGCAGGAACAGTTCAGCAGAACAGAGAATTGGATTTAAGGACAAGCTTTCAAAAAATACTAGCTAATTTGTACAATAAATCTAAAACAGTTCAACCACTTGGTGGGTAATTGCAGATCTCACTTATAATATGAAGCTTTTTTAAGTAAAAGTCTTTCATTGTTGAAAAGGATGTGATGTGCAAAAGGCTCAGACGGTCTCTGTTGTAAGTGCAGAATAATGTAAAGAGCAAGATGCACCTAAAATAGCTTTGGATACATTACTGAACATGTCAGTGTGCCTCAGGAGACCATTGTGCAATTTTCAAAACTTTTTCTATTGCTCTCTCCCTCATATCATCCACATATTGCTTTGCTATTGATAGAAGACAGAACATAGGTCTCTCTCTTTGTGTGTGTGTGTCTGTGTGTGCGCCAGATGTTTGAAATTATATGTACATGTATTTCTTCCTCCTTACAGCTCAAACAAAAGGCATACAGAAAAAAAAACTACATCAAAGAGACCAATATGCAAAGCAGAGCTTGTATTCACGCATCCACTAATAAGTTTTTATTTAGATTCACTTCAGAGAGGAAATGAAACACACCCATCCACAAAAACTGTTATAAAGAAAGCTCTTAAACACTAATTAATCAATGACACCTGTTCTGTCACTTCTTTGTTCTCCTTCAAAAATGAGAACAACTCAGTATTTGTGTTGGTCTGGTTTAAAGGAAGTTCTGAATTGAGTTGATTTTCTAAGTTTTACCTCTGGAGGTCGCTGTAGATCCCTTTTTTTAACTCTCAATTCTCTATTCAGTTTGGCTCAATGAAGATTGAATTATAGGGATATATTTTGATTTGATATTTTCAAGAGATATGGCAGCAGAGAAAGAAAGAAAAAAATATGATTTCTAATTTTATTACATGGAAAATCACATTTTCCTTTCCTTCTTTCCTTTCCTTATTCCGACTTTCCTTACCTTTTAAAACAGTTTGTCCTGTGTTACAATTATCTTATTTTCTGTATTTATTCATTGTAATCGTGGTTTCGCTTTCATGAACTATGAATAAACCAAATATCCAACTTTTTATTTCTGCTCCTAAGAAGCAATGAAAATGAAATTTGCGAGTCTGGCAGTGAGAGAAAACCTCAGGCCATCACAGAGACATTACAACTGTATATGCTTCACAGGTTCTGCCTCTTCCTTGCCAGCATTAATTACATTTTTATATTCAAAGGTGTTTAACACAGACAGCTGTGTGAAATCAACCCTTCAGCTCCTCTGAAAAGGGATTTGATGATCCTTTTTTTGTACACAAAAATGCAGCATAAAAGGTGTCACCGGATGGTTTGTGGATGTATTTGTGGAAAATGCATTTAATGAAACATCTTAAATAAACGACTGTTTCTTTTACAAATGCATGCTTGATGTAAACCTATTTGCTTCATTACACCTCAGCCCTCGTTTTATTTTTGCTTCATATAATTTGAGCACAGATATATTCCATCTGTTGTCACCTTGCTGGGAAACTGGCTTTTAATTTACAGTAAAATTGTGTGGATCAGGATATTTTAGCTTATATTTCCTCGGTGTGAGTTGCTTTGATTTATCAAGCTAAATTTTAAATGTTATTTGTTTAAAATGTTATTTGCAGCAGTGTCCTGTCTGGTAAACGGTTTAGCTCAGCTTCAAAGCAGCAGGGAGCCGAAATAATGAAATAAACCCATAAAAAGCAGCTCACAAGGGCAACAGGAAATGCAGCACCCATCATTATCTTACTTCTGAGAATTTCTTGGACAAAAATAACTGGCTTAAACGCAGAGGCAGTACGACACTTGGAAAAAAACGATTGGATTTCCAGTAAATGAGGGGAAAGTGAGGACAAACCTCTACCTCTCTGCAACAGTCCTCAATGGTGTGTCCCACAGCTTCCCTCATCATTGGCCGTAATGGATGCGTGGGAGAGGGGAGACACTCTGGGAGACACTGGCTGGCTGACAGAGGAAGAGGAAGGGAAGGCAGGGAGCAGGCAGACAGATGTTTGAATCTCAGCCCCAGGGCTGATGAGATTAATCCATCCCTCCGAGGCAGAAGACAGAAACAGAGAGATGGAAAGAGAGAGATGGAAGCAATGTCTATTAGTACAATTGGTTGCTCTCTTTCCTGTGTGCGTCCTACACATCCCAATGGTCCTTCTTTTCTTGTCGAGGTGAGCAGCATATCCAAACCCATTATAGATCCAAACCTCTTGAATACCACTGGACCAAGCTGCCAATGTTAGACATTTTTTTTATCAGTCTGGATAAAAACATGTTTATAGTATGACCAGTTCTAAATGTATATACACTGAAACAAGCAGACTTGTTTTTAGTCCTGTTCATTTTGGTTTCATCAAAGGAAATGTCGATTAATACTCACATGACATGCAAATATTCCCATATATTCTCTCGTTCTTAAAGCACTCCATTGCCTCCATGAGATTTGCTGTGATTCATTGTGACAAATGTTGAACTTATAAAAGTAAACTGAACCTTAAAAAAATGTTAAGGTCCCTGTTGTAACTCTTTACTTTGATCTCCTTTTAAATCAATCGTTTGATCCAAAAATGATGTTAAGTGCTGTACTAAGTTTTAAAAAGTAAGTAATCTCTACAAATATTAAAGCTAACAGCTATACTAATGGCTATGCACATTATTGGCAAAGGCAACTTGCTGGCAAAAGCAGAGGAGGAGAAGTAGAAATCAGCATGCTCACCCAGTTCTCATGTTACCACTGATGCCAAACTGAAGTCAAAGCTGATTATATATTTATTTTACCAGAATAAATGGGGTACTAGACACAAACTTGCACACCTGCAAACTCAACCCACCTGAAAGAATTACACACTGCCACCATGGCACAAGTTTTGTGTCTGTCAGAACCTCCAACATACAGTACAAGTAAGCAACTTTCTTTCAGCTGACAGTAGGAAGAAGCCAGTCCATATACTTTTATGATCTGATCATCTGTCCTGTGCGGCTGCTGTTGTAGGCAGACTGGAATACAGCCATTTGACTGAGTGTAAAATATTCATGAACTATCAATGGTAGCCCAGCTGACTGGCTGGGGAACAGCTGTTGGGTCTCTGTGCCTCTAGAGGTGCAGCATCTGTCCATTTGAAGGAAGTGAATATATGATTGTGTGGGTGCATGCTCGGGTTTACGCGCGTGTGTGTGCGTGTGTGTGTGTTTCTCTGTGTGTGTTCATATCTCAGGGGGATTAGACATCAGGAGAAACAACTGTGTATTTAACTTGCTCATCTCCAGATGGTGAAGGATCATTTTAGAAATTAACAAAAAGTGATTCTCGGTTTCATCAGGATCTCACACACACACACACACACACACACACACACACACACACACACACACACACACACACACACACACACACACACACACACACACACACACACAGCGTGGCACAGTCTGCTCTGTTGTGTGGCAAATGTGTTTAAGTGAATGAACCTTTTGAACATTTGATATCGTTGCCATTCTGCTTTCTATCCTTCTCAACATCAGTATGTAACTGTAACTTTCATAAATACTTACTGTGTCAGGACCTGTTTTCCACTTGACCTGGAGTTAAGTTTAGGGTAAAATTAGAATTGTGGTTACGTTAAGGTTAGGAAACACTGTTTACGCTATCCAAATGAATGGGACTTGTGCAGTGTCCTAAGAAGAATAGATGTGCAAAAGAATAGATGTGTGTGAGCTGTTCACACCCGTGCGTGTGAAGCTCTTAGAGAGCTGTGCAGCTTTGGCTTTGGCTGTTTGATGGACATCTGGAAGTTAAATTGGTTAATGGCGCCTTCAAGCAAACAGCCAGCCGACCGTCCCCTTGCTGCACTGAAAGTGTGTGTGCGTGCGTGTGGGTGGGTGGGTGGATGGATGGATGGGTGGGTGCAGAGGCTATAGTGGTGGTGGTGGTGGGGGGACTCTACATCTGACCAACCATCCCCTGCTGGACACTTAATTTTTTATATTATCTTTTAAAGTACATACACCACACAAAATTAGATTGGTTGTGTTTACACGGCTAAACTGCTGTTTGCAACCATTCAAAAAAAAAAAAGCATTACATTAGGCACTGATCATCACGCTATATTCCCTTGTGGCATACAGCAGAGTTTTATTGATTTCACTGACATTTGATAGAAGGCATCGTTCACAAATGGGTGTTCATAAGGAAAAAAGAATTATCCTGAAAACACTTTATATCAATCGTATCATTTTCGCACTGGTATAAACAGTGAGAAAATGAATAAAACAGAAATCAAAAGTTACAAAATAAACATGAAAACAAAGAAATAAAAATAAAGACGCATTGACAGACCCTGTGGGGCTTTGTACTACAGTGTATACCAACATCAGCATGTTAATATAATCCTAAAGACAAAACATTACACACTTCATCTCTCTACTGTTTAGCAGGTATAATGTTAACCATGTTCATCATTTTAATTTAAGCAGCTAACGTCCAATAATGATAACTAAACACTAAATACTTCTAAATGTGAATAGGATTCATCCCATGCCATTGGCCTGGCAGTTTTATGGGTTATGTTAGTGTTTTGTACCAAACACGTCTACCTCCAAAAGACAGATGTGGAAATGTTCGGTTAAATGAGAAAGACAGCGAAAGACAGAGACAGAGAGAAAGAAAGACAGACAGAGAGAGAGAGAGAGAGAAGGAGGCGAGACTAAGTAATGATCAGAATGATCAGAGCTTTAATTAAATACAGTCACAGCAGACACATTAGCAGCTGGGTCCAGGCCAGGAGTGCACAAACAGCAGTGTGACATGATCTTCTTACAGCCACATCTCAGGGATTGTGTTGCAGTGAAAAGCACTACTGTCATCTCATTTCTGCTTCTGTCTGTCTGTCTGTCGCTCTTCTCTCCAGATGTCAGAGGAACTAGCCAACAGCTGTGGTAGGAAATTAGCCCCCATGGCAGTGAAAAGGCTAATACACACTCACACAGGGGATATACACCAAAACAACAGCTCTTCTTCTTAGGACTCTGCGCTGACTTCATTTGGATGGCCTAACCAAAGCTGCATCCACAGACTGCATATAAAAATGGATATAGTCTTCTGGTTGCAAAGCAAACTCCCACTGTGAAGCCTCAACATTTTTAAAATTTTAAATTTTACTTGTGCCATGACAGATTTTCAACCAGAAAGTCACAGCCCTCACCTGCAACCATGCACCTATTGGACGGTACTAGCTGTCAGTCACACTGGTGTCCACTCACACGTGCCATGTTTCATTGTCCAAGTTCCTTTAAATGGAAACATTACATTACATTTCTACTGAAGAAGAGCTGAAACTAGGGACTGAGACCATTATGTAACCCCTCAGGAAATATTTCCCACAAACTTAACCACAATGGACATCTTCATCCAAAGTTTAACCAGAGCTTCAGCAATCAGTTTCTCCCTCACTGGGTCCAGGCTCTGGTCTCCATGAGGACAACTGTCAGGGACCAGGTGCTGAGACCAAATCAATAATGAAAATTGCGTAGGGGAATGATAAGACCAAACGACTCTCTGTGTATCATTAGTCATCTCCATGATTAGTAAACTCCACGTGTTGGTGCATTGACTGTTGGATGTCCACCTGATTCAGAATGTTTTGTCATTTTTGTGTGTGTACATGTGTATGGGCGATGGTGAGGCAGCCTGCCTGCCACAGCAACAGCCCATACAAGCGAGCGGGAACATTTGCCTTGTGGCTTCAATTCCCAGGAATGCCTAACCTGCGCCAGCTGTTGAGAACATGTTACCTGTGCCAACAAAGCGCCTTCTCTGCCCACCACATCAGCTCCCACTCTGTCTCCATCTGGGTACGAGATTGAATTTGTGTGAGTATTTGTTTGTCTGTAGCTGTAGCTTAATGTATCGGCCTCCTCCCACATCTGTATTTGTGCTTGCATCTGTGTGCATGGTTGCACAGCCTCTCTAGTGTGTAGTGTGCATGGTGCCAGTGTGTGTGTATTCAAATGTATGGATGTTCCTAATTTGCGCGTCTGTGTGTCTTGTGTATGTGCCAGCTCTGGTGCGTATGTGTGTCTCCATCTGTGTGCGTTGAGCCTCCCTTTCCTGCATCTGGACCAGCATTGAAGAGGCTTTCCAACAAGGCCAATGGCAGCCAGTCTGCCAAACAGCCCAGATGTTAGTTCTGTAAGCCTCAGGCTAAATAGATGGAGCCACACTCTCTTTATTCAGGACTTGCAAATCGCTGCCATTTTTCAGTATGAGACAGACAGAGACACCATGAAAGAATAAAAAAGGTATAGGTGAAAAAACATGATAGTTTTTAATTATTATTACTAATATTACTATTGAATTTATAGACATTTATTAATCCCCTCCTCTCCTAGGAACCTTCCTTGAATTAGGAACAGTTACTAAGCATCTTCATAGATTTTATGTATATAAATATTGAGAATAAAGGCCACATTGATAAATCACTATATCACAATGTCAAGAAATGCTTTTGGAAATTGTATAATTTTTTTTTCCAAAAACAATTCAAGATTATTGCAATCTGGTTTTATTTTCTTGGTTTTAGCAACAATCCATATTTTTAATAGTGACATTGCACTCACCGAGTTAATTGTTGAATTCTGGGAACAATATCACTGAATATAGGGAAAACAACAAAAGAACTACAATGAGTCACAAAATATTTCTCTGCCTGCTGCAGCTGCACTAAGGGAATGAGCTGAAAGACACTGAAAATGCTCTGCAGAGATGAGCATTTGCCACTACAAGCAGTTTCTTTTAAAGGTTCAGTATCTAAGAATGTTTTTCATATATACAGTGAAGCTGCAGATTGTAACAAATTATAGGACTCTTCTGCCCAACTCTCCCGTTGTCATGCGGATAGGGAAATACGATGGCCTTCACATACTTACAAGGGATTTCATTTGTTGTTTTTTTGAAGCTGCCACTTCAAAAGTAAGTATGTTTGCATGTACATGCATATATTTGACTTTCTGATGCCATGTAGACATAGGGACTGTGAAGTGAAGTGAATGCTTTGGGTCTTTTTTCCATTTGGGCTGTTGCAGAAAACATGGGGGCACAAGATGGCAAGGGTTTTTTTAAAGCTAAGAAAATCAAACAATGTTTATTATAAGTGATTATACACTTGAACAAACATAGTTGTGGGTAGTATGTTCTATTTCTGTCAGTGAACCTCAAAACATTAATTACTTTTAATTTAAATTACAGTGATTTTAAATAGGGGCCAGCTGTAGATAAAGCATTGAGCTGAGACTTAAGAAATGATTTTTCTGAGTTTATCCAGTTATCTCTGTTAGCTGTTTTCCAAATAAGTGAAGGCCAACATGCCTCCAAAATATTATTTTGATAAACAGAAGAGAAGCAGGATTTGGGATAAAAAAAAAAAACAGGACACAATTAGCTTGATCATCTGGATGAACGGCGGAATATTAGGACAGACTTGGCTGAATGTGTGTGTGTGTGTGTGTGTTTGTGTGGTAACCACAGAGGTGGCATCTGCCATGGCACTTTAGCTCTGTTTGTGAGATCCACGTGTGTGGACTTCCACAGGGCTTAAAAACATCCACTCTCCCCATATGGTGAGCTGTCACTGGTAAGACACGGGGCAGCTCTCCCCTGTGTGGGACCCCCAGCCAGCCATCAGACTGACTGAGTAAACAACAACTGGACATTGGGCAATGATGTTGCATTTGATACAGTTTTTTGGCTGGGTAGAATATTAACTCCTACACCTGGGATGAAAGACCACAGATGATGTCAGTGTAATCTATTTCTCATGTGAATTACCTTGGTCATATGTCAGTATTTATGCTTCATTGATATCCCAAAATGAATTACTCCAATCCCAGTTGAAAAATTTGCAAGGGCATGGTTGCCTGATTTTCCTAAATTATCAAAATAAAACACTGCATTTTTAGATCCTTTTGTTATACTGTGTTTATGCACAAACACCCCCGCGTGCATAACTGTCCCACTGTTTTGTTTTGATAAACTGGTTAATTTTAATGTTTCAGCAGCAGGCAGAGATTGAACGTGAACGTGGAGAATTATCCACATGGTGGTAGCAGAAAAAAGTAGCAGACCAAAGAAATCATTATATAGATTATAAAGTGACACAGGATTATATAGAATAATGTCTCCAAGTTTATGTGGATGCTACATCCTTAGAAAAGGGTGGATGCAGGTGTGCATTGTATAGAGGCACCATGGAACATCTAGTTTTGGGTTCATGCCACAAAAAGAATTACACAATTCTTCTTTACAGCATACAGTTGTAATCTCTGATGACACATCGTGATCATTTTCGTCTTAATGTGACACATTTCTTACATATAAAACCTTTAAAAACATGTCATTATGCAGCTGAGAAAAGCCTGTGTCTCTCCAGTTAAATCTGCGATGCACCTTTCCGTCAGACAGCACATGACATATTCAGGAAATACAAATGAAAACATGACACCTCCCGCCATGACAGATATCTTTCTCACATCTGTTTCTCTCTGCACACAGATGTTACACAGCAGTTTACTCTGAGCAAGAGCCTGCACCTCCTCAAGGTGTGGGTAAACTGGGGAAAATCACAATTACACAACGTGTTAATGTGTCTCCTTGAGTTACTGTGTGTGCGTAGACAAAGGCAGAGAGAATTTGGGCGTAGAAAGGATGTAAGGGAGGCACAGAGCATATATAGAAAGTGGCAGGAGTGGAAACGGGGGGCCCATGGGGGCCATCATCAGCTTTGGAAGTGGGTGAATGTGTGTGTGCGGATGTGGAGGCAGGGGAGGAGGGTGCTCTGTCCTCTGGCTACACTCAAACTGTGTGTTTTGATGTTGATCTCATCCAGTTGTTGCAAAGCCAAACACAGTCTGTGCAACCAGATGTTCACAGATGTGCTGCAGTCAACCTAACTTCCAACAAATCTTTCTCAAACAAAATAGTGCTGAACGATTTGGCGATAATATCTAATTGCAATTTTTTTTTCCGACTTTGTTTAAGTCAACTTGACAGTTCAGTATTTACTGTGCAATAGATTTAAAACAAATGAAAATAATTACAGCCACATGGTTGGTGTAGTGGTTAGCACTGTTACTTTTTATTATAATTTTTGTTATATTCAATGAGTTTTCATGTTGTGGATTAAGCTGATCAGGTGCACATGACTCTCTGTTTCTTGTATGTGTGTGTGAGCCTTGTTTTGGTTTCATGTCTGTGGTGACACGGGTGATTGGAGGGAAGGCAGAAACATAATAGGTACTCTAGTGCTTTTGGTAAAGAAATGATCCCCAGTTCTCTGAAACTGCCAAAATGTCCTCACTTTCACTAAAATGTCCTCATTCCCTAAGTTTGGTCCTGACAAAGATATACGTACAAATACACAAAAACATGTTTCCTTGACTTCAGGGGACATTGCATTGACTTACATTCATTTCCTAAAGACTTACTCTCATGTTATCCATAATTATTAGTGTCCTAAACCTATCACTGACCCTAACCTTAACCTTAACCAAACCCTAACCTCAGCCTAACTTGTCTTCACCTTAAAATGTAGGAATTTATATCATGGGGACTTGATTAATGTGACCATAAGGAAGATAGGTCCCTATAATGTGACTGTCTACATAGATTTAAATCTCTAACAACATAAGAAATACCAGGTGCACACACGCGCGCACACACACACACACAACACACACACAGGAGATATAGCAACACATATCCTTCCTGTATGCCCTCTAGAGACAGATGTGCTAACATTCAAAACTTCCACACTTTTTCCTGCTGCTGCTCTCTAGAGATACAGATGTCCACTGTTCCAGATGTTTTATAAATAACTGAAAACACACAGACTTGGCCTCATTCAGATGTGTAAACTTCAAATACTGTATCCTCATAGAACAATGGACACAGAGAGGAGGCAGAGGTAAACAGCTGGAGGCCTCAGCAGGAGTGTACTGTGACTGGTGCAGCTCTCCCTTGTGGCCTGGAGTGGTTTCTGCACACGTGAAGCTGTACACATGCAGGTACAGCAGGTGCAGGAGATGAACAGTGACGCCTTGGAGTGTTCAGCACTGATGTTTCATCCATCACAGATTAACGTGGTAACAATGTTTTGCAGAATTTCCTCCCCCCCCCCCATTCTGTTTCATCCTGACTTGTCTGAGAAAACTCCTCACATTAGGTATACAGCATCTTCTCCAGGAGTCTGCACTGTTGGCACCCAGTGGAACTTCAGCATGCAGCTGAAAGAGCAGCAAAAGAGGGTATGTGTGTGTATGTGTGTATGTGTGTATGCGTGTGTGTGTGTGTGTGTGTGTGTCTGTTAGAGACAGACAGAGACAGAGAACTCATATGTATGTTCATGAGACAGCTGGAGAGACTTCAGCAGAATAAGGCTGCAGGCCCAGATGGACTTAGCCCTGGACTATTGAGGACCTGTGCCACCCAGCTATCTGCCATTCTGCAGCGACTCTTCAACCTGAGCCTCCAGCAGGGGATCATGCCAGCACTGTGGAAGACATCATGCCTGGTCCCGATTCCTAAGACAAAGTCTACTTCATCATGGGAACCCAAGGACTTCCGACCGGTGGCCCTGACATCCCACGTGATGAAGGTGCTGGAGCGGCTGGTCTTGGCTCACCTCAGACCGCAGGTTAAGTCCTCACTGGACCCACTTCAATTTGCTTATCAGCCCAATATGGGGGTTGATGACGCCATCATCTATCTGCTGCATCGAGCTCAGTCACACCTGGATGGGGGGGGTGCACTGTGAGGATCACTTTCTTTGATTTCTCAAGTGCATACAACACCATTCAGCCACGGTTGCTGGGGGAGAAGCTGCGGGCGATGGGGGTGGACATGCCCACCATCTCCTGGATCATGGACTACCTGACAGGTAGATCACAGTATGTTCGACTAGGATGTGGTTTGTCTGATGTGGTGGTTAGTGATGTGGGAGCCCCTAAAGGAATGGTACTGTCCCCCTTCCTGTTCACTTTATACACCATTGACTTTCAATATGACTCAGAGTCATGCCACCTGCACCTCTGCCACCTCTGACGACAATGCGGTGGTTGGGTGTATAAGTGATGGACAGGAGGGGGAGTACAGGACCGTAGTGGCTGATTTTGTAGAGTGGGCTAGTGAGAACCATCTGCTTCTGAATGTGGCAAAAACCAGGGAGATGGTGGTCGACTTCAGGAGGAAGAAGTCAGCTCCACAACCACTGAGCGTGCTGGGTGAGGACATCAAGATCGTGGAGGACTACAAATTCCTAGGTGTCGTGCTGAACAAAAGACTGGATTGGAAGTCCAACACCAGTGCTGTGTACAAGAAGGGGATGAGCAGGCTCTTCTTCCTGCGGAGACTGAGGTCCTTTAATGTATGCAGCGAGATGTTGGAGTTGTTCTATCAGTCGGTTGTGGCGAGTGCACTTTTCTTTGCTGTGGTGTGCTGGGGGAGCAGCATTGGAGCCGGTGAAACTAACAGACTCAACAAGCTGATAAAGAAAGCCGGCTCCATCATTGGCCACAAGCAGGACACGGTGGAATCTGTGGTGGAGAGGAGGATGCTTAAACAACTGATGTCCATCAAGGATAACCCTGACCATCCTCTCCACTACACCCTCCAGGCTCAACAGAGCGCGTTCTCTGATAGACTCAGACAGCTTCGCTGTCACAAGGACAGATTCAGAAAATCATTCCTGCCAGCAGCCATACGGACATACAACACCTCTTTGTAAAACGGACTCTTTCGTTAATTTACATATGCCTTGTCTCATCTGCACATGCCTTGGCTCAGTTCTTATTCTTCTTATTCTTTTCTTTTTTCTTCAATATAGGCTTTGCTGCTGTTTAAATGTATAGTACATATGCTTCAGTTGCTCATGCTCTTTTGCACAGTGTCTCTTCATGGGACTTATATTAACTTGACTACATTAGTCTCTACATAACTGGGTTTGTTGTTTTTTGCACAACCGGTCATAACATTCATCTTTACTTGGACCCCGTGTGCTCTTGTTTATATGGGAAAAAAAAAAAAAAAAAAAAAAGTTGTATTGGATGTTCTTCTTCTTGTCTTCCTTACCTGATGTGTATGCTGCTGTATCAAAAGAATTTCCCCTCGGGGATGAATAAAAGTACTTCGTATTCGTATTCGTATGTCACAAAGTTCACAGCTGTTTGTATCAGTTATGACAGGATGGAGGTTTCTGGCTGCTTCCACAGCCTCATGCAGGTAACATCTGTCTGCAAACACCAGGACCCACAAACTTGATATTTGCTTCCACTCAGTAACACAGTGGATACTACTGTACCATCATCATCATCACTTACTGAGACAGTCTTTTAAACACGCTCTAAAAAGTGTGGTCTCACAATCGCAGTCACAGCCGTGAGTTTATGACGTCAGGAAGTGTCAGAACAAAGCAGTAAATCACAAGGCTGTGCTTTGAGGCTCATCCTTCTGTTTATCACCATGCAAATCACTCCTACATTACTGCCTCTGAGCAGCAGTCAGTTACATAGTTGCTTTTACACTCGTGTTGTGTAAATAATCCTATTGTCACATGCTATCAATGGCAATTAGAATGACATCTTTTTGAATCACATGTTGCACTCAAACATTCTCTCCAGACACCACTGCCAGGGTGAGCTTAGAAAATCCATGCTGAGCAGTTTATTGTACACTGAGATGTGTATCGTAAGCATCAAATTAAAAATGAGGGGTTAGTGAAGTTAGTTTAACACTTTACTTCAGTTTTCTCTTCATGACAGAGTCCGAAGCAATTGACTCTTGTGGTTTCATAGTATAAAAGTGATTGGACAAAGTGACATACTGTATGAACTGATATTTAATTTAGTAACAACAGAACAACAGAGGTTTGTAAAAATATACATATATATACACATACATACATATACATATATATACATATATATGTATATATATATATACACACATCCAGTGTGATCAGTGTGTGTGTGTTATGGAGAATTGGATGAATTGGACAGGATGTTTCTGGGGGGAGTGAAACCTGTGCGCGAGTGAGCAGAAGGAATACACAAATACACAGGTGCACACACAAACGCACACATACACACTGCACATGCAAATATGTGAACATATGCACAGATACGAGTACATAAACAGGCTAGCAGATTTAGACATTTAGACACACATGCAGAAACAAACAAACATAAACCTTAAAACTAATTGTGTCAAAGACTACATTACAGTACCAACCTCTCTTTTGCACACAGTCTACACTACAAATTGAAACGTTGACTTTAATTAAATTTATTTTGCCAACAAGTTTCACATAACTGCAGAAAATGTCAATTTCATCTAACTTAATTATCATGTATTACACGGAAAACATATATTATCTCAACAATTACATGTATCTTAGGTAAACTGAACATAGAAAATACATATAAAGTGAACAACACACCAAGTTAATTTTTATGAGTGTAGCTGAACACACAATTTGCCGAATAATATAGATATATATATTTTTTTAAATAAATCATTATTATCACTCACTGAGGAAGGTCAAAATATAAAGTAGAGAGTTGATGATTTTGAAAGTGTAGTTTGCGGATTTGAACTGGAATGCAATAGGTGTTGTTTTTGTAAATGGTGGATATTTATATAGCATTTTTTTTGTCTTGATGACCAGTCAAAGCTGCTTTACACTAGAGTTTTGCCATTCACATAGAGCATCTACGTGCAACACGTTTTCTATCACTTTTATACCCATTCACACACTGCCTGCAATGCTGTCAGGTGCAACATGGGCTTAAGTGACTTGCAAGCACACGTTGTACACATGTAGACTAGCGGAGCCAAGAATCCAACCCACAGCCATAAGATGAAAGACTACTCAGAGCTGACTGAGCTACAGTCGTCAGTTATGGATATTGTTAGTCACATTTCTTAATATGTTAGAGCAGAGGATTGTGTGGAGATGTTAAACGATTAAACATGTCAGAATATGAGGGTGTCCCACTGTAAAATAGTGATGTTTCGGCCAGTGAAGGGATATGTGCTAATCATTGAGATTGCTTTAAGTACACTCTCGCTTCATTAGATTTTCAATAAAAGAACCCACATAAGATTTACAGTATCACAAACTTTATAATTCATAAATACAACTCAGAAGTAGGTGATTGGCTGGAAGTTAATATAGAACATATATAAATTTCATCTGGTCATCTGGTCCTCCATAGTCTACTTTTCACACCTGAGTGCAAAATAGGTGACCCAGAACAGAGCAGAGCCACGCTGGACCATACTGGCTCCCAAGCTGTCCTGCTGCACAGCACACCTTCAACACGGTGGCTGCAGCTGCTCTGCTCTGTCTCGTGTGTGCTTTATCTTGTGCGTGCGTTTCCGCAGCACAGGATCTGTCTGACCGCAGCTGTCCCTACCTCTATGCAGGTCTCCGGGGCGAGGCTGACCTCTCTCCTGAAGCTACTTCAAAGAGACCTGGGCTGGACTGAAGGGGGACAGGGTGTTCAGGCTGGCCAGCATGGCTGCTGCTTCCCTGGGCTTTGGGGGCTGGGGAGAAAGGGTGGAGTTAAGGTTAAGGGGGTTTGAAGGGAAGGGCAGAGGGTGAAGCAGAACTGGGTGTGTTTCAGAAGGTGTAGAGAGTCCCAAATATGGAAGGGGCAGGGATTGGTGCAGTGGGGGATAGAGGAGGATGGAATATGTGTGTGTGTGTGTGTGGCAGCAGGACAAAGATAGGGAGACAGGAGGTATGGAGATGGGGTGTGTGGATTTTGTAGTTGGAAGGTAGAAGAAGAGCCCCAGTGGAAAAGAGAGGTCTCATACACGCCTATAAAAGTAGTAGGTAAAAATACTGAGAAAAGTGTGCAATAATTTTTGACGGACATGGAATGAATGCATTTCTGAAGCCAAAAATGTAGTTTAGAAGTTCTGTAAGATGCCATATAATCAGGGTTATTCTGAAAATTAATCAATGCGGCAAGTGTAAGAGGAGACAGCTTATTTAAAAGGCAATCTCAGTTTGCTGTCCAGACTAACATGTCTTCAAACTGTAACCTCTCCTCTGCATATAAATCCTAAAGTCTTCTGTTGTCCTCTGGCTAATGATGATCATATACTGCATATGTGATGATGATCATATATGGTATGCGTTTTAGTAGGAAACAAAAGAAACAATCATGGTTTTAATTTTTGGTTGATAAGCATTAGCCATTATGGTATGGATGAAACAGCGCAACATCATCACAGCTCAAACCAGTGCTGTGTCTAAACAGAGCTTGATATGGTATGATATATGAATACTGTATGCATTTAGGTCATAGATTACAACAAGAAACAACAAAGCATAACAATGTGTGTGAATTTGCAAATGATCAAAAAATCTATTATTTTAAGACAGATGAATTTCACTCACTATACTCTAACAAAACCCAAGGATTTGCCTCCATGAGATATCCCAAAATAAAGAGAAATATACTCTGCACTGTATAACTGTATATGTGCGCGTATGTGAGTATGAAGTCGACAACTGACTTCATGTTGCTTGTGTATGCGTGCGTGTGTGTCAGAGGGACACGTCTGGCCACAGCAATGGCAACAGATGGTCTCCCCTGCGATGTTTTTTTCTTGCAAACACACACACACACACACATTCACCTTGAATGGTTGCTGGTGTGTCTGCTCACTCTCCCCCACTGCACGAAGGACTGTGACCTAAAGGCCAGCTGATGGCAAAAATGCGTATATGCTAACACAGAGTAGCACACACAAACATATTATCTGTCACGCTCCACCTGTGTTCTGCCTTTTGTACCCAGCCATAGCCTCATACCTACACCCTCTGTTACTGCTGCCCCGGCTCCGCGCACCATCTGGGGAGACAGACACAGACAGAGGAAAGAAAGGGGGACAGATGAGGGAGCCACTGTTGTTGAGTCTATCATTTCATGTCATTGCACCACTATAATTACACTATATCTTCATGTCTGAGAAGATGGAGGGAGTAAAGATGTGATGGGGTGTATTCTCAGGCTACAAGGTTTTTACATGATCAAACCAATGTGAGGATATCCATAGTGTCCCAGCTCTACAAAGAATGCGGTTACTCCCACTGACATGAAACATACTGAACAGAAATTAAAAAAAAAAAATGCAATGTATTAGCAATATGAAGCACAAGTTTTTGCTGAACAGTTTGGTTTACAAAAGCTGCCGAGAAGAGATTTCAGTCATGTGTTGAGCAGCTGTCTCATCCTTTCGGCAATGAAACGCATTTAAGATTCTGAAAAGCACCAATGTTGGAGGGGCTGATGGGGATGGCTGAACTTAATTACTGATGTCTGTGTTGCTCACAGTGTTTCTGTCAACAATAAACCTAGCAACCTGTGAACAACTACAAGAAACTAAGGCGAAAAATCACAATGATACAGCACGTTTATGTGTCATTAAAGCTGCAGTAGACAGGATCGCTGGAAAAATTGAAGTTACATTAACAGGTTGAGTCATGTTTTTCTGAAACATAGTAATCAGTCACACAACACAGATGTCCTGGGGCTAAAACTCTCTTTTACATTTTTTTTTATTTTTGCTTTCCTTTCAGTGTAAAATCACTGTGATTGGTCAAAGCCCCCATTTACACTACACTTTAAGTTGGCTGTAAACAAAGTCTCTCTGGACACTTGAGTTACAAGACACTGAAAGGTTAGTATGGAATCATTGATCAGTAATGGCCAAAAGAATCCTACCTACTTCATCTTCAACATGAATACATGCAATCTGATGGAACATGTTTATCATAAAGAAATACTGACCAGTACCCAGATCCACACCAGATTTGACCTATTCAGAAATATAAGCACTTAACATGACCCCCACTCTATTACATTGACCCGATCTACAGTGCATTAGTTTACAAGCAAAAGATTTTTTTTTTAACCAAACACTATATGAAAATTCTACATATATGATATACCCATTAGCAGAGAAAACTAAATTAATTTAGTAATACAAATAAATTTTCAACAAAGTCCACTGTTAAGTCCTTGGAAATCCGTTGGCTTTCCAAACATGAAATTAGATATAACACAGCCTCTGTCTGTAACATGGTCCAGACCTACAGTTTAGAATAGAAGAGGGCAGAATATGAGAATGTAGACTGGACTGTTGACCCTGGTGGTATAAAAGCACTGATGGCATAATATTTTATAGAGGGACCATCATGGACAATAAAGTTCTATTCTATTCTATTCTATTCTATTCTATTCTATTCTATTCTATTCTATTTCCTTACAGTCTACTACATAGATTCAGAATAAGACCATTATCTTATATGGAACACACATGTGCAGTCTGTTCCATGGGCCAGACTTCATCCCATCTCGCTCCCTCAGGATGAAAAACAGAACCTGAGTCTCGCGATGCTTGACGTCTTAGCCGCCACTGATACACGCAGAGTGCGAGAATAGGATAAAGTGGAGGAGAAGAAGCAGGCGAGTTGATATCTGTGAAACAGAGCACAGGAGGACGAGGCGAGACGGTAGGGGATCCGTGTCTCTCTCTCTCTGTGTCTGTGTGTGTTTATCGAAGCACGCGCGTGAGAGTTTCTTTGAATGACGTCACGAGCTTTCCTGAAAGTCATAACAACCGGTAGCTGCGGTAACGGTTCAGCTTTTGTAGCTCCACGCAAGTCGGCGTGGAAATTCGTTTAAGTTGTTTGGTTTCGTTTACAGCGACGGATGACTCGAGGTTCGGCTTTGGCTTGAAGCCGGTTTACGGAAGGTTTACGAAGAGCAGGTGCCCGGGAAGAGCAGCGCACCTGCAGCTACAGGTAATAGAGGCATCTACAGCTGCCCGGGCCCCGGACCTGACTGTTAACGGAACAAACATGACGGAACAGACCGAGCTAAAACTACAGAGCGCTGTTTTCATGTCATTACGTAAGCACGGTTGAACAGGCCACCTCTGAATGATGCTTTAGTAGTAGCACATTCAGGTCATTATTACTCTAATGTTTAACATTCATACCATGCAACATGAAACGTATTGGTGTCCATGCAGTGCTGGAACTGTGTGTAGTGGTGCAGTATAAATTAGTATATTTACTCAAGTGCTCTACTTCAATTTGCATTTCCTTGCATACTGCTTTATGTTTTTCAGCCACTACATTATAGGCATTATTTGTTTACTCTTTATTTAACTACATTTATGTGGCATCTTTTGCTTATCAAATTAAGTTTTCTTATAACGAAAACATGGAAAGCATGACACGTAACTCACCAGCCATTTATTTAGCGTTAAAGGCAAAGCCTTTGGCTGTGTATGAGTGTGCCTGCGTGCGTATGTGTGTGCGTGGTGACGTCATTGGCTGAGCAAAAGAATGCGTGCAGCAGTGTGTGAAAATATGGTGACTGAACTGACAGAGACCAGGCATCAGTAATAGGATAGCAGTACAGGTTAAGTCCTAGGCTGTTGTAAGCTGCAGAAGTGTTTCATAACCCTGGTCCTGGGGTCTGACTGCCCTGCATGTGTTAGATGTTGCCGTGCTCCAATACACCTGATCCAAATGGGCAGCTCATCATCAAGCTCTGCAGAAGCCCGATAACAACTAATTTATCGGAATCAGGTGTGTTGGAGCATGGAAACATCTAAAACACACAGGACAGCCGGTCCCCAAGACCAGGATTGAGAAGCACTCTCATAAATGCATCATCTCATAAATGCTCTTTAAGCATCATGTTCTTCTCTGAGAATTGGAGAAAAAGGAGTAACTCTAAAGTTCTCTCTCACCTTGGCTCTGGAGCTGTTCAAGTATCCCCTGTGCTACTCATCTATAGTCTGAGGGCTGACAAGCTGCAGGAAAAGGATACATTAGGTATAATATGTACCTAATAAAGTGGCTGGTGTGGTCTAGTACTGCTGAATTCCATTATCTTTAGGGTGAAATGTGATTTCCATTCAGACACAGATCAGATTAACACAGTTACTCACAGGCACTGTGGCCTTTTTTATCATTGCGAACCAGTCTGTCCATACTCATAAATGAGGCCTTTTTACTTTATAACTCACTTGATAATTTCTCTTTTCAAGCATTACCTGTAATGCTAAAGATGGTTGAGGGACAAAATACCCAGACTTGCCTGTCGGACACCAAAAACCATGTCATCAGAGCCATTTCAATGCCTTCCTCATTTTGATGCTTGGTTAGAACTTCAGCAGGTAATCTTGACCATGCTCACACAGTTATGCATTGAGTTGCTGCCATGTGATTGGTGGAATAGATATTTGCACAAATATGTACAAGTATGCTTAAAGAAGTGGCTATTAGTGTTGACATGTTCAGTTGTCTCAGGAGATAATGACAAGCACTTTCTCTTTATCTCACTACAATTTCAAATAGTTTGCTAAAAAACAATTCAATTTCCATTAATTCATTCATTGTCCTATCCCAGCTGACATAGGGCGAAAGGTAGGGTACACCCTGGACAGGTCGCCAGTCCATCACAGGGCCATATAGAGACAAACTCTTACACTCACAGACAATTTAGAGTCCAAATAACCTCTGCATGTTTTTGGATTATGGGAGGAAACCAGAGAAAACCATAATGCAAACTCCATGTAGAAAGGCCCTTGTTCCGAACCCGTGTGGTGCACACAATTTTCGAACAAACCTCAAGGAGCAGAATAGTTAAGTTTAAGTGACAAACAGTTTTTTGGTGGTTTATGACCTGCCAATGTAGGGATTTTAGGGGCTATGAGATCCTGGCTGAATTTGACTGGAATGTTTCCATCTACAGCAAAAAGTTTCCTTTTAGTCCAACAACTGGGAACATAATTTTTCTTTGATCACATAATTCCTTAACAAGATACACTGTCTCACATGATGGGGCTGCAACTAACAATTACCGAATATATCAGTAAGTCTATATTTTATTTTCTTATTCAATTAATCATTAAATCATTAAATGAAATGTCACAAAATTGGGAAAAGTGTATTTTGGACTAGTTTTGTATATAAAATGATATATAAAAAAACAGGAAATAGTTAGGAGACGGACACCTGCTTACTTCTTTGACAAAGTTAGAAAAGCAATTTACATATCAAGCATGATGTTGCCTTATAATGCAGTTTGTGTGATCCTTTTGCATCATCTGAGTATAGAGCTTGTATTGAACGGTCAGTTATACTTTCGTGACTCTTATCCGTGGACCCTTATCTTATGACATTAAGTTGCAATAGCTTTGTAGCATTTTCTTTAGTCTGCAGTTTTGCAGCAAATGTACAGAAGTAACCCCCCTTTACTTTCCTAACTTTGCAAAACACCAAGAGAAAAACAAATACATACATGTAATAATTATTTTACAATCACTTTGAGAAATATTTATTTTTTAAATAAAACTTACAAAATATTACAAAAAAATCTATGTTTTTCTTTGTATACTGTGCCTTATTAAAACCTTAGTATATGTATGAGTATAGGCTGTGGATTTTCTGTTCTTGGTTAGAGTAGCTGTATAGAAAGCAATTTTCTCTTGGGGATCAATAAAGTATATCTGATTCTGATTAAATAAATGTGGCAACACAGGTGTTTCCACTGGCTCATCATGGCACTGGATATCTCGGTAACATCTAGCCTGGTGACAAGGCATTGCCACTACCATTTTTGACATTTCTGACTGTTCCTGTCCTGTCCTGTCCTGTCCTGTCCTGCCCTGCCCTGCCCTGCCCTGCCCTGCCCTGCCCTTCCCTGCCCCGCCCCGCCCCGCCCCGCCCCGTCCTGTCCTACACCTCGAGTGATCAGGGCCATGCCAGATTAAGGTTAAAGCTAACTGAAGCTTCATTGAATTACACTGCAGCGTTAAAGCTTAATCCAGAATTGCACAGTGCCTATGAAGGATTCAGTGCCCTTGGATGTAATTACTAGGGCCTGGGAACATTTGAACTGTTCTCTAATTCAGTGCCAATACAATAGCTGAGCTTTAGTAGTGGTACCAGGACAGCATAGGTAGGTCATAGGTCAACTGATGTGGGTTCTTGTATGGCCAATGATGATGCTGCTCTTTTGAAATCAGTGCAGCTAATGACCATGGTTATGTATGGATGGCGATGTTCCTGGCCACTATATTTGTCTGATTTTTTTTCTCCTGTTGCTGATAAAATATACAGTTTAAGAATAAAAAATTACAAACAATTGTGTGATTAAATAAATATAGAACAACACTTATAGTGTTCTTATAGTGTTCTTCAATCTGTATTTTGTGAGGGCACCGCAGTGTAGTTATATATTTTACATTAAAATAATCGGCCAATGCTTGTTATTAAAGAAAATGACAATATCCAATTAATCAGTTTACCTCCACGTATTAGTTTCTATGAATTCTAAATTAAATCAGGAACTCTAAATTATCAATATTAAGAGTTTGATCTGATCAGACATTTGAGGGCAGCTTTTGGCCTGTACCCACACAAGTATTGGTATCCAGCCCTTATACAGGTGAATGAAAAATGTAAAATAAAAGTTAAAGAATCGTGCATTTTTTACATGCTGTTAAGAGTGAAATAAAAAATAGGATTAGGTGATGTTAATTTTATAGCCAGTCTTTGCAGCCTAAGGTATTATTTTGTTTGAAAAGATCCCAAAAATAAGTCAGGATCAATTCAGAATGGCTGTACTACAACCTTTGCACCTGTGCTTGGAAGGAGCAACAGTCATCAATCTGTATTTTGTTAATCCTGAAACTAAACACTATAAAGGGATGAACATTTTGAATCAGGGTAAAGTAAAGTAAGCCTGATCTGAACACTTTAAACTGCTCTAGATGCCAAGAACTTGAACTTGTTGTTAGTAGTGTCTGTGAAGGTCATCCATCAGTTCAGTCATTCAGGTCATAGTTGTCTTCGGGATTTAAGTGCAAGCAACTGGACTTGCTTAAGTTGAAACAATCTTATGTCAGGTTTCCTACATGTTCTTTTTGTCGACTCAAGGAATCCATTCCAAAATATGTAGCAACACGTCTGTGAAGGTTCTCAGTAATCCAGGTCATAGTCGTCTTCAGAAGGTAACTGTAGCTTGCTTGTTAACTTAAGCAAGTCCAGTTGCTTTCTCTTAACTCCAAAAGTTGTTGCTCGTCTGTGATTTTTTTTTTCTCTTGGTTTTAGATTGTCCAATACTGTATTTTGCTGTAGCACAAATATCACACTAGGTTATATTGCTGGGTGTGTGCCTGCCTGCCTGGTGGGTGAGTGTGACTGTAAATCTGCTCCAGCTTCCATTAAGATGCTGCAGTCCCTCCAAATGTCGGCAGCAGTGCAGACACTTGCTGGTCTGAATACTGATTTCTAGATTGCTACAACCTCTTGCCCAGCCGTCGTAGTGCTGATCCCCATTCAAGCTGAGCAGCGTAGTGCTGTCGTGCGTTGTGTAATACAGTGTAGTAGGGTGCATTTGAGGTGAACGCGGCGGCTATGCAGAGAGGGAGAGAGTGAGAGGGGAAGGGAGGGGGAACGATAGTGAGACGACAGAGAGGTGCAGAGATTTGGGCAGAGAGAGTGTGAGAGCATCCCTAACTGCCATTGTTTCTATTTATAGCCAAGCGTTACTCCACAGTCCTTAGATGCTCTTCCACCTCCTACGCACAGACATCGTCCTACGCACGCACATGCAAACATGTTGACAAAACAATTTGACATGCAGAAATACAGGGGAAAGACAGACTGTCTTCTCCACACAGCACTTCCTGTTCATCATTATGAAAAAAAGATCTGAATCAATGAGAGGCAGAGCTCAGGAATGACCTTGATCAGTCACGGTACTGTTTATCTGTGAGAGTGTTAGCTACAGAAAGAGGAACTGGGGTATAATTGGGAGGGGGAAGACTGGAAGGAGCATTTATCCTCACAATAACTAGCTGTTTGTCCAGTAAGATTGTATGAAAAGCCTTTGGAGGGAAAGAGAGGGAGCAGCAAAGGAGGAGAAAAAAATTTATCCATGCTTTCTTTTCCCCTTTCCTTTCACTTCCTTCCAGGCTGAGTCACTGCTGGTGAGAAGGAAGGTCTGGAGAGGGAACAAGGGAGGAGGAGGTGGAGGAGGAGGAGGAGGGGGAGAAGAAGAAGAAGAAGAAGAAGAAGGGAGGGAGATAAGGCACAACAGGAAGCAAAACGACGCACACATACACAAACACAGTGCGTGCGTCTGTGTGTGTTTTGTGTGAGTCTGAGAGAGAGACTGCGCGAACAAGAGGTTGAACGGGAAAGGAAGGAAGGGAGGGAGAGTGACGCGGAGGCTGGGAGAGCCTGCCCCCCCTCCTCTCCTCCTCTCCCTCTCTTTCTCTTCTCTCCTCCTCTCCTCTCCTCCCCTCCTCCCTCTCTCTCTGTGGAGCAGGCGTGTAGCGGCATCAGACTCGGCGTGAAGGAACCATGAGCGATGTCACCATCGTTAGAGAGGGATGGCTCCAGAAACGGGGTAAGTACATTCAGTATGTCTCCTTTTCTACTCTCCCCTCCTCTCTGCCTCTCTGCTTTCTCCTCTTCTTCTCATCCTCTTGTCTAGACTGAGGGCCTGGCCGTGGCTGTCCACATGTGCTGGTGGGAGGATGTGAATGTTTGCTGTTGAGTGTGTGTGTGTGTGTATGTGTGTATGTGTGATCACATGGATGTATGATTATCAAGTGTGCGAGTGTATGCGTGTGCCTTTGCCCCATAGAGATGTGTCTCTTTATTATAAGCCTGTCTGGCAGTTTGTTTGCTAAGCCTCTATGTGCTTCAGTCTGGTTGTGGCTGGAAAAGAGTGTGTGTGCATGGCTCTGTGCATGTGTGTACAGTTGATAACATGTACCAGGCCTGTTGTTACACTGCTGGTGCATGGTGTTCTCTCAGACCAGTGTGTGTGCTAGTTAATACTGTTAGTTTTCTCTGTCAGATGTTATTGTTCAACGCACTTGTGTTATGAGTTCTTTGAAAATCCTGAATGGTGTAACGGAGAGAGAGTCATATGACATGGGTTTGGTCAGGGTGGAGTTTGGGGGGGGGGGGGTGGGGGGGGGGGGGCACTGACAACACATCCTGTTTACAACCAAATGAATAACAGACAAAATGTCATAGTTGAAGAGCATGTAACACAGATAGCACTTCCCTGTTCTCAGATATTCACAGTATGTTAAGTAAGTATTTGCTGCAACAGGTGACCAGTCATTTGATGCAGTGTCGCACTGGATCATAAACTGTCAAAAAGTCACATACAGTGACTTTGTGATGATTGCAACTGTATGCCACTTTAGGACTTTGTGTTTGTTTTGCCTTCAGAAACTTAGATTTCATCCAGTCATGTGTCTGCCGATGCTGATTCCTTCAGGCACAAACGTGTATATGAACTTGTTTTACACAGTGAGTCTCAGGGACAGAACAAGGGGATTTCCAATTTTTTTACGCCAGTGAGCATCATCCTACTGACTATGTGATGGTGTCTAGGAATGTGTAACACAAACTGTGGAACAGGAAGTGATGTGGATCCATACCAGACTGTAGGATGCTGGGTAATGTAGGCTAACACCATAGCACAGCAGGATCATGTGCTCATTTCTACAATGCCTCTCTGAAACACTCATAAACACAGATACAATGCAAACTGTACTGCTGAATTCGAGGGGATGAGCTTTGTTTATGTGTGCCAGCATGCCAGTGTGATCCTCAGACAGTCGTCTGTGCATATTAAGAGGAACACATCGCCCCCAGTCACGACGCAGTGCTACCAGTGTTCATCAGTGTGTGAGAGAGATTGTAGGGAAGGGAAGGGGATGCAGGGATGGTGGGTTGTTTGTGTCAGGAATATGAATGTTTGTCTGTATCATATGCTAAATCTTTGTCTGTGTTTGTGTGAGCGGAGAGGAGTTGAGTCGGGGTGCTGACTCACTGTCCATGTCGTGACTGCAGTCTTAAACATTAGACAGTTTTTTTTTGTTTTTTTTTACTGAAACGGAACAGTGAGAGAGAGACTGAGAAAGGTAGTGTAACCTCTGCATGCATGCACACACAATATTTTGTACTTACGAAAATACAGCTGGATGTGGTTGTTTTGACTGTGTGTAAGGCCCCGTGCATATGGTTTTGTTGTGAGCCATGTGACATAAGGACGATGACATAAAAAGAGGAACTAAATAACTGAATGGGTGGAAAACTGAGCTGACAGAAATAGACGAGAGGAGATTGGAGGAGAGATAATAAGTCAAATTCAAAAATAAAAAAAAACAACTATTATTCTGATAGGGGAATTCATTTTACAAAACGTCGCCCCAACATATGGTGTATGACATACAAAATAACGTTAGTGAGTATCAATGATGCTTACAATTTGGCAGCTGCCATTGTAAGTTGTACCAACTGATGTAGTTTATATTAAACTTTATTTGACTGGAAAGGGTCACTGATAGTGATTAAAAAAAGGACTTGATGAGATTGTTGCTTTTAGTTGTTTCTAAAATCCAGTGGACTTTAGCCCTTTCAACTATGTTTACAAAGTTTAGATCTTATTTATTGAGTCCGGTTATCTAAGATTATAGATAAAAATCTGATGGGAATTAGTTTCACACTGACAAATAATTGGTGAGGAGCATACTTGACTTTTTGCATGTTTTATAAAGAATCTGTCAGCATGTACCTTTGGTTGACAAGCCACAAACCATTGGAGTATTTCAGTTCATTCAGTCAAACATGACAGGCGTGTGCAGCACATTACCCCCCACACTCACAGACACATACACACTAGACTGATCAACTTACATATGCCAGAGGATGCTGATCACTGATATGCTCAGATATCGATGGAAAATGTACTGTAACAATAGAATAGATACAGGGGATTCTTTTGAATTCCTTCCTTCCTTTCCATCCAGCCCATTCTAAAATATAAAGTGAAAGACAGAAAAACAAAACCATAAATTTATATATATATATATATATATTATATATATATATAGCATAAAATAATACTTAAAGAAAGCAGTATACAAAAACAAAACTGTAAAAATCCAACATCACTGTCTGTTCTTTATACAGCAAATTAAAAGTTTTCCCATCATCCTCCTGGAACACAGTGTCAAACCTCAGGAACATCTCCTCTGCAAAGGAAAGCACACTGTGTCCTCAGATGACTGAGCCTCTCACTGCTTGCATTCTCACAAACACACCAATAATTTCCTTCCTCCTTTCATTAAAGCAGAGTGGGTAGTGCATTTAGCTCCATCATTTCTATGGAAATTATCAACAGTGGATAAATACCAGGGTCTGTTGTAGAAGCTAATATGAAGGCATTAGACTTGCAGGGAAACCACCAAGAAACAATATTTGGAAAACTGTTATTCTGCTCTATTACCATTAAAATATTAATGAAAAATGTGGTTATAGCTGTAAACTAGAGGTCTTACAGTCCACAAAAGTTAGAGGCCTTTTTTATTTCCTCTTAAAACCTCAATCTGTGTTGAACTCCACTTCTTTCCCACCTTGGCTTGGAGTTTACCTCCCGTCAGCCCATGTAAGGCCACAGAGGTTGGTTGCAGTCATCCAGTGTTGTCAAGGATACTTTCCTCCACCAGCATCAGCCCACACAGCAGTCAGCAGAACAGATGGCCAGGAGGGAGGACAGAGACAGGAAGAACGCCATCATCTTTTCTTTGACACTTTCTGTCCCTTAGATGTGTTACTAAGCAAAGCTACATACAAGAATCATGATGCATTTGTTGTAAAGTCTTTTTTTTTCTTTTCAATAGATTGTTGTTAATGCTCAAACCCCTTCATTTGGGACTATTATCAAACATAATCAAAACATAGTTCCAGAAATTCCACAACAAATGCCACATTCCAAGGAGACACATTCATTCATAACCCTGGAGCCTGTATATTAATATCTGGGAGGGAGTATAGTGGAAATTATTATTGATTTCTGTGATAGCCTTTTGGGCAAATCTCAGGGGAATCATGGGGGTATGGGCACATTCATACTGACTTCATTTTGAATGATGCAGTATTCGATTACAACGCAGAATCCGTATCAGCGACTGAAATATTGGCTCTGCTCTTGTTGCTGTGGCTGTGTTTTTTGCACATCTCTTCTGTTGCTTTCATGTTACCACTGTATGTACAGTTCTGATCACATGGCCTTTCATGATGAAGACAGTCAGGAAGTGACTTAATAAGATATTCACTGTCCTCCTTTACCATAAATAGTGTCCTGTCACTGACTGCATCATACCCTTTTTCTCTTTTATGCTCCATCCTCACAGCTAAATTCTTTTGGGAGTTGTCTGTGCTGTAGTCTGTATGTTAAGACTTGTGAGGGGTTCATTTGGGTGCAGTGCAGTGTGGCAGCCATCTTGGCTGAGTGGGTTCAGTGAGTTCAGTGTTGGAGGCTGGCTGGCTGACTGGCTAGATCAGGTGGCACTGCCAGATCTCTGATATCAATCATCAGCCGCTGCTACTGTCTGCAGTGTCGCCCTTCTCCTCTCCTCTCCTCTCCTCTCCTCTCCTCTCCTCTCCTCTCCTCTCCTCTCCTCTCCTCTCCTCCTCTGCTGTATAGCCTGTCAACACAACTTACTCCCTTTATTGTCATTCACAATCTTTGGCTCTGTGTGCATCCTCCCATCTCACTGCCCTGCTCTTGCTCTCCCCTGTGTCTCTCAAACTCATGAATATATGGGGCAGTGTAGCAGACAGTGCAGGCTTTGTTATGAATGGCATCCTCTTGCACATCCGGAGGAAGTGTATGCTCCAGTGTGGCTTTACAAACTGTCTCCATTGTCCTAAGAATGACTCACTCTACACTGCAGAGAAGGGCAGTCAGCCAGGCAGTCAGACAGACCAACAGCAGAGCGCAAACATACAGACTAGTCTGCAGAGCCTACAGACAAACAGGAAAGACAGCCAGGGAGCCATCGTTTGTGACAGATACAGCCAGCACAGAGGCACAACATGTGAGAGAGGTGAGACCTGCAACAAGTACCTGTAACAAAAAATAGTAGATGTATAACAATTAACTAAGTGGTTAAAATAAAAGACACAAATGCATAGATATGCAGGTCACTGTATTGTTCTAAATACCCTCTTAAGATTTGATAAATTAGTTGTTATGAATCAGTTTATGAAGCTGCTAATTTCCTCACTGTTTTTCTCAATATTTGCACCAGAGTACAGTTTGATTGTATCATTTAAGACATTACAAAAACAGACAGTTGAAGTTTCTGAAATGCTATATAAATTTGATTACATCAAAAGCTTGGTCACTGAGTGGAAACACAACTCATTGTCCAGTAGTATTGTTATTGACCAAGTAAACACATTTCTAGGTAGGTAATTCTGAAGTTTGTAGTTTGTCATGAAAATATAAAAAAGAATAAAAGGATTCTTTTTATTAAAAAAATCTATTTTCTAATTTGTAATTGAAAATTAATGTCAGCATTAAACAAAAAATTGCATCAAATCAAGTTATTATCTATAATAAAAGCATCTTCCCTGGAGTATTGTAGCCCATGTGTCTGGCTTACACATCAAATTGTCCTTGAATGGTGAAATGTACACCCCTATCAAATGGTTGCTCTAGGTTGCTCTAGTTTCAGTCTCAATATAATTTTCTCAGAACAATTTTGAAGGTCATTCAGAAACTGGAAATTGCTCTGTGTTGGCATTACTTTGAGCATTTCCATATGTAAATTACCAAAACAGCAGCTGCTTGTTCTGGATCTTTTAACTTCCCTTAAACTTAAACAGATAAGTGGATAACTCTGGAGAGTCAATCAGTCAGTGAGATTATTGGTAAATGGAAGGAAGCATCCTTGTAAGGACCATGTAAAAAAAGGGATGGATTAATGGAAGGGTGGATGAATGAACTGAGTCTGGGATAAAGGAATGGATGGGTCAATGGATGAAGTGTTGATCTCTGCAGAGGAAACACTTGGAAGAAGGGACTGACAGATTGATTAATGAGATTAGTTTGTAGTTTAGTATCATCAAAATGCTGACCTCAAACATCAAAATCACTGGATCAGATAATGGAAAAAGAAAACAGTAAAATAAAATACTATCCATAAATCCTAAACATCACATAATGTTATACTAAGCACAGGGGACATGCTGTAAAGAGAGTCATGTTCCATTACCATCATGAAACCAGGATGTGAGTAAGGGCTCCATATGTCTGCCATATGGATAGAGCATTATATTTTGTAAATGGTTAGTTAGGTGCAAATAAGTTATTAACCGCTTTTATGTAAAAGTGGTATCGTGCTATCATAGATTGATTGGAGTAGTAATATATATTTATATATATTTTTAATCAATCTTTTTAATATAATTTCAAATGGTCACATTAACTTTTTATAATGAAATATTCATGCCCATCAGTATTTGGTTGGTATTGGATTGGGACTGATTAGAGGAGGCAGGTTGTAGGGCTTGATTTAGGGCAACATATTAGTGCCTTGTGGTTAATGGCCACTGTAACTGTTGGATGGCATGTTACGTGGTGAATACAGTTACCTTTTAATGATATATGTTAATTTAATTTTCTTTCGTCATGGGTTCACATTAGAATCACGTACCCTGTTTTTCAATCCAAACTGCATTTTCTTTACTTTGGGGTACTAAATAAACACTCTTGGGGAACAAAAATTCAGATCTCCATTTGACCTGCAGGATAAGTGTGATCTTTCCTCATCACTGATCACACTTGATCAGCTGAGCAGTGATTGAGGAGAGGGGGGTGTGTCGGCCAACAGCCTGTATATGTCTAGTAGCAATGCTTTTGTGATCCTCATTTGCCTTCTAGGAGCCTTGTTTATGGTGATTCACATGTTTAGTAGAAGTTGCCATTGGGAAAGCGAGAACAAAAGCAAAGTGCCTCTTTCTTAAAGGGGGAGGGAAGCAAAGTTATGGAAATGGCCAAGGAAGTGGAGGAGCACAGGGTCATCTTTAAGCTGAGAGACCAAGTTGCAGATGCGTTTAAAGCAGTAAATCCCTTGAAAGTGGTTGAATCGTTAATAGTGTTGGTGAGTGATAGCTGTGTGAGTTCTCAAAAAACAGTTCTCTTTTTGGTGATCTCCAAGCAGGAGCTGGGGAAGGCAAAGAAATTTGGGAAAACTGGAGGAAAAAGGTGGATGCTATTATTCGAGAAAAGAAGAACGCCATCAAAGATATGATCTATGATGTACATATGTGCTTGTTGTCAGTTGTTAGGAGTGGAAGTTAAAGATTAAGGGATTAATATTAAGGCATGTGAGGAGTTTCAAGGTCAAGGAAGGAGAAAATCCTGATGCCCCAGTCTCCCTTCTGAATGTACAGTATGCCCTTCCTTCCGAAGTATATATGGTATTTCTTCATGCAACTGATCTGTGTGGACGGATATAAAGCGACAGAAACTTTTAACCAAGAGGAAGGACTATGTTGAATAACTTCAATCTGTATTGAAGGACTGTGTTGAAAAGCTTTGAACTGCACAGTAGGAACTTTGAACTGGGAAGGCAGTATACACCTCTGTGTACATCTTGCTGGAAATTATTGTTATAAGATATAAGAAATAAGCACTCTTTGGCTTCCTTTGAAATCCTTAAACAGCAAATACCACACAGAGTATAGTCTGTGCTCTGTAGCTGATTTTGTTAAGATGTATTTCTCTCTTTATATATATATTGTATATAGTGTGTAGTATTGCATACTTTTAATATCTATCTATCTATCTATCTATCTATCTATCTATCTATCTATCTATCTGTCTATCTGTCTATCTGTCTATCTGTCTATCTGTCTATCTGTCTATCCTATCTATCTATCTATCTATCTATCTATCTATCTATCTATCTGAAATTGATTAGTTGAAGAAGTAGGTACCGTTTCAGTCGACCATAATATTCTTTTCTTTCTGGTGTTGTTATGTGTTCAGAGATGTTCTGCATATGTTGGTTGTTACAAGTGGTTAATTGAGTTGATATTGGAGAACTGCCACTCTTTTCTCTTTTTCAAACCATTCTTTGTAAACACTAGAGAAGGTTGTGTGTGAAAATCTCACACTCAGACCAGGTGTGAAATACTCAGACCAGGTCATCTGACACCAAGAACCAAGTTACTAATGTCACATTTCCTTCTCATTCTAATAACCAGTTTTAACTTTACTGTGTCATCTTGATCATGTAGATACTTCTAGTTACACTGAGTTGCTGTCATGTGATTGGCTGATTCAATGTTTGTGTGAAGAAGCAGTTGAAGAGGTGCACCAAATAAAGTAACTCTTGAAGGTGCAGTGTGGACAGTGTACAGTGTCTTGTGATGCCCCGTCTGCTACTGAAGTTAGTGATTGTTTTCTGGATGAAACTGTCCTGGCACTCAGATGTGAAGATACAATGAAAGCTGGTTTTCTATATGAAAACTTACTTAGACAAATGAGTGTTGGGTAATTAAATGACAAAATTTGTCTATCTTTGGTGGGTTTAATTTGAGTTTGTTCCTTTTATATCTGACTTAATAGTTAAGCTGCATGCTTGCTGATGTCACAACGGCCAGTTTAAAGGGACAGTCAGTCTATTTATATCTTTCCACCTGTAATCTGTTTCTGACGGGATTAACAAAGCCACTAGCTGAAGCCTGCTGTGCCATAGAGACACTCTGAAAAATGTGAGCTGTGAATAAATACAGTACATGGAGTCGCACTGAGATGCACAGTGAAAAGAACAGTGTGTACAGAACATGTAAGGCACAGAAGTGTGTAGAATGTGATCAACGCAAGGGTATTTTAGGAAAGTAAGGACAAATACATGTCTGTTCTCAACCAAGAAGAGGCTGTGACTGCATGCACGTCTTTTATGTATTTATGCCAAAGTGTCGGTTAGTTTGACTGATGAAAACTGAGAGGAGGAAGAAGAATCAGAGGCAAAATGTTTTGTTCTCCCTCAGCCAGTCTCCAGTCATTAATTAGCTGTCCATGATAAAAAAGAATTCCCCATCACCAATCTGACACTAGTGTAGTGCAGCAAATGACTGTGGCAATCATGTCTGCAAGGTTTGGCTCTATGTTCTGATGGGGCTAAATGTCTCCCATATGGTCCACTGGTGCTTAATATACTGTACCGAGGTAAAGAAGGACATGCACACCATCACCAACTAAGAAGCAAATCAGAGCATCTGACAGAGAATTGGGAACTATGGCACAGGAGGACAAGGAGGTGGTGTTTGTTTCTGTCTATGTGTGTGCATAAGGTTTGTGTGTCTGTGTTTTTGGAGGCTGACGCTGTATAATTGTTAACTCGCCATCTGTCATCAAGAATAGTGTTCTGTCTTTGCATGTTTGTGTGTGTGCATGCAGAGGAAAAGATGAGACAGGAAACAATGAAAGAAACAGCGAGTGAGGTGCAGATGTCTCACTGCATATAGTGAGCATGAGTTTCTATGGTGGACTGCTGTATGGGAGGAGGTGGAGGGCAAGGACAGAGAAGAAAAGAGGGCAAACATCTGCCATAGTCAGATATTGCTCCGTGGTTTGAATGTTTCTACACAATATCATGAATTTGAATAGACCAGGGACATGGTCTGCTCATTAAGTATCTTTCAGGACCAGGCAGCCAGGGTTCAGAGAGTACACGTATTATTCAGCGTCTCAGATATATTCTTCAACATGTTTTAACAATAGTTTTTTTTTTTTGTTTTGTTTTTTTTTTAACCTTAAAGGGGACCCAATTTTGTCTTCCTTATTTTCTGTCTTCACAGTGTAGGATATTCATATTAACTCAAATAGGTGAATTATTGTAAAAGTCATCCTTGCAAAACAAAAGCACAGACATCCACACGCTTGTCATGATGTTGTTTAAGGAAACTTGACACTGGCACAAAGTTCATATCAACTCCTATGAATAATGGAATTTCCTCACAGTTGTTAAACCTCACAGTGGGTTTGATTAAATACTGAGCTTATTTTGGATTATTTTAGGACTAATATAAATCAATATGGTGCTTTTTAAATGAACATATACTTTTTAAATTAAAATTTATATCTTATGCTTCTTACAACACAACACAAAGTGTAATCCTCTTTGTTCCTTTTGAATTGCCTTTAAAGCCCAAGTGTCTGCTGCTGGCCAGCTGAGGTGGACATGTTGTCAAAAACAGCCTCTAAGACAGACGCTGCAGCATGACAAACACCAGCTCTCAGTGAAGGAGAGGGAGGCATTTGTCTGAGATGGAGTGACATGTATAACGGTCAACTCGGAGGGTGACAGATAAGCAAGTAGTCACTAATTGCTATCAACCTTTAATTTGCTGGTTCAGACAAACTACACTCAAATGCATGCCAGTTGAACAGATGGGCTTGGACAGGTGGACAGACAGACAAACAGACAGGTAGCCATGCAGGCAGGACAGTGAGGAGAGCAGCAGTTAGTGAGATGGAGAGCACTTATTGTTGGCCCTTCAGTGCAACACATGAATGGACCTTTAGAAGTGAGGCACGGCTGGGCTGGTGTGTGTGTGCCTCTCTGCTGCTATGGGGGTTACACAAAAGACCAGAAGGGACTTACACACACACAGGTTTCCATGACTTCAGAGGACATTGCATTGACTTACATTCATTTCCTGGAGACTCAGTCTAACCTTAACCTTTATTACTAGTGCTTTAACCCTGACCCTAACCTCAACTTAACTTTAAAACACATTATGGGGACTTGATTTTGGTCCCCATAAGAAGACAAGTCCCCATAATATGGCTGTGTAAACAGATTTAGGTCCCCACAACATAAGGAGTACCAGGTACACACACACATACATATAATGCCAGCTGCTGCCCACAGCTCCACCCCAGTATTTCTGAATTAATAATACAGATCTGACCACTCTGGAATAATAGTGACTTACACACACATAGACACACACATATGCATGCACAAAGCTTTGCACCTGTTCACTACTGCTTAACTGGACAGGGCTGAGCTAGTTAACCCCCCCCATCACACACTCCATGTTGCCTGTCTGTTGTAGGCAACACTTAGACAGCTGTGTCTGTCTCGTGGCCCCTCCTCCCCTTGTCCTGATCGACAGCTTATCCTGCTGACTGACTGGTCCAGCTTCCCAGTCTACTTGTCTGATATTGTGTGTTGTATATTTTAATGTTGCTCCAGCTCACACTTATATTTAGAAAAGGATGTGCAGCATTTTGGCAGTGAATGCCGTCGGATGTGAATGCCAATGATGCACAGTAAAATAAATGAAGAAATCAATGATGCCAATACACAATGTCGTCCAAAGGAGAGAACATAGAGAGAGCGAGGCAATACACCAGCAATCAGTGCAATTTGATTAGCCTACTCACTGGATGTGTGTGCATTTTTTAATCACATTGGATCCTCTGCATTCTGATCCCATAAAGCACTGCATCTCCCAATGTTCATGGGTGTTTGAATGAGTTTTTTTTTTTTGTACTGTCAGCTCAGACTGTATTTTTACCTTCTTAACACACTAGAGGACCAGAAAAGATTATTCTTTGTGTTTTCAGCATGTAGTGCTTTTGTACTCGTGCATGTTTGTGTACGTGTGGGTGGATAGATGTTTTTGGAGAAAATAATCCATCTAACTGGTATATAATCTAGCTCTGAGTTTGCCATGGGACAGCAATAATAATAACATTATTCACGTGTGATTTGTGGCTGCAGAATTTGTTTTACTGCTCTAAAAAAAAGGTTGAACAAATGTTACACATTTCTTCAATTGAAGACTCATAAAAAATAAAGTGTAACTTTACTGTAGTTTGAATTAACTTCATTAATGTATATGTTACGTTTTATGTTACTTATTATGTTTCATTTTTCTTTCGCGTTTAACTGTACCATAGCCATACATTCACATACATGCGACTGAATCTAATAACCAACATATTTCCTCTTCACTCTGTTAGCATCAAGGAAAAATAGAAATTAAGGATCCAGTTTCCTTTTTTTAGAGCTCTCCTCCATTGACCTTAAGATCTACAAAAACTGCATGAACACATTAATAAGCTTCTCAAGATAAATAGTTTAGACTTTTGTATTTTATTTTACAGTGTTTTCAAAGGTCTTACTAATTGGAATTTCTTTTTTTTTACCCTTTTAAAGCATTTTGTGACATCTTTTGAAAGATGCTATATAATGAAATGTTATAACAACATGAACAATAATGTTTTTATTCATGTTTCATTGCATAACCTCTGGCAAACTGTGAACACAAAATAAGTAGCAGAAAGTTTACAATCATCACTACTGTGGAGGGTAGGTGAGTGGAAATGGGCTGTTATCTTTTAAAAATGTGTGAGGAAAGATTGTTCCCACTGGACTGTGGCTGACCCAGCCTTCCATATTATACACAAGGTCACACTGGGCCCAGGTGTGTCTCCTGCCTGTAATGATCCTGTTTCACAGGACAAGTCTCTGCAAACAGCAGAGCATGGAGCAGGAGACAGGTGAGAAGGGCAGAGAGGCCATCACAAACCCCCCTCATCATTACGGAGGAAAACTTATCCTCAGTTGTATGGTTACTTTATAAATTTAAACTTTAAAAATGTTTAAATTTGGTGCTGAATGTTTTAACGTTCATGAGAAGCTATGTTGAAACAGATGGCGTTATCATTTGATTTAAATAGTTCAATGTCACTCGACAGTGATTCTCAAACTTTTTATACCAAGTACCACCTAAGAAAATATCGAGCTCTTCAAGTAACATCATCATCGCCAACGTTAAAATACAGTGGTGTAAATAGGCCAAGCAAAGTCAACTATTGATTTTTCAATTTCTACGCACTCACATACCCTGGTATATACAGTAGAAGAGTATTTCTGATTTTTCTCCAAGTACCATCAGCTTGTGTACCACTGTGGGTACACGAAAACACAGTTTGAGAACCATGGATATAGAAAGTCTAAAATGAAGTGGTATACTTCTCAGTTTTCTTTGCATACTGGAATTTTTCATCCTTGTTAGTAATGTCTTAGAAACGGCAAACCTGCAAACCTTGAATTTAATGTGTCGTAAAGAAAGACAAATCACATACGTACAGTATTTCAGTGTGACAGAAACGAAAAGGAAGAAAAGTTGTTAGCCTAGGGACAGTTTGTGGAGTTACAGTTATGACTTAAGACTGTAAGCTTGGAGTTGTTAAGTGGCTAAGTGACCTTCACAGCCATGCTGTACGCATATATGTGTGTGTCTACGTGCTTGTCCATATGTGAGCGGGTATGGGGGTGGTTGGAGGGAGGGGGGAGTAGCTGGGTAGCCGCTGCCTCCTGTCTGGCACAGGTGGTGGTGAGCAGCAGCCCTCCAGCTAAGATGCTAATATGCTAACACTGCACTAATCCTAGGGTGCTTTAGGTAGCAACGGACCCTGTCACCTCCCCATGCAGCAACACACAGGAAGAAACACACACACTTGTTTAAGCGGACTGAATGCCTACACACAGAAATATGTGCGCACACACACACATATTTGCGCTTCTATCAAAGTGAGGACCCTCATAGACATTGTACATTCCCTAGCCCCTTAACCTAACCTTAACCATCACAACTATATGCCTAAACCCAATTCTAACCCTAACTGTAAAACCAGGTCTTAACCCTGAAAAAGCCCTTTTAAGGGGTGGAAAAAAGTGAGGACCAGCCAAAATGTCCTCACTTTGTAGTGTTTATACGATGTTTGGTCCTCACTCTGCAGCAAGTACAAGAACACACACACCAACTAACATATATACAAAAAGCCCACATCTTCATGTAATAAACATACTGTTTACACACACACACACACACAAACAGTGTGTGCTGTGAGGGTGAATAGGATGAGAGGCATCTAAGTTACAGTGTGTCTGTCCCTCACCTTTACAGCGTCACACTGGTGGCTACCATGCTCCAGGGATTCACCGCCATCTACTGGTGTATAGTGGTACTGCAAGAGAGAAGAGAGGAGGGACCATGTGTAAGAATACAGGAGAGGAAAAAATGAGATAGAAATAATAAAAAAGGAGGGCACTTCTTTTCTGTGATCAAAAACACATTTTTGTTTTATTGTGAACTTGGAGTTGCTTCTTTGTTCGTGTATTAGTGTTCATGCCAGTGCCTTCTTCTTTACCAGCTGGTTGAGCAGAGGGACACCAGGGCAGCTTGCATGTGTGTGCGTGTACATGTGCGTCCAGCTCAGCGTACCAGGAGGTTCTGGCTGTGTGCAGCTGGCTGGGTGAAATCTCTTAGTGGCCCCCAAGGGATAGCCACACTCCCATGGGTTTCCACTCAATCTGGCTGCCCTGTGGCCACCCTGCCCTGTTCCATCTCTGTAGCTGGACATTTCTCTGTCTCTCTTGATCAGTCCCTTGTTCCGTATTGTTTTGTTTCTCATCTTTTCCCTCATTTTAAACTCTAGCATCTTCCTCAGTTCTAGCCTGCTGCAGCCTTTATGTCTCATTCCACAGACTGCACCGCTGGGCTTGTACAATTGCTCCAGCACCAAACCTTCAAAGCCAGCTGCAGCATCAGCCTCAAATTGAATTTAATTCTGTGATTCTTCAAATCTGACCCCCCCCCCCCTTCTAGTCTATTAGTGTGATTTCATAAGTGGCAAAAAATCCCTCAGAACTCCTACAGGTAACACACAGCACCACTTTCATGTTGGTGGTGATGGTGTCTGTATTTAAGGCACTCACACACACACACCACTCCAGCTCCGCTGTGGTAATGAGACTAATGCACTGTAAGTGGATTGGCTTTGAAGAGCCAGGATTCGCCTTAAGATGTCTGAGTAGCCTGGAGTTTGAACTTCTGTGGTGGGGGGTGTTGCACACACAGCCCTTCTGGTAAACAAACACATGCACAATTAAATAGATTGTACAGTGTGAATTGTATTTGTTAGGCTATAGTTCCATTTTTTTCTGCAACACAATTTAGACTAGTAAGCGTTAGAGCAAATGCCATGAATTCATGCTGTCTCCCAGCACTCGTGGACAGACTCTCAGACAGATGTCTTCTTCAAGCGTCTTATCGTACAATTCCCTTCTCTCCTAACCCCATGCCCTTGGTGATGCCGTATGCAGTGATGTCCTCACAGTCACCTCTCTTTCCCTAACTTTCTTAGCCATCAGTGACCTACCTGATGTTTAGCTAATCCGTCTCCTCCTCCTCCTCCTCCTCCTCCTGTCTTATCCATTTCTGCTTTTATTCAATTAACAGCCACCAATGTGCACATACACACTTGAAACTGTGTCTGCAGATGTCTTAACCTTTTATGGTGCTAAACTGTGCAGCAGACATTTACATTTCACTGAAGCGTATGTGATATATTTAAATTACACTGTCCAAAGTCCAAACGTACATAAAATGTACACCCTCCCAAATATCGGATGGTTGATGCCCCTCAAAAATTCTGCGAAACTCAAGGGGCCCACGTTCAGCTCGTGCCACACAACATTAAAGTCAGCTGATAACATCAGATTAATGATTTTTTTTTTCACTATTAACATTCAATAATCATAATAATGTGGATCAAAATAAATATGTTTACAGTTTTGGCCATACCTATGAAGAAGTATTGTCATGTTTACAAATAAATATGTATTATCAAACATGATTACTAAAATAAGATTTTTTTTCCCCTAGAACAAATGATATCTCTTAATGAGTTATGGAAGAAATTTGGTAGCTCACTTTGGGAAGCAGTAGTCTTATTTAAAATAGTCTATTAAGTTTTTTTTGTTTTTATTCATCTTATTATACGGGCAAATAGCCAGTCAGCTTCTCTGTCACATGTTTATCATCATTATTATTTAATCTGCCCTGTTAGAGCCAAACTGTATGTTACTGCTCTGAACACTGAATGTGTGTGTGTGTGTGTGTTGTTCAGTGGCCAGTCGATAAAGCTGTGTCCCTGCTGCAGAGCTGCTGTGTATGTGCTGGAACGTGGAAGAACCTCCCTCCCCTCCACCCTCTCCATCCATCCACCTCCCCCATACCTCGGTACAGCACCACCCTCCCCCGCCCCGCCCGCACCACCGTCACCGCTCCTGCTCCCGCTCCCAGAGTGCCAGTCACACAGCCCCTTCTCTGCGCCATCTGCATATCAGCTCAAGCCTTGGCCAAAGCATTAAATTAAATCCCTGTTTGGGTTGATTAACAAATGGCTGGTGAGCTCACATAGTTATGGAGTTATTTATTTAATTGTCATCAAGTTTTTTTTTTCCCCCTCCCACGGCAAAGCAGAAGAACAGAGGTGTGCAGGTGTCCTGAAGGAGTGAGCGTGTTAGACTGCGAGAGACGGAGACACTGCAAAGCTTCTTCGAAATTTGTGTGACTCCTTTCTGTTTTGCTGGCTAACCACTTGTACCTGTGCCTCATTTTCTCTAATTTTCTCCCCCCTTTTCCTCTCTGTCTCGAACTGAGTGGTTAATCGGTTTTACTAATTGAGTGACAGTCAGTCAGTGCATTGTTGTAATTGTCCAATCAGAAAGCTTGGAACAGACACAGTCACAGCTGATTCATCTCTGCCTCTCACTGCTAAACCCACAAGCTGCAACTGGAGGGTGTGCCAACAAGACTTATGTCTCCTAGAAATTCCAAACTAACTTTCAAGAAATGTAATCTAGTTTAGTTTCTTCAGTTTGTGGCTCATACGAAAAAACAAAAGCTAAAACAAAAGGTTCCTTATCAAACCCGTGGATGTAAATCATTTAACAATAACCCTTTTGAAAGAGTTCTTTAAAACAGTTAGGATGTTTAAAAAAGAATGCATAGATCCAAACACATCATCAAATCAATGTAAGAGAATGCTTTGATGAAATTTGTCCTAGAATGTAAATACACTTTAGAAAAGTTCATCTTTCACCCACATTCTCACATAATGATGGGATTGTATTTTTCTAACAAGAATCAGGAGACTCATCTTGTCTTAAGCATATTTGTAGTGTAGTATTTACTAATTGGCCTGAAGGGAAAAGTAAAGTTGTGCGGAAAACTAAATGAAAATGAAGTGAGGAGTCCGAGAGAGATGGTGTGGGAAGGAGACCGGCTGTTCTGTTTTCTCCAGCAGTCCAAACTAGAGACATGTGGCTCTCCAGACAAGCTGTCCAGAGTGGGAGAGCTCGCTGGACTCATTACAGACAGGGCCAAGACGGGATAGCTTGACAGAACACCATTGGATCATTCAGAGAATTGGAACAGTCGAACCGAACCAGTGTTAGTTTTGTGTCAGGATAAATGTGTATGCGTGTGTGCGTGCGTGCGTGGGTGTGTGCGTGTGTGTGGGTGCATGCCTGTGTCTGTTTGGAACAGCGTGTGTAGACAACTGTCCATCTCTTCCCTCCGTCTGTGCCACCCCTGGCTGTCTCCCCCTCCCTCCAGCACACATGTACAAATAAACACACACTCTACACACACACGCACACACACACACACAAACATGCTGCCGAGGCTGGTCCAGAAGGATTGCTTAAATGTTTGCACTAGTACTGGACAGCTGAGCGATGAAGTGGCCAGCCACAGGCTTCCATTGGAAACTGACTCAGAGAAATGACTGGACTTGGACCAGCAAACCAGTCATCACTGCCAGTTTATAACAGTTTTATTAGTTTAACTTTCTCTTCATCCTCATCCATTTTGTCAGTCACTGCATTTCTCTCCTGTCCTGTTTTAAATTTCTCCTTTTTTTTTAATGATCGATTTCTTCCGCTTGCAAATTGAAAGGTGGAACAGATAAACCTGTCATGTATTCATTTCCCAAACCTTTGAACCAAAGTGCTTTCTTTCTTTCTGTCTGATGCAAACCTACAGGTCACTAAATGTTTTGTACATTATGACCTTTTTGCCAAACAAAACATTTTGAAATGTCACAGTGGGGAAAGTACAGGTATAATGACATTCATTACTGGGTCTCTAGACAAACCAGGAACACCAGGAATGAAATCAAGTTAACATAAAACATTTCCTGATTCATAATTTTACTTATAGCATCACTTCAACAACTGAACAATGTATTGCTCAGTGTTTAGAAATCCATTTTATTGAATTTAACTACTTGTTTTATTTATCACTGTTGTAGTTGTAGTCACTTGCATGTTTTATGCTTTGGTTCTATCAAAGTTGGTGAGATTTTCTCTTTTCACTGGCCTTTGTTGGTTTGTTTCTTTACAAATGGATATATATTTTCTTCCTCTTCCATGCGACTCTCTCCATCCCACTCCCCCCCCCCCCCCCCCCCCCCCCCCCCCCCCCCCCCCCCCCCCCCCCCCTTCCCATTCAGCCCCTCTCCCTACACTCTGTTTTTCAGTAGCAAGTGTTCCAAAGAATATGCTTTGTTTCTCAAAGAACAGGAGCAGGAATGTGGAGAGTGGGTGGATTTGTGAAAAAGAGAAAAAAATAAAATAAATAGACGGAGAGAAGCGAGGTGTGATACTGTAATCCTGATGATGCCCCAACACGCACCAGCATTTTCTGTCATTGTCTGTCATTTTCTATCTGTTGTCTCTGTCTGTCCCCGTGTGGTGGTCCAAGTCAGACACACACAAACACACACACTCCACATCCAGCAGCACCCAGAGGTACCAGCAGGGCCCACAGTTCAGCAGAGCAGGTGTTTTTCCGCAATGTGTTAACGAGCGCGGCCTGCTGTCATTTCCACTTTAAATGGATGTCACAAATAGAACACACACTTGCGTTTCGTATTCTCCTCTCCCTGCAAATTAACCTAAAACAGGTGATCAGTGCTGCTACACATCGTCCAATGCGTGCCTGTTGGTACTGCAAGTCTTCAAAAGGTGTGTGCAAATGTGTCTGTGGTTTCATATTTCACCTGTTTGAAATGAGAAAGTGAAATGTTTACACAGCTTTCTGCTTCCAAAAGCTTCAACCCTCTTCTTGTCCTCATTGTACTCGTCCAACTATGTGTGGATATGCACATGTTCACTTCAATCCATGTGTGTAGCCATGCTGTTTCTATTGGTGTGGAAATGTTTGACACTCGTGTAATCCTGCGATGGGTCATCTGATAAAGCTGTGGTGCCACCTTAGTGTCAGTCTGTGCCAGCCAGTTGGGTATTACTCTGCCACCAGCTGCTCAGCAGATGTTGTTATTTGTTGCTGCGATGTAAGAAGGGATATTCTCTATGTGTAATTTGACCTCTCATGTCATTCCTTCTTATCCCTCTTGTCTGTTCAGTGGACTTGTGTGTGTGTGTGTGTTTGCATTTGGTACTGGGGTCATCACCTCAGTGCCTGCCTACGTATCAGCCAGATGATGTTTCTGGCATGGAGAGTTTGAGTGTTGGTGCTGGTAAACATGTTTTGTGTTTTTTTTTTTTTTTTGATAATCCGATCTGAATCTGGCAAGAGCTGTGGGAGATTTGTGTATGTGTGTTCGTGTACCTGGTGTCCCTTGTGGGGACCTAAACCTGTTTGTGGGACAAAAAACAAGTCCCCATAACGTAAAGTACAAAATTTTAAGAAGACATGTTTTAAAGTTGGGTTAAGTTTAGGGTTAGGGCACTAGTGATTATGATTAAGGTTAGAGTAGGTCTTCAGGAAATGAGTATAAGTCAGTGCAATGTCCTCTGAAGTCATGGAAACAAGTGTGTCTGTGTGTAAAAATACACATGATGTGGGGAACTAAATCTATTTACAGTGATATTTTGGGGCCATTGTTACTGAGGGCAAAAAAAGTGAGACCCATAACAAAAATCATGATGTTTTTGATGAAGATGTGTTAAAAGTTCAGACGAAGTGTAGGTAAACAGCAGCGTGAGTAGGACTTTAATTCACTCAGCTCCTCTCTGTCTACTACCATGCAGACCTGGACACATTCACACCAACACACACACAAACCACACTCACAATCGACACATCTGTACAGTCAGGTTCTTTAAAAAGACAATCTAGCGAACAGACGTGACGTCTGTGTATGAGCACACAGTTCAGCTGAAGTGACATTTCATCACATGTGGTCACTGGACAGATGTTAATACCAGATGTAAATGGTCAATAACCAAGTGCACTATTGCTTTGATCACCAAGCCTTGATTTGCACTGACTGAAAATATCCTCTCTCTTTCTTCGTATCCATCTTCTTCTTCAGGTGAATATATAAAGAACTGGAGACCGCGGTACTTCCTGTTAAAGACAGACGGCTCTTTTATCGGCTACAAAGAGAAACCTCAGGATGCAGATCTGCCCTACCCCCTAAATAACTTTTCTGTAGCAAGTAAGTTACCTATGTTTTATACAATATCATTGGTGCATTTACATGTAGTTTTAAGTGCATAAGCAAACTCTACTTCTACACCATGTTGCCAAGATACCACAGCTTTAACGTACTTCTGCTGGTCTTCAATTTCCTCATGCTGACTCTTTGATTGTAAAATATGATGTTCTGACAGTAAGTTCTCATTCCTTTTCATTGTGGGTTCAGGCTTAACAGGAAACAAGTTAGCAGTTTAAACAATACACTAGTTTTGAGTGACCTCAATAGTGACTATTTCAGTTTAAAGCAGAGCCTTAGGAGGTGGTAGGGAATCAATGATTTGCTTTTGGAAGCAGATCCGTTGTCTTTCACTTAAAAAACATGCACAACACGTCTGTCATGTAAAAACTGCCACGAGATGTTGCTCAAATGTTCCTGTGATTTCATCACTCAGCGCTACACCAAAATGGCACAAAAGTTGTTGCATCGGTTTTACTCACCGCTTGTGAAAACATCAGTCTTTACATCATAGTGTTGATGTGCTTTACAGAATTCACAGAGGGCTCTAATTAACCACTTATCAGTATATCATCTGTCTGCACCTGGTTAACAAGCGCCACAGTGTCGTTGACATATGTAATTAACCAGCTAATTAGTTAACAAGATGAATTTTATTGTTTCTCATTACCACCATCTCCTGATTGTTTATACAATAAATGCAGATTGCCAATAAAACACTGCTTGCTCTCTAGGTGTTTTAGCTTTATTTGTAGCAAATTTCCAGTGCTTACAGAGTGACTTTCAGTTTGACATTATGTATCAATACTGGTAAAAAACTGCTTAAAAAAAAAAAACAAAAAAAAAAGGGATTAAGGGAACACATAATTCACACATCAAAATCTTTACCGATAAAAAAATAATGTAGCATCCACCAACCAAAGCAAAGTCACCAACCCGTTGAGGGCTGTATTCAAAATCATGTTCAAAATTAAAGAATGCAATGATTAAGCTTTCCCTTAATTCATTATTTGAGCAGTGCATATGTTGTGTATCAAATTGCAACTGTTTGCTAATAAATTGATCCATGATGATACTGTATCACTGGTTAATAGACATAATCAGATTTTTACAATGAGATATCCTGATGGAAATGTATTTGTTTCCATATATTCTTAGTAAGCACTATGATAATTCTCGGGAAATTACTTATAATCATAATGAAACTTAATAAGGTTACACACTGTTTAATTGTATAGCCTCAGAAGAAGCTTTGGAATATCTGTAGAAGAGTACAGTGAGGTTTGGTGACAGATGGAACAACAGGAAAGAGGTGTGATGTAAGGGCAAAAAAAGGAAAAGAAAATGATGACAAATGTTAGAATGCAAGCTGAAACCTTAGAGAAAATGATAAAGAATGGTACCTCCAAGGGTGGAGGAGGAGACTGAAAGAAAGCAGTCCAGAAGGGAGGACAGGTACTGGGAATGAGCGATGGGAATCGATCAGAGGGGGATTAGGAAGAGAAAATTAGAGTTGTGGGGAGGAGAGAGGAAGAAGAAAGAGGAGTCCGAGATGGAAGGATGAGTAGGTGGAGATCAGTGGGTTGAAGACAGGAATGGAGGGATTGCAGGAAGTGAATGGGAGGACAAGGGAGGAGAGGAGGATCATCAGAGCTGAACAGACAGGGAGGAGGAGATGAAGATAGGATTGAGAACGAGGAAAAGAGTTTGTGAGGAGGACAAGCCAGGCCATACATCCGGCCCCGGCTGCTTGGCACAGCATTGGCACTGCCACATCTGTTGCCCAAAGCTGGGAGGCCAGGTGGTGGTGTGTGTGTTTGTTTATTTGTGTGTGTGCGTGTGTGTCTGTGTGTGTGTGAGTGAACAACAGAAGTGGTCAGATGGAACAGAGATGGTACAGGCCTGTTCCCTGCAGAGGGACTCATACATACAAGCTTGTCGTGTGCGCGCACACACACACAGATGCACACACACACACACACACACACTGATGCGTGCACTCACATACACCAACTAAACTGCTACACAGATTTCTCAATTCCCTGCTGTGGCAAACAACCCAATTTCAGCTAACGTTCAAACTTCAGTATCACTTTTATCTGCTTGTGTGTTTATGTGTGGGTGTGAGTATTTTTTTGGCATCAACCAGATCCTGACCTTGTTTTCTGGCAACACAGCAGGCCTCGCTCAGTCACGAATCAGGGAGTTACTTCTTTGTGTGTGTGTGTGACTGTACATTGAAACTCTTTGTGCTTTGTGTACAACGTGAGTGGCGTTGTCATTAACCTTCCTGTCTATCTTTAGGCTGAGCCATGACACGCTGTGCTGTGCCACACTTAAACTGAAAGTAATTGGAGGGAGGGATACCCAGAGGAAGGGAGGCAGGGGAAAGAAGAGGAGGAGTGATGAGGGCAAGAGAGAATGATGGGCGACAAAAGGAGAACAGAGGGGAGGATAAATCTTTGGTGATATGCTCTATTTAGAAAAAACAAGTGGAGATATGACAATAAAAGAGGGCTGATGATGCTACTGGACATCAGCTCCTGTCTCCACTTACCACAGAGACTTACAGACGCCGACTGAATTGCCCATTTTCGCAGAAATGGGTCTCTTCAGATACTGTATTTGGCAGATGTGTGAGCTCTTTAAGACATGCTATTCATTATCACTGGAGAGCACCTTTTCTTGATCATATTTAGATAAACATCTTTTCAAATGGTCTACGCTTATTCTAATGTTCACAATGAGTGTAGGCCTCTGTAACTGTAAGTGTCTCAGTACGCAGTTACAGTTTGACAGCGAGCCAGGAAGCACAATATCAGGGCCCTGAAATTAGAAATGGAATTTGGCCATTAATAATTTTATTTATTTGTGTGATTTTGCATATTAAAAAGAAAAAAAAATATCTCTAGATGAAAACTACCCCTCCTGACTCTCTTTTTGTCCCTCTTTTATTTTATTTGTGTTCCAGTTAATTGTACTGAAAAGGCTTCACTGCCCATGTTTCAGAATGTCAGCTGATGAAGACAGAGAGGCCGAAGCCAAACACCTTCATCATTCGTTGCCTCCAGTGGACCACAGTCATCGAGAGGACCTTCCATGTGGACACCCCCGATGAGAGGTCAGTTCCCTTAAGAACTGCTCAGCGTTTCCAGCTTCATACTTCCACTCATTGTTGGCCAGTGAAGAATAAGGCTGTCAAGGCTCAGTTTTTCTGTGAAAACTCACATTCAGCATATTAAGGCTGAAATTTGGCTTCATTTGTATCTAGATTCTACAGCAAAAGCTTCCTTTGAAACTGAAAGTGAGACTTAAAGTTCTTTTGTAGCACATACTGAGGTAAGATGTTTTAGAAAAATTGACCCCAAGAAAAAAAGTACTGTCTGACATTTCTCTCAAAGCAGCAGTTTGGATTGAAATTGACATTTCACTGTCTTTCACCGTTAGATTTGTCTTGGTATTTTAGGTATTTTTTTTTAAATCATACTTGGGCTGTTCTTTTTTTTTTTTTTTTTACTTAATGCTTTATTATATGTGAAAAACAGACCAAAAGGTTATTCTGTTCAAGTACAATGAACAACTTGGAATAAACAAACTATGAAATGATCTTGACATGGGGAAAAAAAAATCCACTGTACTTAAGTATCATGAAGGGCAAAGGTATCTATGAGGAGGTTTGCACAGTTTGAGCAGTTTTTGTGTGTGTGTGTGTGTGTGTGTCTCAGTGGTAAAGAGATAGGGTGAGAGAGACAGGGTGGAAAGGAGACCTTTCAAGTAGTGTCGGCATAAATTCTCCAGCTGCTCAGTTCCTTTCTGAGAAGCTGAGGTGTTTATCTCCAGAAAATGAACAGCTTTGCCCAGAAGACCACAGATGCTTCTGTGCATCCTTTGAGTTTGTGTGTGTGTGTGTGTGTTTTTTTTTTTTATCTGTGTGTGTTGCAGCTGTCTGACCAAGTTTGTTTATGTTATCTGTTGCTTTCTAGTAGTTTTGCCTCAAGGTAGTCAGGTAAACATGTCAAATTTAGCATAAAACTAAAACTTAAACACTTCCTATTGCCTATTTTATAGTCACATACTGTACATAAAACAAATAAAGTGTGTAAGTGGTTGACTCCAAGCTCCAGATGAGTGTATGTTTTGTTGTCTTGTGTGAATAAGGTTTGGTCATCTTTGAAGTTTAATTGGGTTGGGAAAAAAGTGTGTATGTGTGTGTTTGTGTGTGTGGGGGATGTTACTGTATATGCTCTACTGTACCAGTGTTGGCAAGGCTCCAGCTACCACAGCCCCAACTGTGAACAGTGAGGGTGGCACACATTGGCAATGTGCCTGATCGTATGCAGGCCCATTATCTCTCATTACCAAAAAAAACTCATTATACTGAAAAAAAAACACTCTAACTGAGAGAGAGAGAGCATTTATCTGCTGCCTGACCTTGAGAGAGTTGCTATTGCTTTTTATGTAGCTCCACGTGCACATGCACACACATCATGGGTGCCACAAACTGAGCGCTCTATTGTCGTTGATGGAGTGTAACTTGAGTTTGCCCTTGTTTTGGAGTGTGTAGGTTATGTTCAGAAGTCTTTGCAGTAAAAAGACTTTCGGATCTTAAAAACACAGTTTAGGTTCAGACGGATGTTCCTCCGGATCCTTCAAGGAAACATATGGGCACATAAGTTAAAACAAAACCAACAACACAGAGGTGATGGTTTGCGAGTCAAACAGGTTTCATTATTATGATCTTTTCACAGCTTACATTGGCGTAAATGTATTTGAAAGTGCACACTTCTAAATCCTGTGTTTCTTCTCTGGAGTTCATAGGATTTCTGAATATTTAAATATCAGTTCATTTAAGTTGTGGATCTTCAGTGTTTTCTACAAGCGTGTACCACTGCATGTGGCAGAGGATTAACACTGTTTGAGCAAAGATTCAAAGAATTCTTTCTGAACCCAGTTCAGACTTAAGGGAAGGACTTTTTCTGCATTTTATTTTCATATTTAAAATCATAGGTAATACCAGAAATACTTAATCATTATACTGTATTTTCTCTTTTCTTTCTACACAAAATTACTAAATTTTCGTTTTATTTACTCCAATTCTCTCTCTATTAGTTCAGAGTAAAACTTGGTCCTACAAGCAAACCATTATTCATATTCATCATTGTTAAATACAGTTAAAGTGTCTACACATCCTGATGCATGGCCGGCCACTTTCGTACACACACGCACACACACACAAACTTACACACTTCCTCCCAACAGATGTTGACCAACACCACTAATGAAAAGTCAATGGGGAGGAACAGTGTTAGCAAACAACAAAGAATTGTTCTTCTCTAATGCATGAATCTGCACATACACTCATTCATCCTCTCTCTCTCTCTCTCACACACACACTCGCACACGCACACATACTCAGACTGGTAGGCATTAGTTCTGCTCCATGATCATTGCTCATTTGGTTGATTCTCTAGTCAACCATGTTTCCTCTCTGTTGAACAAATAGGTGTTTATGTTAATTGAAATCACATTAGCACATTTAGAAACCTGGTTAAATACGACCCCGTTCAGACCAGGTACTAACATTCGTCCTGAGTGACTCAGTCATAAGTGGCCAATGTTAACTATGACTGTTCACTCTTGGCATTAACATGCGTCCTGGATGTGTCTCCTCTGACCACTTGTGGTCAGAGCTCACTCCCACACCTGATGTGCAGATACACACAGTCATCTTGCATGTACGCAAGGACAAAAATATGGTTTAACAGTGTCTGCTGACAATGTGTTAAGTGTGTAGCTGTGTATGTTCATCTATGCCTGGTAGAGAGAGAGAGAAAAAATGTAAAGAGGAGCTGACAGAATCAAAACAGAGATCACAAAAAAGATTTACAAATAAATCAATATACTGGTGCTAAAGACCTTTAAAGTTCCTGAGGACTGACTGTGTAAAAGAGGTTTTTGTAATGGGATCTGATGCCACAGCCAGGACACATTGGCTGTATTCAGACTGTTACTACCAGGTCTGAGAGAAACTGTGATTAATGTTAGATTTTACACCTGTGTAATTTGTTGTCACGGGGCATAGTTTCAGTTATATATTATGTATGTTCTATGTCATAATGTCACCAGTCATAACACTCTAAGGTCTAGACTCCTGTTACTATATAACTCTTCTTCCTCCTCCTTCTCTTTCTCCGTCTCATTACTATCATTCAGTATTTATTAACTGCCTTGGTCCTTTTCTGACCTTCAGAGTTTTATGTGCTGCACTTCCTGTTTCTGTCCCTCATCTCTTGTTTGGATCAGCTATTTTGTGTGTAAAGTCCTGTATCATTCAGAGTTTAAGTTGACTCAGTGCTTTCATGAACTTTACCTTGAAATATACTTTAAACCCAGAGATGAGTGGGCAGAGGCCATCCAGATGGTTGCTGACAAGCTGCAGAGACAGGAAGAGGAAAGGATCCAGTGCAGCCCCACTTCCAATATCGACAACATGGTCGAGGAGGAGATGGACATCTCTACCACACACCACAAACGCAAGGTAACACACAAGAGCAAACGCACACTAACATACACTTCTCTGCTGTAAATACAGACATTATTGCAGCTGTACTGTTGTTGCTCATTGCCTTATAATGGGTTATTACATTTGACTGCATGCAATTTTAAAAATTGGCCCCTCAGTCACAGGTTTCAACTAATGAAATAGCTGCTGTAACAAAAAAGGGTGTAAATTGTTTTTCTCAAATTATAGTAATCCACCAAGTAAAAGCTGCCATGCAAAAAAACCTCTGAAAATGCAGTGCATCAAAGGCAAAGGCTGTCCCTAATAGAAATAACAAAGTACGAGTAACTTAACAGTTTAAGGTACAGGTGGAACCCCCTGTGGACCTCATGAAGGTTTTATAGAGTTCAAGTATATTGTAGGTTGCAAAAATTATTTTCAAATTATGGGTTATCATAAAATTGTATTTGTCAAGAAGAAGTGGCACTAGCTGAAATATCAGAAATGTAACTTGTTTAGGTTTAGAATCTGCTGCTATATGCAGGCATGGTATTGAACACTCATAGCTGTACTGGCCACTGAATAGAGCAGGAGAAACCCTGCTGCATCATTGCCCTGCCACCAAGTCCATAAGCCCCTGCCCCAATCCCACACGTAGTATAACAATAATTCAAATCTTATTCGTAAACTTTACCAGTTCCTCAGAGATCAGATTGTGCCTCTTTAGGACCAGGTCTTGGTCTTCATGAGGACTACTGATCCTGACAAGATCAATGTCAGAATCACTGTAATTGAGAAACCCTGACCATATTGATCGTTTCACTGCTAGAGATACATCAAAACTTCCAGGTGCTGGAACATATCACATATTTAATGTGAATTGTTGACTTTTGGTTCTGTGTTACTTCTGTGTTTCCCCTCTAGACAATGAGCGACTTCGACTACCTGAAGCTGCTGGGAAAGGGAACCTTTGGCAAAGTGATTCTTGTCCGAGAAAAGGCCAGTGGGAAATATTATGCCATGAAAATCCTTAAAAAAGAAGTCATCATAGCCAAGGTAAGCCTGGCGGGAACTATTTAATCTATTGATCTTTCTTGTTGTTGTTTTTTTTTGTTTGTTTGTTTTACACCTTTTTTACAATATTTTTTAACTGTCTACATCAAATTTGAGTTTGTAGTAATAATTCCTTTTTTTTTTTTAGTTTTGACTGTGTCAAATGTCAGTTGTTGACACTCAGATTACCATTTAACTGCCTTCTTATTTAGCTGTTGGCTTGCACATACTTCATGGCTTCGTGTGTCTGTATAGGATGAAGTGGCTCACACACTTACAGAGAGCAGAGTACTGAAAAACACCAGACATCCCTTTCTCACTGTGAGTACCACATACAATACACATAAGCATGTGGTTTGAATTCAAGTGTACAGTATGTGCGAATGTTTCCTTGTAGACACAGACAGTTTTGACAACAATTACAATTTTCACCTGGAAATTTATCACACCTGAAGCCACAACGAAATTCAGACCAACCCGTCTTTTGTCTAGCAGTGTTCTCCCTTTGCTCAAACACACAAACACACACCCCAGTCCATGCAGCTATTCTTTTAAGGACCTGCATAGACTTCCATTCATTTGAACAGCCTAACCAAAGCATTATCCCTAATCTTAACCATAATCAGTTAATGTCTAACCCTTAACTTTAACCTAACCACAATTAAGCCTTATCCCTAAACTTAATCAGTTTCTCAGAAATGAGGTTGTGCCTCATCAGGACCCCGTTTTGGTCTCCATGAGGACTACTGGTCCTGACAAGGTCAGTGTTTATGTCAGAAAAGGTCCTAAACATGTAACAAATTCAAGCACACACACAGGTCACAGGTTTTCCTGCTGCTCAAGCAACAATGGGAGCAGACATCTTGCTGTGTATGAAATCGTTTAGTCCCTCACTTCACTGTTCAGAGTACGGAAAGTGCACGTAGAAGCTGAATACATAATGTGTTACTTATTGAAATCAAGAAAACAATATTTGATGTAATTCAGGTCAGCTTGTCTGGCTTGTTAGGTTTGTCCTATTACAGAAAATAGGAGAAAGTGATTGTGTCAGTAAATGTGTTATGGTTGTTGGTGCTTATATAAGTAACAATAACTTGGTCATTACAATTTCCATTGCTCACTAAGTTTCAATATGTTTATTACAATGGGACAAAAATACAGACACCAAATAGAGCAATAGGACTCGAATAACGACTTTTCTGGTGAAGGCATTGTGAAACAGTTCAGTTAATGGCTTTACTTTTGTGACACAGGCATCAATCAGGTTAGTTATATAAATATGGAATTGTGTTCAAATGTGCTCACTGTACGTTTCTGTGTGTGTGTGTGTGTGTGTGGTTCTCATTTCAGTCATTGAAGTATTCATTCCAGACTAAAGACCGCCTCTGTTTTGTCATGGAATATGTGAATGGAGGAGAGGTAACACACACACACATACACACACACACACTGGTTTCCATGACTTCAGAGGACACTGCATTGACTTACATTAATTTCCTGGAGACTTACTGTAATTACTAGTGCCCTAACCCTTCACCTCAGCCTAACCTTAAAACATGTCTTCACCTTAAAATGTTGTGATTTTACATTATAGGGACTTGATTTTGGTCCCCATAAGGAGGACGAGTCCCCATAATGTGACCTTGTTAACAGATTTAGGTCCCAACAACATAAGAAATACCAGGTACACACACAGCCATTGCCTAAACCCTCTCTGTGATACACAACTCTTATCCTGGTTAGTGCCCATACATTTGTGGTGTAAAAATATATACATTACATGGCACTACACACTCACTCAGGCTGGTACTATGATCAAATCTAACCTGAACCTGAATACAGTTTCAAAATAAATGCCTGAACCAAGCAATGACTTTCATTTGTTGACAACCTAAACAACAACCTAAACAAAGCCTTAAATCCATAACTATAACATGTTAATGCCTAACCCTAACCTTAACCTAACTACAATTCAAATCTTATCCCTAACCTAAACTTAACTTGTTTCTTAGAACTGAGGTTCTCATTAGGACCAGGTTTTGGTCTCCATGAAGGCTACTGGTTTTTCAGTGTGTTCACACACACACACACGCACACACGCACGCACACACGCACACACGCACGCACGCACGCACGCACGCATGCACGCACACACACACACACACACACACACACACATACACACACACACACACAGATGGTTGTGGTGTATGTATTCGAACAGCCAGTTAAACCACACATCCACCACACTAACTGACAGAGACACCTCACCTATTCTGCTGTAAAACGTAAAGCTGTACTGAAATTGATTTCGTAAAACGCCTTTAAATTGTATTTTTGTATCTTTTTACTTAATTTTGCTGGGGAAATAATTCATATATTTCAGTGTTAAAGCAAGAGCTGCTGCTGTAAATGCCAGAACTAAAATACACCAAATCCTAAACTCCTCTTCTCTTCTGAACATGTTGCGGTTTATATGTGAATGTCCCTCACAGATGAGAACATTGGGCAATGCAGTTTAATTGGAGTAAGCAGTAAGGGAATGTCTGGACATGCACTTGAGAAGTGACGGAAGTTTCACTGTTCAATTGCTTCCTAACACAGTTAATTTGCCAACCAACTGGCCTTTCGCTCGCCTCCTCATTCCTCCTGCTTGTGTCTATTTATGAACACACCTATGGGGCAGATATAACCAGAGTGACAGTCGGAAGCGAAATGAGTTTGGATTCTCCCGCTTTTCAATTTCTCAGATATTTAAGTGGGACGTTTTTGCAATCTTGATTCATTCCCTTGGTGTAACTGTCACCTGCTCCCCTCCGAGTTAGTTAGGTAGTTCAGCCAGCAGCAGGCCCGAGCAAACACACGCACACATACATGGAAAACTCCAGCAAACACACACACACACACATAGCAAATTTTACCACAATGGACAAATTGTGACCACACAAACATGGACACACACAACCCATTACAAACCTGCCACAGTCACAGCTGCCAGTACACTGATGAAGGCCCACCTGTCGTGTTACCCCCCTCAGTGTACCCTAAACCCCCATACACACACACACACACACACACACACACACACACACACACACACTCACACACCATTAGAGCAAGGTGGTCTGTGAGCATCACTCCAGCGGCCATATGCAAACCTCCCCGAACAATTAATGGGGAGATGTGCACCCCTCGGCCTCATGAGTAATTTGTGTGACTTGAGTGGTGCAGCACAGCAGGCCTGTGTCATTTTGGTGCCACATGTGTAGCAGAATGACAGTGACAACTCCACAACTAACAGAAGCGAGAGAGCGAGAGAAAGAGAGATGAAGGGAACTTGAGTGATAAAGAGGCAAAACGGGAAGCCAAGTCACCTGGGGGGAAAAAAATGACTTGTGTCCTCTCTGAAGAAGTAAAATGAGCTTCTTGCCAAAAAAGAGAAGGATTGAAATAAGAATGAAGTAAATGAAGATGGGGGCTCAAGGGGGCAAGGCCAGTTAGGCCACTAATGAGTGCTGCAGTAGAAGCAGTTGGGATTGGAGGTGGGATTGTTGGGGTTGTTAGCGGCGGCAGTTGTCGGCCTGTCTTTAACTAGACTAGTGTATTGATTAAACCCTTGATTTGGCCCCTGCTGCTGAACTCCATGCCAACACTGTGCCAACCTAGCCCAGAGGGTAACACAGAGGAGGTGTGTGTGAGTGAGTGTGTGCGTGTGTGTGTGTGTGGGTGGGTGGTGAGCAGGAGCTGCTAGATGAGGCGCCAGCTGCCGAATGCCTCCACCCTCCCTCCTCTGAGAGGCCCCCCCACCCCTTCCCTCCACACATACCCCATGCTCACCCTCCCTTCCACGATCTATCATCTCAATATGGTGCGGGCAGCCAGTTTGTGTTGTGCTAATTTCCTCCAATAAATCAGTAATTATTGCTGTGCCATCCCTGCTGTCTCCCCCCTCTTCTCTCTCTCTCTCTCTCTCTCTTCTCACCCTCTCTTCCTATCGTTCTCCCCTCTTCTTCTGCCACAGCTGTTTTTCCATTTGTCCAGAGAGCGGGTGTTCTCAGAGGAGCGCACGCGCTTCTACGGCGCCGAGATCGTCTCCGCTCTCGACTACCTGCATTCAGCCAAGATTGTGTACCGGGACCTGAAGGTAAACAGAAACAGAAGAGCGAGGATGGTTTGGGGGCATGGATGAGATGAGAAGGATCACAGAGATGTGAGGGAAAAAAGTTGGAAATACATATTTTTGTAAAGCCCCTCCCACCAGAAGGAGACAAGTGTCTCAGGATGTGTGGTAATTAAAGAGAGGGACACACTCGCAGTACAGAAGTGTGGCAGGCAGAGGCAGAGGGTGCTGATACCACAGAGGTAGAGAGGTAGATGGCTCTGTCTGAGCGTCTGCCTGGCAGCCTTGGCCTCAGCTCTGCTCTCAGCAGCCAAGAAAACAGAAAAAAGCTGATGGAGGGCAAGAAAAACACTTGAGCCATTAAAATTAAAAGGTTGAGTGGCTTTGCTATACGCCCTGAAGTTTATTTTGCTCCTCTGCTTAGAGTTTATGCGTCTGTGTGTATCCTTTGTCCCTGTGTGTGAGTGTGTGGTAAAATAAAACACAGTTTTCCCTCACATGTCTGCCTCTTCTCTTCAAATTAGTAAAACCTCATTTCAATAATAATAATTGTAATCTATTATTTGTCAGTCACAGAAGATGACAATTATTGTTTTGTTTTTTTTTACTATGACAAGAGGAGATGAATTTGAATCAGTTCTCGATAAATTCATTGTCAGGATTTAATTTTTCCATTTCCACTGATTTTGGCACTGAGAGAAATGTTAATATTGGGTTTCAATTTTCAGTTGGAAAACCTGATGCTAGATAAAGATGGCCATATCAAGATTACAGACTTTGGCCTGTGCAAAGAGGGCATCACAGACGCTGCTACCATGAAGACCTTTTGTGGCACTCCAGAGTATCTTGCCCCTGAGGTAACACTTTTGTTTCATCTACTTCAATTTGAAATCAAATTCAATTTGAACCTTTTTGTTTTATTTCCGTTTGTGCTGCTCATGCCTTGCAGCTCTTCACCTCTGTTCTTTTCCTGGTCTTTACCTCTCCTTTTCCTTTCTTGCTTTGATGTTCACAGTTTTATCCTCCTATGCAATGCATTATACAGTTCCATTCTACATTGAAATAACAATCCAAGATTAGGATGACCTTTAATTCCCTAAAATAACCACTACCCTAAAGTAAGCCCTGTAATCTAAATATGATGTTTCAACATCTAGTAGATGAAACATATTAATACAGTATGTCTTGATGAATAAAGAGATAAAAAGTGTGTATGCAGTACTATGTCATGATTAATATAATAATTTGTGTTCCCTTTTATTCAGCATTAACCTTAAGCAAGCACATTTTAATATATATTATGATTAATCGATTTCAGTTAATCATTACATTAATCTCCATCTATTTTGATAATCAGTTAATTGGTTTGTGTTTGTTTTTTTTTTTTTAGTTTTTGTAATTTCAGCTTATTAAAAATTAATAGTTTTTTTTGCTCCTCTGTTTTAATTTATTGGTTCAGGAAACTGATCGATATTTCTTTTCCACTTTTTATGGATAAATAAACTAATCTATGAAAAGATTAAGAAATATATCCTTAATTGCAGTCATAATGTCAATATCCAAGTGTGCTACTTGTACCTAGACTGGCTTTTTACTGTGCATGGCTTCTATGAGTTCTAGCAGAGAGGCTTTCAAACACATTGATAACATTGAGAAATAATCTCATTTCTAAAAGGTTTGGCTAAAAACTTTACTTTTACTTTGACTTTGTAGCTTTTATATGACTTAATCTGACCTCTTGAAAGCCCTTGTTCTAAAAAGTGACTTTCAATAAGTGACCAGTTTTGGCAGAAACATAGAAAAGAACCCGTTGTTTGTTATCTGTTAAATGATTGCATTGCAGTGATTTGTGTTGTCACGCAAACTGACATATGACGGCTATTTTTAGCCGAGTGCAAATACACCATGGCTCAGAAATATGGAGAAAATATGTAATTACGATTTTACAGACGGATGTTTTGATTGCAGTTTGATTTGCAATATAATTCTTTTAAAATCTAGCTTCACTTTAGAGTTAAAATCGTTTACTGCCAAGATGTTATCAACATACAAGGAATTTGCTTTGGATATTTACTGTGTAATTTTCTTCAAAAACTATGAACTACTAATGCAAAAGTGTACCTTGTTTCTATGTATTGGATTTTATTAACTGGCAGCAAATCAAAACTAGAGCAATTATTAAAAAAAAAACAGTAAAAAATAAATTAAGAAACTAACAATTATTAATTGATTGCCTTTGCAATTTTCTGATTACATTGTTTCTAATTGCAATTTTAATTTGATGAATTGCTCAGTTATAAAATAGACCCATCATTTAAATTCAAATTCATCATATCCAGGTAAAATCATCCACTGCTGTGTCAAGTCACTTACTGTGCGTAGCATCACAAGCTTATCTAGGTCAATTAAAATATTCAGCTAAAAAAAAAAAAAAGGAAAAAAAAGAAATGATATTCTGTGAACATAAAACTGACTGAAGCTGTGTTGTACATCTGTGGCATCCACAGGCAGCCAATCCATTAGGCTCATGGTTCCACCAGGACAGTTCCTGTAAACCGTAGGACTCGTGTTGCCCACTGCCCAACACCTGTTTACCTAACAACAGCCCTGTCTGATTAGTCTAACCACCAAGATTAATAGTGATCTTCGATAAACATGAAATTTCATGACGAACCAGCAAAAGCCTCATACGAAACCTTAGTGGGATGTACTGTACATGTATACGTACATTCTCTTTTGCAGTTTCCACAGCTGAACCATTGCCATAATAATATCAGGGTGAACTGTGAATATGCAGCTTGTTTGTGTGAATGAGGGTGTTGGCTGAATAGGAACAGGACACACACATACACACACACACACACATACACACACACACACAAATACCACTACATCACTGTAATAATTATTTTGCTGCCATCCGCTGTCCAGCCTTCAGCGCTGCTTCACTCAAAGGCCGACAGATCACCTGGCTGGAGCGTCACAGGACTGTGGGTGGTGGAGACGATGAAACGATGGAGATGTGGAGATGAAAGCGGGAGGGAAGAGGCATAGTGTATATCCCAGTTGAAAAAGTATGGAGGACAATTTGGCGCCGCATTTGTGCTTTCTTTCTTTCTTTTTTTTTTTTTTAGAGTCCCTCCTTTTGTGTGCCAAAAGCTGATTGGAGGCTGTTGGTTATTTTTCACAGGATGTGTGTGTCTTTATGCATTTATGTGTGTGTGTGTGATTGCAGTAGAAAGTGCGGGCTAAAGCGAGGCAGATGGCGGCAGATGGGCGAGGTTGGAGGAAGGTGCTCGGAAAAAACCTGGAAATCTACACCGCCGCTCGCCCGCCCGCTCACTCTGCTCGCCCGCCCGCGTGTAAAAATAACACAGTTTGCTCAGAGCCAAGTTACAGTGATGCAAAGTAGCCCGGGATTAAAAAGAGAAAGGGGTGGAGGTGTGTGTGTGTGGGGGGGGGGTTCAAGACAGAGGAAGATGAGAGGAGAGAAAAAACATTCAGGGTTACAGGAGTGAAATTCAGACAGTTCCTGTGTTTGCCGTCAGTGAAAAGGGCAGATGAGAAGTGTAATAAAAAGGGTTGGTGTCTGCTGTGCGCCTGAAGGAATGCACACGACATAACACCATTAAGTGAATAATCTCTCAGCCAAACTCGCAAAGCAGTAGACTGAAGTGTTGTTTGTTTCAAGGATAGTCAAAAATAAAATAAAAGTGAGATTATTAAACAATAAGCAGTGTAAGGTCCTTGTAAAAGGATGGAACAGGATCAGAGAAAAACACATGGGCAAATTTAGTTTTTTTTTTCCACTGTTTTCTCGTATTTTTTTTTGCGGTTGACACATTTCCTTGTGACTGTTTCTTGTTGAAGGTGTTGGAGAGGTTGGATTTGGGCTTTTTCCATTTATTTGTATGTGTTTGTTGTCATTTGTTTTGCATGTTGTATATGTTGGCCATTGTCCCTGCTCCTTTTTTTTTTTTTTTTTTAACTATACCTTACTATACCTACGTTTAAGCATGCAGCATATTCAATCATTATTTTAACATTGTGAGGTATCAGAACTGTGTGAGCAGAAAGTCCAAATGATGAAGGTCTGTGTTTGACGCCAGCAATATGGGACTGTATGTTCGCAGTGAGGTGTGTATCTGTGTGTGTGTTCCCTGCTGAGTATCTGGACTAGTACAGCCACAGGCTGTGTTTGCTCATCCCGTCCCATCTCGTCCTGTCCAGTGTGCCAAGGTCCTGCTCCTGTGAACAGCTTCTAGCTGCCACATGGCTGCTCCAACAGGGACCAGGGACTCGACTCGACTCTTCTCTTCTCTTCTCTTCTCTTCTCTTCTCTTCTCTTCTCTTCTCTTCTCTTCTCTTCTCTTCTCTTCTCTTCTCTTCTCTTCTCTTCTCTTCTCTTCTCTTCTCTTCTCTTCTCTTCTCTTCTCTTCTCTTCTGTCCATGTTTATTCCTAAATATACACACATACGCATGTGCCTCCATGCCTAAGGCTGTGGGACAACATTCTGGCTCTGTGTGGATTAATCTGCTCCCTGCCTGCAACCGAGCTGCCACCACTTTCTTTGGTCCTGGGACAGACACACACATACACGGAACTGGAGAATTAGCATTTTGTAAAAATGTCATTACAGCAAAAACTCAGCACAAAGCGCACACCACATTAGTGCACGTGGTAGATCTAAATCACCTTTGTGAGTTACTGTGATTTTATAACCTGTGCTGTGTATAGGAGTGTCTTCAAGCTGCAGGGAGTAAAACACCAAACTTATCCTAGTTTGCCCTCACTCACAATACTTAAAGAGGAGTTAAAAAAATTTAAAGAGGAAAGATAAATATTCCATCTGCTGTGTGCAGAGACTTGTATTTGTTACCTCTTTAGGGCCTTTTCTGGCATAAACACTGACCTTGTCAGAACCAGTAGTCGTCCCAATGAGGCAGAATCTCATTTCTGAGGAACTGATTAAGTTTCGGGCTAAAATTTGGTATAGCTTATTTTCACTTATAGTCTGTCCAAATGAATGGAAATCACTAGTGTCCTCAATAGGATAGCTGCATGAATCTCTCTGTGTGTGTGTGCGAGTACAGGTCTGAAAAAGGCTGTGTGGACAAGTGTCAAGCAAATCTCTCTTTCTGAGGACATTTTTACCTTGTGAGGACATTTTGGCTGATCCACACAGCTTTAACAGACTTCGAGGATTAAGACCTGGTTTTAGGGTTAGCATTAGAATCAGATTAGGGTTAAGGTAAAGGTTAGGGCTAGGCATACAGTTGTGATGGTTACAGTTATGGTAAAGGGCGGGAAAACATCTACGTCTATCAGTGTTCCATACAAAGAATGCAAAACCACCAGTGCAAACTAATGTCATCCATCCAGCAGTACCACTCAGTGTTGTATAGTGTATGTCTGAATTTGGTGGTGTATGTTGTTTCCCTAGCTCTTACCTGCAGCTGCCGACAGGGTGACTGACCAGCTTAATGCCAGCTTAACACACACACACACACACACTTCTCCCTTTCACTTCCATGCACATATTGACTTGCACGCTCTGCATCATTAGCAGGACAGTGTGGAAAGTATGAGTTCAGTCAGGCTTGTGCGATGTTGAGCTGCTGTGGAAACCCAAAGGCAGCTGTGAGGTGTTTTCTCTCACGTGCTCTGTCGTACAGCAGAACCTCATCTGACACTTTGGAGGAAAAGTCCCCACAATAATATGATTTGTCTGTGGTCTCTCACTTTGGTGACTCTTAATTAAACTGACTCTCGCTGTACCAACTGTAAAGAGAAGGCATTCATCTGTTTAGATGCCAGTAAAGCTGATCATATCATTGTCCCGCATGAGATATATTTATTATTAATAAATCTTAAGTATCATAATGATTGATTGGTTTTGGGAAACCTTAATTTAAACATTTAAAAACTCTAATTACCACTTTTTTCACATCCTCATGTGCCTGAAATCCAGATTGCAAAGGTTGTGGCTCATGGAACATAGTAACTCTGTATTTGCTGCTGAATGTTGAGTGTTTTTCTTGGTCTGAAGTTGCTATCCAGTTTAAGCTGTTTAAATGAATATCTATATGTATCTGCCACCCATGGAACTACTGCTAGACAGAGATTAGTTGGACAGATGATTAAATCATTTATCATGATGTTTGCTTTACAGGCTCGTCGTGTCATTTTATAATGATTGTGTGGAAAAACATGTTTTAGAGTGAGTGTGTTTTCTTCACGTTTGCACTCATGTGTTAGTGTCTTGTGTTGGCGTGTGCGCTCACGTCCGCCCTGCCTGGTCCATTATTAACAGTGAGTGAGATGTTATTATTATTGGCGAGATGTACAACATATGCTGTTCTGGCTGCTTTCCAACATTGCCTGTCTGTCCACCCGTCTCTCTCTCTCTCTCTCTCTCTTTCACACACACACACACACGTGCGCTTATGCAAGTTTGAATGCACACGCGTGCACTCTTAATAAGCTCACTGTTTTAATGAGGGCTTCAGCAGCACCTGAAATAATTTTCCTTTCTCTCTCACTCTTCCAGAGGTGAAGGAACGGGCACATGAAGTGATGAAAGAGAAGGGACGAGTGAGGGAAAACTTGAGTAGAGGAAAAGAAAGGCAAGGCAGGATGAGACAGGGTACGCACACACACTCCCGACTCGGCAGTTGACAGTAAAGTACCTGTCTTGGCTGGCTTGGCCTGCGGTGACCACTGTGGCCGACTTTTCCTGCCTTTTACATCCAGGGACGTTTGTTGCCGTCAGTGCCAGGAAAGCATCAGTGTGCCAGAGCCAACACTCCGAGTCCCTTACTGTAACAGAGGCCTCAGAAGACCTGCCACCCCATGTTGTTTGCCTCTGTATGTGTGTATGTGTACTCAGAGGGGGGGTTACCGTCTACACCTCAGCCCTTGTTATCTGTGCAGCTGCTTCTATTCACTTAAGACAACTTTTACAGTTTTTTTTTTTTTTTATTTCTCCCCTGGGCAAAATGGCATATTGACTTTCCTTTTCTGTTTCCTCTTGCTCATCTGTCTCTTCTCTGAACACCTTAGGCCGTCGATTTTGTCAAATAAAAGTGGAATAAAAGCAGATGTCCTATAAAACAAATGGTCCCATTTAGAAAAAAAAAAAAAAAAGCAGAGCTTGCATATCTATGTTTCCACTCTCTCCTCAGGTCCTGGAGGACAACGACTACGGTCGGGCGGTGGACTGGTGGGGTTTGGGCGTGGTGACGTACGAGATGATGTGCGGCCGACTGCCGTTTTACAACCAGGACCACGAGAAGCTGTTTGAGCTCATCCTCATGGAGGACATCAAGTTCCCGCGCACTCTGTCAGCCGACGCTAAGTCTCTGCTGTCTGGCCTTCTTATCAAAGACCCCAACAAAAGGTGTGTCCAGGTCTGATTTATGTTGATGCATGTAGTTTGTTTATACACTGTAGTTTGTAGCGTGTGTAAATTCAAGAGGTATGAGGTATGTCTTTACCTTATATGAACATTTGCAGGACTCTTCTGTTCACCCCTCACTTTACCAAGTTCACCAAAGAAACTATGGTGGCCTTCACAAAAAACTGTGGGCTACTGTAAAAAAACAAAACAAAACACGGGGCTCTACAATAACAACGATTCATACAATCAGTTAATTTTACACTTGAAAAAAGTTTTAAAATTGTTAAAATTCTCTTGTCTTCTGCCAAATGAAAATGATTTCACCTACATTTTACAGTTATACACTTAAACAAACATCATACTTCCATTTCAACCAAGAAACAGCTGAACACACACGTATTTCTGATTTTTTTTTTTTGTTTCACTTCTTTACTCACATCGAATGCTTCTCCGCTGGTGTCCTCTCCTGTCCTCTCCTGTCCTCTCCTGTAGGCTCGGTGGAGGACCAGAGGATGCTAAAGAAATAATGAGACACAGTTTTTTCTCTGGTGTTGACTGGCAGGATGTCTATGATAAAAAGGTATCGAGCATCATCATTTATTTTCACTTTGCCACTGTTTGTGTGTGTGTGTGTGTGTGTGTATATAGTGTACTGTAGGTAGTAGTTAGTTGATCAATAAACAGCAGTGCATTTCAGTTGAATGATGGACCTGGCAAAACATCACATAGCTTTTACAGCATGCTGCAAATTTCCTTTATTCTGTTTGGTGAAGAATATTCCCTCTGGATATCAGGGATGACAGATAATTCAAAGGAAAGCTTAGACAAGCCCTAACTGTCTGAATATAGTGGTTACTTCACACTAATGAAGCTATGCACTGCTTCAATTTAATGTATTTTACTGTATATTTATTTTAATGTAATCATTATTTTACTATGATCCATTATTTTTTACCTCCCATACTGTTATTCCATTTACAGTAAGCCCTTGTCAGGTGATTTCACCATAATTTCCTATATAAAAAGTGCTGTACAAGTCAAGGTGGCATTACAGCAACTGTCTGGGATTAAAAGTTTAAAAATGTCATCTTGCACCAAAAACTAGGCCCAGTTATTGAAGAACACCTGGAAACAGCAGTAGTTAGTCAGCTCAGGTTTCCTCTACTTTAATCTCTCCTCTGTGTCCTTCTCACCTCTTCGTCCAGCTCGTCCCTCCCTTCAAGCCTCAGGTGACATCAGAGACAGACACCAGATACTTTGACGAGGAGTTCACAGCCCAGACCATCACAATCACTCCACCAGAGAAATGTGAGTCTCTGCCCGTCTCTCTGTCTCACACATGTACACACAAACATATGCCCGCGTCTAAAACTCGACAAAATCTCACTTTCATGATTTACAGAGCTGTAAATATTCTGCGTGAAGAGTCGAATATAGAAATAAACAGATTGAGAGTTTAAAAAAAAAAAAAAAAAAAAAAAAAGGTTCTTGCTCTGGTTTGGACTGAGTTTATCAGATGTTTGGGAGTTAATTGATTAATATGACAATGGATTACTCTTAAACATTTTTGCAGTGTACTGTTTTACTCACTGTGATAGCAGCAGTCTTCAGTCTTCAGGCGAGATATTTCTTCCTGAATTAACTGGGGAACAAACACTCAAAAGTGCTGCTGTCTGTTTATTCCAGTGTCTCTATAATGGTCCTCAGGGCACACGTGGCTCTTCACAGCCTTTTTTACCTACAGATCCGACAATTTCAAAATGTTCAGCACTGAATTATGCATGAGAGGAAGCGACAGTAGTGTAAGGTTCCAATTGTTTTTGAAAGTCGTATGTCAGCTTAGTTAGCAGGATGTTTAAACCGTGCTTTGTCATGTACAAGTATAGTTTCAGATGATCAAATCAGCAACTTGCAGAATGATTTCTGGTGAATTCATCTTCTACTTTTGTTTCTTTCTTTCCTTCTTTGCTTGCTTCCTTCCTTCCTCAGTTGATGAAGACGGGATGGACTGTCTAGACAACGAGAGAAGGCCGCACTTCCCACAGTTCTCCTACTCGGCTAGTGGGCGGGAATGAACAGTCCGTCATGATGACATCATCACAGCTGGTCTCTGAGGTCATCAATGTGGGACGATAAAAGAAAACAAATCCACGGCTTTGGACCGACCCAACATTGACTTGAAGGATTTTGCCCACCTCCTCCTCCTCTTCCTCTCTTTCTCACCTCTCTGGTTCACTTCCCTCACTCCCCATTTATTTATTTTTCAAATCCCTCTTTAAAAAGAAACCTCCAGGCTAAACTACCCATCAGCCCCTGCGCTGCATCCCCAAGTGATCCAAGCTGTGGTGTGATCACTTACTATGTAATGTCCCTTTAACAGGAGCATCACCGCTGGCTTGCTGTGCTTTGATGAAGGCGGGCGTTACCAAACTCGGAAAACAAACACTTCTGATCGAGTTAAAAGAAAAAGGCGAAGCCTTGTTTTTGCGGTTTCTTATCTGTATGAAAGTGATTCAGCGTTTAAAGTCATTCAGACCCAAACTGCCATTTCCGGTTGTACCTCAGGCTTCTGCAAACAGCTTCTCACTCGACAAGACACTCAAGTCTGATTTCAATCCTCACATAAACTAATCTGCGATTGACTGAGGCTGCCTTGGCATGGAAGAAACATGTCATCATCAGTGAGCAGAACCACACACACACACCTCATGCTGTCGAGCAGGATTTGACTCAGGTTTTGCTCAGTGAAATTCATTATTATTGTTGCTGCTATTTCAACTACTACTACTACTACAACTACTACAGGTACTATTACTACTACTGCTTAGTCTACTACCAGTATACTTCTAAAACCTGGTGCTACACTTATAGCTTAATGCTGCAGGTCATTATACAAGCAACACATCAACCACCTGCATCACTGTCTCTGCTTGAACAACTACAGTGCAGATTTTGTCATGTTTCCTAAGGCACAGCTGCTACACATCACCTCCTTAGACCAGGGGTGCCTGTTGACCAAGTTATTCACAGACATGAGGACGTAAAAGTAAAGCAATAAAAGACAGTAAAACAATAAAAAAACAATTTTTTTTTTTTTTTTTTTTGGCCCTTCTGTGCCAGCCGCTGGGAATTTGTGTCCCAATGGCTCCCAAGGGTGAGCTGCAGTTCACTTTCTGACCAGAGTATATATGGAGGGACAAGGGGGGGGGGGGGGGGGGAAGTTCCGGGGGGGGGGGGGGGGGGGGGGGGGGGGGGGGCGCTGTTAAGTTCCTGGCTCTGCCTGTCAGCAGGCTCATGACACGAGTGAGGAGCAGAGGTTACGATAGAGCGCTGTAGTGTCAGGCAGTGGCACACGGATAAAAGAAAATTTAAAATGTTGGCAAAATTTATTCCCACAGTGTTACAAGGGCATGTGTTATTGCTTAATTCACATTTTTAGTTCATTTATAATTAAAAGGCCTTATGTACCACGAGGCATGAAGTGGATAGGTAAGGTAATAGTTAATTCAATTTTATATTTAGTCTTAAGTACATTCCTACTTGTTACACACATTAGTCCACATCCAACTAAAGTGGTTAACTGCTTTAAACATTTACATTTGAGAATTAGAGAGTTAGATTTACATTTAACGTGAATGTTTGTTTTTGGCCCGTGGCCCATCCACAGAATTAATGTTTGGCCCATTATAGGGAAGATTTTGGGCACCCCGCCTTAGATCAAAATGATGTTTGTGTGTGTGTGTGTGTGTGTGAGGTACTGTCATGTTAAGGGTTTCTAATCGCATCTCAAAGCACAGCATTTCAGGAGGATGAAGCGCCTAAACCATGAGCTTTACTACATTATCCACAATGCAGTGCAAATTGTTTAGTAAATCCATCACCGCAGAGGAGGAAAAATGAGAGGATGGTTTAAAAACCCTCACCCCCCAAATGTTTTGTTCTCTTCTTCATTTCCCAGCTGCAGGTCCCTCTGAGTTTCCGTCTCCTCTGTCACAAAAGGGAAAACGAAACGGAAGCGGTACTTTGTGTCGATGATGGAAAGCTTTACTGTGACATATTGTTCTCGTGGCTTCGGGAACAACATGGCTGTACCTCTCTGTCACTGTGCAGGAAAGGTCAACTGCAGTGAATAGGAGTGACAGTGTACAGGTGAACAGCTCCTTGAATGATACAATATGAAATATTTATAATGTGATACTTTATGACCTATTGATGAGTAACAGATCTTTTTTTTTTTTTTTTTTTTTAATGAAGGTTTTCAAAGAAAACGCGACGTGTGGTTATGCATCAAGAAATATGGGTTTACACCAATCCCAGCAAAGGCTATAAGATATATTTGTTCTATTTATTGTTCAACTCATTGGTTTTATATTTAACTTTTTTTTATTGTTATAACATTATTCTAGGAAACATTATTACTTAGGGCTGAGAGAAAAAAAAAAAGGCACCTCAAGAAAAAAAAAATGGCTAAAGAATGTAGGAGGGAAAGCAGATCGCCTTCCTGCTCCATGGTTTATTTAAATGTTTTGTGTTGTTTTGTGACCAAGCTGTGACAGGACACGTCAAAGACAGAGGAGAGTTCACCAGTGTGAGCTTTAGGGGGATTAAAAAGAAACAGGAAAATGAGAAGAACTTATTTTTCCTTGTTCAACTTTATCCACAGGTGTTTTCCGTGAAGGCTCTTCTCATCTGGGACTTACACTAATGTCCTAAAGTTAATACCACATTGACATCTGGTATCGGCCAAAATAGATGCCTGTTTGCAGGTCACGCGTCTGAACTGTCCGGTTGTGATGTGTCACCATTCAAATAACGAATATCAAGGCTTCAATACTTGAGCTCGCATTTTTAACGGGTGACGTCACGACAGGTTGCTTCCCTTTCCCAATGCGTCGGGGAACGACGGTGGCCTTCGCATACCAGAAAGTTGTTTATATACACGTTTATCTAACTACTGTGCCTCCATCAGGCAGGGCCCTTTTATATAAGCTACATATTAAAAGCTTATTTTACAGTAATTACATGCTTCCGTATGGGTAGTATTTTCAATTTCTGCCAATAAACGCTTCTAAATATTAGACAGTGGATCTTTAATGGCAGCGCAGGTGTGTGATGATGGAGTTCACAGAAGGGAGAAGAGGAAGTAGAGCTGAGAAAATAAGTGCAGCACAGATGTTTGAATGTAAAGCAGTAAGGACGGGAAAAAGGACTTAACTGATTCAAGACTTAACTGTAAGTGTGTTGAGAAAGACCAGAGGAGAAAAGTGGAAGAGGAGAAGCACGAGTGTGTGAGAGAAAGCATATTATGTGATTTCCGTCAGTTTTTTTTTTTTTTGGATCTGAGATGAGTCTCTCTGTCTTTAAACGTGTCCTGTCATTTCTCCAGTCTGGACTTTGTTTGTTTGTCTGTGCTTATTTTTGTCGCCGTCATGTCTTCCAGTCTGACCAAGTTTTTTTTAAAATCCAAGCCGGGTTAGCCTTGTGGCTTAGCTCCGTATAAAAGGAGCAAAATAAATAAATAAATAAAAATTGACATCTAGCACTTCAGAGTTAGCAAACAGGAAAAACAAATGTGAGGAAATATATTTTTAAAAAAAAACAAAAAACAAATCGGAACCCTCAACAGCATCACGTGGAAGACGTCTCCGACAATATCTGGATGACATGAATTTCGAGGAGACACCAGGGAATGTGCTCCTATTAGGTCCAGAGAATTGCATTTCAGTATATTTATTTGAATGTGTTTCTTATCATTGGTGATAACTTGAATTTTTTTTCTGTTTAATTTATTTGATGTCATATTGTTTCGGATGTTAGCAGTAAGGGCGTGTCTGATATCAGTTCAACTCTTGAGAGACCCTGTTCTAAAATAAATACCTCCCTTTTTTTTCTTTACAGATAACTCTTACACTTCACGTTACCTGTTTTTCTGCTGCTTTACTCTTGCACATCCATTAAATTGCTATTAGATAGCAAAGGGGCTTTATTGCAGAAATCATAAGAGGCTGGCAGTGGCCTGCATGCTGTAGTGCTCCTCTGTCTGCACCACTAGGCCTGAGTCAGAGTGGCTCTCAGAACTCTTATGAAAAATACTTTTCTGTGATTATTTGAGACTGTCTGGCACAGCTGAAGCAACTTAAAAAAAAAAAAAGGTTCAAAATAAGTACAAATCCCACCCAGCTGGCAGCCTCCACAGGCTCAGGCTAACCCTCCCAAGTATTTGGAAGGATTTCAGCTTTGATTTGACCCAGGTCTGCGAGCGACTGAGGAGTTCTAGCTGTATGTGCGCGCTTACCGCCAAATTCATTAGACACCAGAGTTCATAAAATGCCGCTTTGTATCTTTGGCCACAGCACTTTTCACAACCACTTTCCACATCACTTTTTATATGATTCAGAGGAATCTGATTCAGCTCTGCTTTAAAAGAAAGATTTTTTTTTTTTTTTAAAGCTTTTTTTACGTTTGTAAGAAAAAGAGAATTTTTAAAGCACATCTCCACTCCACGTACAGTAAATACAACTGATAGCTTTGACGCTGCTTTGATGTTTAGACTTGCTGAGACCTGGCTGATTGTGTCCCACGTGCCAGAGACATTGCTGTCCCTGCATAGTGTGCTGGGAATAAAGCTCAGTCAGTTGACACTGGACGTCACAGAGCTGTTAATACGGCACCATTAATGTCACAGACTCCTTCCTGTTTGGCACTTAGACAAATTTCCTCTAGTGAGAATTAAAGACAAGTTGACTTAGTGGCAGCAAAAACAGCTGTGGCTGATTCAAAGGTCAGAGACCAAGAAAAGGCTAATGTTTTCTCCAGTGAAGGAAAAAAAAAAAAAGCGGCTAAAGAAGAGCCGAGTGATTGTCTTTGCGCTGAAGTACTACAAACCAGTTGTGGGCACGTGTCAGTTATTTAACTTGACTCATTCTCACCAAACAGAGGTTTGTTAAACTGGATCAAGGGATTCAGTTTCAGCCTCGTCACAGCTTCACTGGTGTGAATCATCAGTGCGCGGTGCCGTTCTGACAGCGTCCACTCTTAAAGCTGCCGCTGTATGTAACTCTTCATCTATCACACAACACATCTGACTCCGAGTGTTTGGATTTTATGTTAAATCCTTTCAAAGACCTTCGCTGTCTTGAATTGATTGAGTCCGTTGTTAATGAAGCAGCGGCGTCGGCCAAAAAAAAAAAATCACAAACCGCTCTCTCCACTGCCTGGTATTTAATGCAGATAAGAAAACAGCTACAGTGTTTGGAAGGATTTCTGAAAATATTTGACCTCATGTCTGCGACAGAATCCTTCCCTCCTCTTCTCTCTCTCTCTGGTACTAGTCTACTATCATCATGTTATTAACATGAGCAAGCATGAGATGCATTCATTTATAAACAGCAAACAAGGAAAAAAAAAAAACAGCAAGCGTACAAATATTAGAAAGCGTAACAGTTTTAATTTCATGTCCGTGTCCATCTAAACTGTAGCTTTACAGTTGTGTGAGACATTGCTTGACAGCTACCGGCTGTTCGCAGGGCAGGCCATGTTCCCATGATGCACTGCAACAGAGAGGTAACCTCTGCAAAGATGATGTCGACTCTGAGACAGTGTCGGGGAAACTTTGTACATCCAGAAAGATTCACAGAAAGGCAGATCAAACTGCCTTTTTCTGTCAGGATACAGTGCTGCTGCCACCGAGGCCGCCATCATGTGAAAACAACAAAATACCATCAACATGAAGCTGTTTTTTTTTACACTGTACATCCTGAGTATTTTTACACATAAAATGTATATGATAGGGATGCACATTATTTTCCTTCTTACAGACAGCTTCAATAAAGCACTATGTCAATCTGCAGCAATGGCGTCGACTTTTTCTTTGCTTTTCACTGCAATTGATATGAAAAATAAACTTCAAAATATATTTTAGAATTAGGACTCCAATTTGATTTGAGGAAAACAGAGAAAACCATTCAATTTAAAAAACGCTATCATGAAAACAATATAAAAGGCCATTCTACAATGGGTGAACCAAAGGCCATTTTGTATAAAACAATATTCACCAATTCTACTATTTTAGTGCAACTACCCACTTAAATCTATTTAAAAGAATTTCAATTCAAGAAATCATTTCAATTAATAAAATATCGAACATGATGCACACTGTCGTTCTGCACATCACCTACAGTACAGAGAACAGAATTTCTGCATGCAAACAGAACAGAATAACGGGAGATGAAGAGGAGGAGGAGGAGGAGGCAGACAAGGAGGACACTCACGTGGACGGAGTATCGACATTTCTCATGTTGGTGAGCTACAAAGACAGAACACGAGCAGTCAAACTGGCACGGCAATGCCAAACAGGCGGAACATCGCAGGAGATGAATCGGGACAAAATGCACACACACACACGATATGCTTTTCAGCAGAACCAGAACCTTAGTCATGAACTATAACATGCTCCTGCAGGAGAGAGAGAGAGAGAGAGAGACAGAGAGAGAGAGAGAGACGGCATCACAGATGTATTTAACGACACAGTGAGTCACACGCTCCTGTGTGTGTGTGTGTGTGTGAGTGTGTTTACCTTTGTGCGAAGCTTCTGCATCTCCTGAGTGAGTGCGTTCCTCTCCTGTATCAGCTGGTTCTGCTTGGCCAGCAGCTCACAAACTTGCTGGGTGCTGCTGTGACAGTAACGGTCCAACTGCTGCAGCCTGAAACACACACACACAAACTTAATTACAAAAGAAGTCAAACATAAACACTGACAGAGCGCTGGAGGCATACAGAGCTTTTATTATTATTTGTATTATTTGTGTTAGTGGAATAATCAGTGATTCCAAAATTTATGAAACTACTACTACTACTATCAAAAACAGTATTTCCTTCCATATCACTCATTTAGAGTGCTGTCACACTGACAATGTTGTCATTAGAATTCATGAAAAAAAAAAGTATGAATATTGGAAGCTTAATTACTGAAAATAAACATTTAATTTTTACCTTCACAGCCCACCAGGGGGCTGTAGCCCACACTTGGGGACTCACTGGTCTAGAGCCATGGTAATCAAACTGTGGCATGCGTAGGTATAGTGGTACACGATGTTTCCTCTGCTGGTACTTGGAGGAAAATCAGAAATACTGTTCGACTGTATATATATCAGGGTATGTGATCAAAGTGGAGCTGAGGAATTCTGAACAGGGTGACCAGAAAATGAAACAAATGGTCTTGAAATAAGGGCATGTAAACAGCAGCAGTACTCTACATTTCCATTCATGTGAAAACATGTTTAAGATATTTCAGCTAATTTATTAAATGTCAAAAAAACCTAAATTTCATTTACAGAAATTTGCTGGCCCTTTGCTTACTCCAGAGTGTGACCATCTGCATTCTGTTGGTTTCAAGTCTTAGAAGGTTAAATTAAGTGCAGTCAGGTCAAAGGTCTTCTGCATAGATGGAGGAAACTGCTAGAAGAACAACCATCTCAGCAGCCTCCGTCAAATCAAGCATTCATGGTACAGTGACGGAATAGAAACCAGTCCGAGTCAAAAGCATGAGATTAGAGTTTAACAGCTCAACAGAGAGGTTTTTGAAGAAAAACTGCTTCAGAGTCGATACAACCTGGGACCAAAGAGACACTTTACCTTTCACTGAGACAAGAAAAGAGCCGGGACAATGGTGGACATGCTTTAGGACAAGTTTCTGATTGTCAAGGGAAAACTCACTCTCAAAGTAACGGTTGAAGTTTATAAAGAGTGGCTGTATCAGTTTCTGACACAAAGTCAGTGCTGAAGTCACTGTTCATGCCCGAGACATGGACACTGCTCACCCTCATTCCTCACTGTAAACATGGCTACCAGTGGGGACACAAGGGGAAACTGATTTTAGGATCAATCAATAAAATCACACTAATAACTGAAGAATATATTTGACAGTTTACAAACTTCAGTGTACAGCCCTTTCCGGTCAGTGACAGCTGGGCACGAGCAGCTTGCACGGTATAATCAGCTCTGACTTTGTGTCACTGCCGCATACAACCACACTTCAAAAAGACCTGAATTATCACCCTAAACAATGTGGAACGTTTGCGGAAAGAGATCACAGATCTCTCCCGCTGCTTATCAGCCTCTAACCTGGAAGCAAAAGTCCAACTCTGTTGGACATAAAGAAATAACAAAGAAAAAAAAAAAACGGCTTTGAAACCGTCCATACTATGTAGTGACATCAAATTATAGTGAGAGTAATCTTTGGCTGTTTCAACAGGTTCAGAGGGAATGATGTGTGGGATAACGAGGAGGAGGAGGAGGAGGATGAAGAGAGTTGTGGCTCGGGGCACAGGGAGACAGAGAGGTAGCTGGGGGGCAGACAGATGCCCCTGCCCTGCTGGTCATGTTGGCAGTGTTGGGGGCTGCCTGTGTGTGACAGACGGGGGAGGCAAACATCCCAACTCTACACAATCTGCTCCTTGCTCTCCCCCCACATTGTCCTCACTGTGCTCTGTGCTGTTTCCACCTCAGGGTCTAATCCCTTTTTCCTTTTTTTTTTTTTTTTTTTTTTTTTTTTAGAAACCCTCTTCCTCCATCATCATCAAGTGTCTCAGCATGAGTTTTCATAACCCTTTCCTCTCTCTCAGCCACAGTCCACCTGGGTGCTTTATCTCAGACCGCGATCGCACCTCTCCCTGCCTGGTTTTCCAGTGACTAAGTGATAACTGGTAGTGACCAGTGGCAGCTCGTCAAAAGAGGACACTGAGGTGCCGCCCCTGTCTGTCCCGCGTCAGAATCGCAGACTTTGGTTGATTTTAAGATAAATATTTTTTAAATGAACAAAGTAAATATTACACGGTCAGCAGGTAAAATGCATAATGTGCAGTTAAAATGTAGATTTAAAAGGTTCTACGTCTATTGTCTGGGGAGCAGAAGTCTTTGACCTTAGACTCTCGTTATAAAGTGTACATTCACAGTTATCTCCTCAGTACTCAAGAAATAGGAGCTGAAGTGGTGGCTGACTGTCTGCACCCCAAACAAAGTTGATGTTTGAAGTCCCTTAAGATACGATAGTGCGAGAAAGTTGGTGAAGCTTTGCTGGAAGAGGAGAGAAAGAAAGAGTCACAGGGAACAGAAGGAAGATCGAGAAAGAAAACTCAGTTAAATCTCTAAAAACAACGCTGTTTGAGAGGAGAACACTAAAGGAAAAGCTAGAAATGAAAGAGCTTGGACCCGAATAGCCAGACATCAAACATTTGCTGTTTGTAGCTTATTAAATTTGACTTTTTGGTGTTTTTGTTGTCATCACTCATTATCAGAAACATTATTTGGGTCACCAACTTAATTTGCTGAAATTTAGTAACACATGAAGGCAAACACACTGTATATCTATTAAAAATTATTCAAAATAATATTGAAAATTGGAATGGACTGATTGATTAGGGGGGGGGGAAAGTCGACCAGTTCCTGGGACTATTTCTAATGCAAGGATACAAAACTAATGTTTTATCAATGACTGCTCTAATGAAACAAATCTTTCTACTTCAGTGACTATCTAATATGCGATAAATCGATCATCACAAGTTGTCTGTGGCAGCAAGCACCCGGTCAATGGACTTCATGTGTGTTTGCAAAAGTGATGACATCGAAGAGATTTCTTGAAGCTGCTCTTCTAAGATCAAGATGCTGTAAATCTCAGGGTCTTTGAAAGCATCTCATTAGCTGTCCCCATTAGGTCAACATGCTGTGAAAACTGCATTATCATCACTAGCTCCCATGCACTGGAGAATATTAATAATAATAATAAATAGTTAAATAATGAATCAATTTCTGAATAGCATTTTTGCTAGAAATGCCTGTCCTTAATTCAAAAATAATATTAGGTGTTCCAATCTGACTGCTGGTTTGTCTTCAGGTCAGAAATGGAGCCTGTTGTTCTGCAAATGTAAATGTTTGATGAGGGAAGTGTTGATGATGTGTCGACTGAAAGCCTTTAGCTCCACACCACCAAACTAATCTGACTGATGTGAGAAAACATCAGTCCTCATTGAATCACAACCTGTGTGTGTGTGTGTGTGCACGCATGTAGACTGTGCAAACAAGATTCTCTGGTAGGAGAAAATGTAGCAGTGAGAGGTTTTGTGATAATGATGGGGCGTCTCTATTCACACTTGGTGTCTGGTCTGTAGAGATAAATGTGACAGTTTGCAGATGATATTTATTCTCTAACTGATGTTGCATGTATGACAATGATTGTCCTGCTACAGTAAAGACAACAGAATTCACTTTATCTTTAAGCATTCATGGTCTGATCCATAGTGACCTCATAAGGATTAATTAACTCTCCAAGGTGAGTTGAGTCCCCATTTCTTAATTATCAAGGGGGATTCTGTGTCAGATTTTGTCACAGATTTTGTCACTTTTTCAGAGTTTCTCTACTGTGTCATGGGAGTCCAATGTTAAGTCTTTTACAAAGACAATTATGCAGGCAATACAGCTTTTATTTTGAGTTATCTCAACACCCTAGGCTGCAAATAAACATAAGTGCAAGTGCGAGGTAATGGTAGAGCATTAATAAAGGAATATTTTAGTACTGTATTCCAAATTAATATGCCAGACTAACAAGCAAAACAAGGACCTCATCTTGATCTTTTGATTCCGAATTAATAACCAAATGAGTCACAAGTCTGAATTTTCAGGACTTGATTCTGCAGAACTCTTGGACATGAGTCCTGCAGCCCTGTCTGTCAGGAATACGGAATGGAAAGTTTTGTGATGCAGCTTAAAGGTATTTTTCATCAGAACTCTAGCTCACTCACACATGTTTCAAACATCTGAAAGAGAGAGATTATTGCAGCACTCCTTCCTGCGGCCAAGGAAAAATCCAATAACTGAAAACTATCAAGTGGTGCATTCATTAATTAGGGTTTAATATGGCTTAATGCTCAGCCACTGCCTTACACACACAGAAACACAGACCTCTCTTCTGCCTCTGCCCACTGCATGGTACTAGTGAGGAGGATAGACTGATGAGCAGACTGACAGTGAGACAGAGAACGTACAGTTGATAAAAAATGAGGGTTGACAGTTTGTGGTGTTGGTAAGGTTCTGCTGGTGGAGAAATCAAGAAAAAAATAAAGGCCAAAGAGCCCGGTTCCAGCTGTCACCTCCCTGCTGCTTGTCTGCTGAACAGAACCCCCAACTGACCCGGTGAAAGGACACCACCTACTGGATCCCAGTACTAACTGACATACACACACAGAGATGACACCACCTGCACTTACAACATTTTCTCTATTATGCATTAGAAATACCTGAGACTCAGAGCGTCACGTGATTTCGTTCTCCAGACATAATAAACGCGGGTTTTGCTGGGAGGCAGTTTGCAGTAATTTCCCCTGACAGCCCGACAATCAAACTCTGCTCACAGTCTGCACCTCGAACCACGGCTCTCTCCATCGACTGCTGCTGCTAAAAAGATTAATTACAAGGCACACACATCGATACAGCTACCTCTCTGTGGTGTAGACATCAGTCGTAGCCCAAAGCTAGTGTCTCTGAACTGATGCCAGTGTATATGTTTCTTCTGTGTTTGCATATTTATTTACAGGTGGAAGCATTTCTCCTAAAGGCGTGTTCCAAAGGGATATTGCTAAGAAAAAGTAACAGAAAAAGCTCAGTCATCCAAAGCCACATATGAACACGTTTCTGTTTAACTAATCAAGATGAAGAATTGGTAAAACTGACTAAGTTAGATATTGTCCACTGCTGAGTGTTCCCCTTTTAAACCTTAATGTACAGTGTATGACCATTAAAGCTAATAGTCATGGCATATTAAAATAATTCAACTTTAAGAGCCCACAGACAACTTTCATGTCCCTGTCAGTTTTTTGTGGGTTTGTGGTTCTTTTTCCTCAGAACCGATGTTATATCATAAAAAGCACCTTTTTATGACAAACATGATATGATACAGGTAAACACTATTCTCATTGTTTTTGGATGGAGAATGACTGAGTTCCTTTGTAACGCAAGGTGAGTTGGTATTTTTAAATATAAATGCAAATACTGTGTTTTTATCTCTGTGCAATCAGTTTTAATATCATAATAACATATTTACCAAAAACTTGTCTATTTCAGCTTTAAATAAAAACATAAACATATTGAAATTTCTGTAACGTTCACACTTCCCACAGCCACAAGCGTTACAAGATTTATGTATATTTAGTTTTTAAAGGGGAAGCAACCAGATGCTGATAAGTTAGCCTGACATTTCTTAGATGACACACCACATGGTTTTGCAAACTATACACTTGACTATTTGAAGATTTGCTCTCACAAAATGTAGCTTCACCAACCACTTATTTGACACAATTGTTCCTTATGAAATATAGTAGATTTATTCTGAAAAGGGTTCCTGATGAATGTAACACCATTGTCTGACCAATGAGAATTTGGTCAGGCAATCGAACCACCAATCAAGCAGTCGCACAGAAGACTGCAGCCGTTGTGCTGAACTGTCACAAACAGGAATGTTTAATATATGTCAAATAATATGTAACAACTCTGACTTAAAGATAATGGGGAAAAAAAAATTCTTCACTATAAACACAAACAGCGGACTAAGTCAAATTGTGTACACGACTGTGTGTGTGTGTGTGGGAAAGTGTGAGTGTGGCAGCTGTAGCCTTCATGCCCCTGGCAGTGTTGTTGTAACCAGGCAAGCCAAGGCCGTCTGCCTGGATTCTACACACCCTAGGCCCTGTGACTGCTACACACACACACAACCATACTTTGCCCAATCCAAGGCCCAACCCAGCGCTGTAGCTAAATCTTGGCTGGAACACAACTACACTCAAGAATGTGTATCCGAGTGAGTGTGTGGGTGTGGGTGTGCGTGTGCATGCCTGAAGGCCGTCCCCCCTCTTCCTCTCTACCAACCTGTCACGCCAGTTGTTGCTCTTGCTAACATGCACATTTGGCATAGGAACACGATTGGTGACACTGTGTGTGTCGTGATCAGGATGAGAGCGACACATGTTCTCTTAACATTCCCTGTCATTTTGTTGTTTCATGTATTCGTTCGTCGTTAACTGTTAAGTCCAGAGACTGGACTGTCTGATCACTTTCAGATATCAAACCGTTTTTTTTTTTTATGTGAGAAAGGAATATAAAAGAAGCCTTAGCCAAATAAACTTGTGGTCTTTAACTCAAAGAGCAGCCCACAGTTAAAATAAATGTTTGATTTGCTGCTGTTTCAAAAGTTTTGTTTAAACTTAAGCATGAACGATGGATGCTTTTGCTTAGACACCTCTTAACATGTGCTCGTTTATGTCTTTATACACTTTATTTCTTTCTCGTGACATTTTTCTTCACTGTGATGATATTTGTCTCACCAATAATTTTTTTCTTGCTGTTGAGTTTTTAACTATTTTGTCCATATGTGTTTTGGTGTTCAGATGTTTTATTGTGAAGCACTTTGACTTTTCTTTTAATCCTTAATTGATTTGGCATCTAAAATGTGAAGCTGAGTGAAAATTAACATAAACCTTTAAGATAAAAGGTCAATATACCAATGTTTTCTTTTTGTTTTTTTTTTTTTTGTTTTTTTTGTTTTGTTTTGTTTTTTACAATTGACTGACTGGGAATGAAGTTGTGAGTGAAAATTAACATAAACCTTTAAGACAAAAGGTCAATATACCAATGTTTTCTTTTTGTTTTTTTTGTTTTTTTTTTTGTTTTGTTTTGTTTTTTACAATTGACTGACTGGGAATGAAGTTGATTAGTGATGCGAGTCCTGGTGTAAAATAAAATGAATCAGTTTTTTTCAGGATATAGTTTATAATCTGAACAATGTAACATATTGTTACAAGGGTTTTTATTAGCTAAAAGGATCAAAAGTATTCAGGGCCTTTAGAACTTTTATCAATTTTTTTCTTCTTTTCACACCACCATCATGGAAAAAATGTATAAAAAATCGTGAAAATAAAGTGCAATTTACAAAATGAAACATATGTTCCACCAACCTTAAATCTATAAATGATAACTTTAACAAGGCAGCTAATTAAAGGATTTCTCAAATTAGCTCAACACACAGCTGCTTGTTGTTTCTCTACAAACACAGATTGTGATCTAAAACATTTAAAAAAAATCTAATTTTATATTTGGGAATTTCTTTGATGGAAATAGTTTTTTGCCTTACTGCTTTGGATTTTGTGTAAATGGGCTATTTTCATCCAAAGGTTTCACACCATCTTTGTACATCTTCTCTCTAAATGAGATAAGAATGAATGAATAAAATGTGACAAATGAAGAGAAATCTATTATATCCAAATATAAGCCCAAAGACCAAAACATTAAGGTGTTGCAAATGGTTAAAAAATTTAAAAATATTAACCAACACTGGGTTTCTGAATTCTGCAGCCCAATTCATCTTTTTTTATTTTAAGGTTACTTTTAAAAAGAATTGGAAAGTGTTTAGTGAGGATAAATATAAATATCTCCTCAACCTGACTTTAAAAAACAAAGCCGTAAACGGCTCTGAACGAGCACTGCTGATTTCAGTGCTGCTGCAGGGTGTGATAACATCTACTATTCGATGTCCAAGTGTTTGTCAAAGTCTGGTGACTGAGTGAGCTTTACTGGCATCAAAGTGTTTCTGTTGTTATTACTTTTAACATTTTTCTAAAGAAGACGCAGGTGTTTGTGCGCGACGTTTCTAGCTGTATTTTCATGAACTAGTGTGAGTAAGTGTCACTGACTGGGGCTCTAGATGTGGCGCTTTGCACAGATAACGCTCCAGCTTGCAAGCCTCTGGCAACAGCCTGACATCTGAGCTGCAAATCTGTGCGTCTCTCTCTCAGTGCATCTGTGTGTGTGTGTGTATATGATAGAGCTGTAAAGCCACCGTTTGACAATGCTCTTTCAGCAGGCCGCCCTGCATTCGCTCCCGGCTGCTGAAGCCAGCTGGGTAATGCAGCGACAGAGACGATTAGAAGACAGGAAGAAAAAGGAGGATGGAGGACGACTGATCAGCGCCACCCAGAGGTAAGAACATCAACGTGAAGGGGGGGGTATAATAAAGGAGTTACCGTGATTCAAAAGCATTTCACTAGTTCTTACGCTGTGCTGCTCTCTATGAATAAAGCTAATAAACATGAATGCATCTCTCTCTTTTGTCAGAATGTTCTATTCTAAATTGTTCATTGCTGGAGTGAACAGTAGCAATTTAAAATAAAAAAGAGATATCTTCAACTTATCAAATATTTAAGATGTATTTACTTCAATTTACAAAAAAACATAATAAAGAACATAATATAGCCAATGGACTGTTGTTTGAAAAATGTAAACATTGGATTTTTTTTAAACGACGTAGAGTGAATAAGTAAAAATACTAGCAAAATGTAAAAGCAGTGACAGCAGTGATATTAATAATTATCTGTGGGACGTGATTGTGTAATGTAGCAATGTTAAGAGTATAAAAACTGCACCTCACACTGGGCTTTCTTCACCATCGTCCTTGTGCATGATTTTGCCACGTCTCTCTTTTTAATCATCTCTCTGCAATCCCGCACACAAACACACCAACATTCCTGTGTGCATGCATGCACGCAAAACACACACACTCAAATGAAGGCTGTCCTTTTCCCTCTTCCCTGACTCTTCCAACCTAATCTGCAAATGAAAAGTTTTGCAAGGAGTGTCCTTTTACTTCTATGGCATGACAGTGTATTTGGGAGTGGGAACGTAAGGGGAAAGAAGAGGGTTCAACAGAGGGTGTGGGTGCGTGTGTGGGTTTGTGTGGCAGGAGCCCAGATGAAGCAGCCCTCGCCCAGGGCTTGCTGTTCGCCTGTGGTAGCGGCAAGCCTGTTTCCATCTTTCCCAGCCCGCCGCGACCATTTGTTCCATTAACCAACCTCCTGGAGCCTGGTGCAAAATCACACACATCCACATCAACACACACACATCCACAGACATACATACTTCAACAACTGCTTGCACAGCTCAAGCTACACATGGCCCTCTATCCCTCCTCTATCCTTCACTCCCTCCTCTGCACTTCCTCAGATGCAATCATCATCTTTCTTCATGGAAGCCATATGGCCCAGTGAAGCCTGTGGATCTACAGGCACATCTGCGTATATGTTGCTGCTCTCCTTAAAAGGGTGCACAGTGAGCTGTGGGCTCATATAAAACCTCACACATACATATCATACACACACACACACACACACACAGGGCTGACAAACACACTGCTGTCACATATAAGCAAGCATTGGTGTTATGTTGGTTTGTCATACATGTGTGTGTCTGTGTGTGATAGAGACTGTGTATGTGACCTAAGTGTGTACATGAGTAGTGATAATTGGTGAAACAGCCTGCGAACAGCTGCAGGGTGAGGAAAGGTTGTGTGGTGTTTGGTAAAGAACGCTGAGAGGAGAGGAGAGGAGAGGAGAGGAGAGGAGAGGAGAGGAGAGGAGAGGAGAGGAACTGGATGTAAATCATAAACCTCTATGGATTTTGCATATCTCCTAAAAAATCTGATTTCTTTTATTTATGTAATCCAGTCAAAAAAAATTCTCCTCTTAATAATTTGATTGCACTAAGAACTGCTGCTGCACACCAGATATTAATCCTAATCTAAATTTCACATTTAAGGGTTTGTTTAATAATAAACTAATAAAACAAAATAGGCCATTATTATCTTCATTAGCTTTACCAATATCTTTTGATATATAGTGTCTTTACAGGCATCGTCTCAGTACAATCTTTTCCTCTTAATTAATCAACACTAAGAGCTTGCATTTCTCTGAATTGTTTCAAGAATTCTGTTTACTATTGAAATATCTAAAAATAATGTCTACAGTTATTTGAAAAATTATACACAAAACAATTTCAGATGCTTTAGAAGTTTGCTGCAAAAGTTTACACATGGAACTTATTAGACTGAATATAAAAAAGATAAACAAACTTCAAATTTACAGTAAGTGACTTTGCATCTTCCCTGCTTTGCTGCTTTCCTGCTTTCTCTTTTCACCCTCCATTCTGTCCCTTCATTTTCAGAAAAAATAAAACAACAACAACACAGAAATAGTGAAATAAATAATTAAACGGTACAGCACAACATTGTGTGCTAAAACCCCTGTGTAGTTTGGCAATCAGCTTGCCCATGTAAAAATAAATCAAGCTGATTTTCCAAATGTTTTGTGCGTGGTGCGCTGTTGCTGCTCTTCGCAGCACAGATTGCAGGCCGATGGAGAGGCTGTGGGGAGGGGAGGGGCGCTGGATATTAAACCCACTTGCACCAGCTTGTTAACACATACACCTTAACCCCCGAGCGGCGTGGCAGGGCACCCAGCGAACACTCAGGGCCTGCAGGGAACCAACTAACATATAACCAATGTATAGATGCAATCACAGAGGATTACACAAACATGCACTCTATTCAGTATGAGAAGACTGCCATATGTAGAGAGGCTCGCACACATGCTTATACAAGAATGTGAATACGTGCACATAAACATGGCCGCAAATGCACACAAAACACACACAATAGGGACAGTCCTAGTTAGAGGTGGGCAGATTAATCAGTCGGGTTGAATAATCGGGCCCATATTTACATTTTTTATACTCTACATCAGTCCAATATTATTTAATTTAAATTCTTTTTTATTTTTTCATCCAAAAGCTTACTTGAAAGTATTTGTTATTTTTGATTAGCATATTCATATACCTAATATTCAGTTGATACATAATTTTAATGTGAAATATATAGGTGCACAGCAGTGCACACACAAAATGTAGATTGTAGACACAGACAAAAAATGCTTATTTAAGTCAAGCAAGTTTGTGCATCATTTGTTGTTACTAAAATTGTTTTTTCCTCCTATCTGATAAAATATGTCAAACATAACTACCAAAAAAATCTGTATCATATATCCATTGGCTGCCATTGTTTTCGTAGATCGGCATCAACATCGACCACAGTCCTACTCAAGACATGAGAGCCTCAAAGCTCTGATAAATACTGTGGATATCTTTGTCTGAATTAAAGGTACTTATATGTCAAAACATCATACATTTATGACAGTACAGCAGCTTTAGATTTTGGCCCCTGAGTAGGATCATGTACAGATAAAATTAAGTACCAGCCGCAACAGGGATCATCATAAATGTGAGTCATACCTCTGTTGTCTCTCTCTCTCTCTCTCCCTCATTCAAAATAAGTAAACTAGAAATGTCAAACTCCAGATATACAAGCATTTACTGATGAAAATGCACTTGATGGATTCACAAACATTCATACTTTGTGACCAGAAAAAATTTCTCTGAAAATCAAATATAAATTGTGGTCAAGTGGTTTAATCATCACTCCAACAGTGACCTCATGTACAACTGAACTCAAGAGATTTTTAAATATCAGGGGGATTCATCAACCAACTAAGTGTCAAAGCAGAAAATAAAACTCACTAAATGCCAAGAGTGATTATTGTGGTTCAGATGGGAGAAGAGAGAAGTTTAGGTGCCAACTTCCCAGCCAATCCACTTTTGGCAGCCAGATTCCTACTCTGCTAAACCTCCAGAGAACATGCAATTGCTACACACAGACATGCACAGACACACACACAAAATACCAATATAGCATATGTGCAGATACATACAGAATATTCAAACTTCACACTCCGTGACAACTTAAGATTTTTTTTCTCTTTTTATGAACTTCACAAAAAGAGTTGCAAACAACCTGGAGACAGCAGTGACTTGGTTAACACCAGTGGGTGGTCAAGAATATGTGGTGTCAGTGATGGAGCAGGAGAGACGTGTGGGGGTATATGTGTGTTATTACGAGTAAGACAAAGTTGGGAAGGTAGAGACCTTGTAGAGTGGGGCTACTACAAACACACACCCTTTTCCTGCATTGACAGAGCCAGGCTTTATGCCAGGCACCCTGTGGAGCCATATACCAACTGGGCTCAACACTCAGGGAAGATGAAACCCCCGCGTCAAGCTCACACACTTCTCACACATATTAATATGATAGCAGAAGTGAAAGATGGAGGAAGTTTTAGCCCCAGCTATTATAAGTCAATATTTCAGTTCTCTCTCTGTTACATGGAACAACTATAAGCATCCCAATGGACAGAACCATGGAGGTATGAAGCATCACGGTCATCTGATATACTCTATTAGCATTATAATCAAGAAAACCAACAGTTTTTCTGCACTTCATTTAGCGCACATTACAGTAGATAAGTTGAGAATGAATGCAGGTACTCTGCCCAGTGACCACCACAGTCATTGACTAATGGGAGTCTATAATTCAGGTACATTATATGAAAAAGAAGTGATTCTTGACTGACCCTCTTAAAGATATAAGGTGCTGCTACACAGACAGCAGGAGGTTGAAGTGCTAAGACATTGACATATAATAATAATAAATATATAAACATATAATAATAAATAAAATAATATGCATAAAATTGACTGGTTGAAGATACATCTGCAAATTTCCTATAACACTACAGTGGAAAGAAATAAAACAAAAAACCTAATGCCACAAAAAATATTGTAAATTCAATAACAAATGTTTTGTTTCAGATATTGATTAATAGATGAAAATACTTTTTATTCAATTAAACATGAGAAGAAAAAAGTAAACATCATCATGAGTGAGGAATCAAAAATTCATTATCAAAATTTGATAAAGAATGTATTTTCATTCTACTGTATGAAGAATGTCATTTGGGTGAATTGTGTGTTTTGTGCACCTGTCCTTCATCCGCTGATGCATGTGGCCATGCTGGACACACTGTTCCTCCATGTTGGAGCAGCGAGCTCTAAGACTTTTGACTGTCTTCTCTAGGTGTTGTTTCTCCATGGCCAACTGTTCGAGTTCACTCCTACGCACACACAATTAAAAAAATGTTTTATTGAAATGACGCTGTAGTAACTCTGTCCATGTTACTGATGCTTGGTAAAATTAGACCAAAAAATACATTATAAATATAGGAAACAAAACTAAGATACTTATTTACTTTTTAAAAAAGCTTTTAAGCCCAAAGTTCTCTGGAGTAACTTCTGGATTTGGATTGGATTAGATTGGTTATTACACAATAGGCACAGGGCAATTTATGGTTCAGTGTCTTGTCCCAGCCAGAGATCAATCAGCCTACATTCTGATTAGTGGATGGCCCACTTTTCATCCTGAGGCACAAGATGTTTCCTTTTTTTTTGTATGTAATTGATTAATAATACTTACAGGAAATCTGAGTCCAAGGTCTGAAGTTGAATACAGCTGAGTACTACTTGTGCAGATTAAGAAACTTAAATCCTGTCTTTAACCGTGAAACTATAATCCTGCTGTAAATCGGTTGTATTTTTAAAATAAATGGACTAATACCTTTCCGATGATTTTTTATTTATTTATTCTTTTGCCTTAAATGTGGCCCTGACTCTAACCCTGATGAAAGGTATTGTGGACTTTGTGGAAGTTTTTGGCTGAATGCTACAGTTATGTAGTGAGCATCTTAACCACTACTCTACTGGCAGCCTTGAACCCCAATTTTCTGTTTCACACTCTAAAAACCAAGCAATCAGTAGGAGCAGAGCTCGTGCTGCATGCCTGAGAGTCTGATGTCTGGAGCAATGTTGTCAGAGTTTTCTTATTCATTTTGCTGCAACTGTCTCAGAGCATCACCCAGCCTGTGTGTGGCCATCCAGCAGGACTTTAACCGCTACGCTAAGCTTACACTCCAGAAGCTTAAAGAGCCTGAGGCACTAGACACACCGACAGCACACTGCTACTAAACTACATTTTCATGTATGCACCACTGCAGAGTGTCAGCATATACTTTATGTGAAGTCCTAGAAAGACACTTTCAAGGTGGTAGTTACAGCACGCATATATAGTTTGCTGTGTGTTTGCTACTGATCCTAATGCATTAGAAAACAGTGTGCACATTTCCTGTAGCTGGTGAGGCCAGTGTGGTCTGTCAGGGCCAGATTGGGGGCTGTCATGTGACTAATGTGCAGCACAGCTCTAACAGCTGACAGGACACTGGGCCCAGGGTCACTGTCACACTCACAAATGTACTGCACATACATGCATAAACACACACACATGGGCAGCCCAGATGGAGAGCTGTGGAGGCCTGCTGTGACTACTGTGGTATCAGGTTAACGAGAAAACAGGTCAGACTGGAAAGCAATATGAAGTATGTTGACATTTTCTGTCCATACAGCCTAAATAGATGATGCTTTATGAAACAATGACACGGAACAACAAGCCACTCACTGTATGAAGTAAGTTAAAGTACAATGAGCAAGTGAGATACATTTTTACTGAAATGTTCAAAAAAAAATAAAATGTGAGGAAAGGATCATGCTGACCTGCTGCTTCCGGTGAGCTTTTCCAGTTTGGCCAACAATGTGCAGCATTCCTCCTTCAGCTTCCGGATCATGGAATTCTGGGAACTCAGCAGACCATCAAGCTCTCCAACTGCAATTGATCATGGTAAAAAAAAAAAAAAAAAGGTGAGTTTAACAATGGCATATAACTACTTGTCACTTTCATGGATATTATGGTGCACAGTAACTGGGAGAAAATGTAACCTTTCATCCCGACACTTAAATTCAGCTTTTGGGGATCTAATGTCATAAGACATAATAATCAATCTCTCTTTTTTTATTTGATACCGAAGAGAAGTATATGAGAATATTTATGCAGTTTGTTAGCACAAATCATTGTTAAGTTACATTTTCTGTAGTTATTATTCTGTATACTATTGAGCACATATCTGTCCTGTCACATATCTGTCCTGTCAAAATCTTACTATTTTTTGTTTCGGTGTTGTAACCAAAACTGTGACTAGAATTTATTTGATGTTTTATGATCTGAATATTTTATGAGGAAATATATTTTTAATTATACATTTTATATTAAATTCACATATCAAAACAAGCTACACAACAAGTCACAACTGATTTTTGTAATTGCCATATTCAATTCTAAAAAAGGTACAAAGTGTAAAATTCTGCATAATTTATTGTTGAGGTCTCATGTTGCAGGCAGCTGAATATCCCTCACATTACTCTCTCAGGTGTGTTGGAGAACCTATGTAGCCTTCAGTTAGCATCAAAACAAAAAGGATGTTAAGTTTCTCCATTGTGGGCTACTGTAAAAAACATGCTGGTGCTGACACTCAAAATGATGATGTTCTCAAATGTCATGTTTTGTTCACAGACCAAAATTATTCAGTTTTAATTATTTTTTAATTAAAACTTAATTACAGAAAATAATCATATTTAAGAAGCTGAAAAATGTGAGACTTATTACAAAGAACACTCTTTTTGAAATTGTTGAAGATTAGTTTCACAGTATTAATAATATGAAATACAGGTTTACAAATACTTGGCTTGGGGAACATTATGCTTACTTCTGTTAATACATATTTCCTTATAGCAGGCCAAACAAATGACTTCACATACCCAAGAAAAACATCTACATTGCACAAAACATTGAAATCTTTTGTAGTAAATACTGCAATTAAAATGAAATACATATGCATTGTTGAATGTGTTCTAAATATTGTTTTGTATGTGTCTGTAAAAATTGTTCAAACAACAGAAGGAAATATAGTAAAATAAAAATTTAAAAAAATCGAAAAACATACACAGAGTGAAAATAAAGTGAATGAATGTGATAAAATGAAACTGAGAAATATACTGTTGTTTGAATGCATTTTCTTTCTCTTTTCCACCCTTCCTGCCACATCCTCAACCACTCATGGGGGCCTATTTCTGAACAATCCAACACTGGGCTTTCATCATTCCTTTGAAATGATCTATATTATGCTTTCCAACATATGTCTGGTCTTTTTAAATAACAATGGGTGCCGTTTGGATTGAGAGAATGATCCACCTGCTCCAGCATTCTGTTACAGTCAACCGAAACCAAAAAGACCAAGGACTTGCAGTCTTTGAAAAGTAGCTGAGACATCTGAAGTTTTTCTCTCTTTTGCATATGGTAAATATTGGGGGGGGGGGCGGGGGGAATTGAAAAAAAAGTAAAAGAAGAGCAATAAAGTTAAATCTCTGTTCTGTGCATATCATTACCTGCACCTGCAGAATGAAATTTGATATTTGTCATCGTAATCTATGATCTAAATAAATGCTTTTAAAATACAAAAAAGTAAATTATGATTGGCAGAGGATTTAAGAGCAATTCCCAGTAAAGTTTTTGTCCAAGTGGGGGAACAAAACACATTGTTTTACTAGCTGTATACTATAATACCAAAGTGAGTAACTGCAGGCTTATTCCTACTTTCCTATCTCTGCTATACATGATGCATGTAGGGCAGATACTGGATGCTACAGAGAATGGACCACAGAAACCTACAGACGTGCACACACACACACACACACTCTCTCTCAGCAAAGTTTGGTCAGTGCTGGAAATGTTGTATGAAGAATGCTAATTAGCTGAACAGGCTTTGAATGCGTCTGGCCATGCGTAGTCCAAAAAGAACCCTGGGACACAAAAACACAGCGGAACTGGCACTGGAAACAAACGGAGGAAAAATGAGGGAGGGAAGAGGCATGGCAGGGAAAGGAGGGACAGAGAGACACAAATATCTAATATCATCTAGAGGCTGCTCTGTACACATTTACTAAAAAAAAGAAACATGAAAAAAAGGGTTGATGGATGGAAGGACAAACGGATGGACAGGCGGGATTTGGAGAGCAAAAAAGCTAATTATCCAGCTCGTCTGTTGAGTTGCACCGGGAGAGGAAGTGATGCTAGCTACTAAAGGACATCCACCCCTCCATCCCCTCCCCATTCACAGTTTCCTGCTGTGCTCTGATGTCAGCTCTCTTTAGACAACATGTGTGCTGCCAACACGCGCCAGAAACAGACCCTTTGTTTATCTCCCATCCCCCTTCCCTCCCTCCATCCTCCCTCTACACCCTCCATTTTTTCTGTGTACCAGCAGGCTCCTTGTTCGTTGAAGTTAACCACAGGTAAATACAAAGATAGGAGAAAGGAGGGAGGGAGGGAGGGATAAAGGGAGAGTAGATGAGGGTTGGTGGTGGGTAGGTGTGTAAGGGGGGTTCCAGATGGTGCAACAGATGTGCTAGCAGCAGCAGCTTTGCTGTGCAGGCAGACAGGGAGCTGTGAGCTGGGTCTCTCTGCTCTGCACCCCTCACCTTCCCTCTGCTCTGCTATTCTCTTTCCTGCTCTTGTGACTCCAGAGTTGCTCTTTATGCTCTGTTCTGATCTTTTGAGGTCATGTCAGCTCAGTGTTGTTTATCTCAGACAATTTTGGTTTGTGTTTGTCCCCTCCCACTCTGGTCATGTTGGGATAAGTTTAATGAGATAGTACAGTAAGAAGGAATACCATGCTTTTACTAAAAGATTTGAAGTCAAGGTCCCTGCCCATCGAAGATCCACCTTAGTGAAGCATCCTTTACAAAGAAACTGAAACTATCCCAGCAGAGATCAAGAACTGCCGACAAGCATTTCTGTAGCTGGATCTGACAAACTTAGACCATATACACTACCAGTAAAAAGTTTGGACACAAATTCTCATTGAATTAAATGAGAAAGTGTGTCCAAACTTTTGACTGGTAGTGTAAATGTAGATGTAGTCTACCGTTTGTTAGGGAAGTTTATTAGAAGTAAAAATATGTTAAATGGCCACCAGGGGATAACTTCATTGGTTGCAAAAAATAAAAACAGTTTGAATAAAAATGTAAGGGAAAAGAAATTAATGTATAAGGTCAGTAAACATTTTCCTGAGGAGTTAAAGGTCTCGGTCATTAGTTTGGGTGTTCCTCAATAAAACATGACACAAGATAAAGCATGGCACATATGAGTGGACACCAGTAATTGACAGTTGGACCATTAGAAGCACCAGCAAAATTATAAACCCCAAGGCTTCAAAACAGTTTAAAATCTTATGGTAACATCACCAATGGTTGCCAGTTGGATAAACCCAGCATTTTGGATCTTAGCATGTTTGAATAATTTGACTGTGTTTGCTCCATCCTGCTCAGTTCTTTTTTTTTATTCTTCTTACTTAAATCACCATACTATAGGAAAAACACCAAACCTATGTAATGCAATTTTCTACAGTAAAACTACTGATATGTAATTTTGAGATGTTGCTGATAGCCATGTAGAGAAGCTCTCAAGAGTGTTTGGTTCTCCACTGAAAACCCTTTAATGCAGTCCTGTGGTAAGTCTGATCTGAAATAGGCACTGTTGCTATTCCAAAGGATGTGTAGAGGTGTATCTCATTAGATATTGGCATTGTCGCAAAGCTAACTTTTCTTGTCTATGTTGCTTGTACCAAAAAGTAAAATTTCACTCCTGCAAATAAATCAAATGGAAAACATCTATGGGTACAGTACATGCAGAAAGTGCAGCTCTATATGATCATAAAGAAGCTGCAAATGTTCATTTTCATTCATAGTCTATGTAGATGTCTCTGGTACCAATCCCAGCTGACATAGGTGGGTACACCCTGGAAGTTTGCCAGTCCTTCACAGGGCCACAAAGATTCAAGATTCACAATCACACCTCTGGACAATTAAGTGTGTCCAATTAACCTCTGAATGTTTTTGGACTGTGGGAGGAGACCAGAGAACTCAACACACACACAGGGAGAACATACATACTCCATGAACAAAGGCCCTTGTTCCGACTGGGTCATGAACCCAGGTATTTTTGCTACATAACAGCGCTAACCAATACAACCACTGTGTAGCCCAGATGCAAATGTGTGATGACTTGATGATTGAGTCATCTTTCAATATGAAGTCCCTATACACTCACTCATCTTCTACTGCTTTATCCTCCACATGAGGGTCACGGGGGCGCTGATGCCTAATCCCAGCTGACATAGAGCGAAAGGCAGGGTACACCCTGGACAGATCGCTAGTTCATTGTAGGGCCACATAGAGACAAACAACCATGCACTCTCACATTCACACCTACAGGCAATTTAGAGTGTCCAAGTGGTCTAATCCTCAAATCCTTTTTTGTTTTTGGCCTGTGGGAGGAAACCAGAGAACCAAGAGAAAACCAACGCACACACAGGGAGAGCATGTAAACTTCATGAACAAAGGCCCTTGCTCCGACTGGGTCGTGAACCCGGGCATTTTTTGTGCATGGGCAACAGGGCCAATCAATCCAGCCACCGTGTGGCCCAGCTCCAAATGTGTGATGACTTGATGATCGAGTCATCTTTTAGTTTGAAGTCCCTCTACACAAGACTTCAAGTGTAATTCTAGTTTGCTGATGAACACAATATGGAAGGCCAAATAACAGGCGGTTTGGGAAGTTGGGAAAAGTATACATGATTAAGTCAGAAAGCTGGTTAGGTAAGTTATGAGAAGTGGACAGAAACTCCCACTGAGACTGCTGCTGAAGAAAGGCTAAGTTTCACTGCTGTGGATGAAAACACTGACCTCTCTTCTGTTGTTGAGCCTCTGTTTGCTCCAGCAGTACAGCCAGCTTTCTTTCCCTTTCCTGGGCTGAAAGGATTGCAGATGTCATTTCCTCCTGATGAGCACGCTCTCCACTCTCTCTGTCCTGTCTGAGAAAAAACAGGTTGTTGAAGAAACCATGGTAAATGAATGGTAGGAATTAAGTAATTTAAAATCCAGTTCGATATCATCCAATTACTAATCTGACCACTAATTGTCATAAAGATTAATCCAGATTTAACATGCACAGTATATTGCCATATTTTTAAAAAATGCATTTAAGTAAGTATAATCAAAGTACTATCGTGTTTATTAGGTACACAAGTCCACTAAATCTTTCAAACAGTGCTCATGATTTGTGTTCTGTTAGTGCAGCACAAAAAACATTTCCACATTCCATACAACTTCTGTCTGAAACATACAGTATATAATTATTTTATCATGTAAATTGAAGATTAATTTAAAAACATAATTATAGACTGACAAGCTGAAATATATGCTGGTTTCACACTGATGTAAACAAAATAAATTTTATTCACTTGTAGACAATGCATTTGTTGTTGGTAGGGAATTCCAAATGTTTATTTTTAGATTCAAAAATTGTGCCTTACTGATTGCTATTAAAGGGCACCACTTAAAAATACAATACAATTAAATGAGCAACTGGAGTGAAATGCCTCAGAACACATTTAGTGTTGGTTTTTACACAAATATAATAGACAAGTGTGCATCTTCAATAACAGTGACCACCTCATGCTAACATATAATTTGGGATCCTTGGCCAAATAATAAATCCCATTACACTTGACAATTGTTTCTCGTAAAAGTGAAAGGTTGGTTTTTGTAAATGAGACAGGTAGTGTGAAATAAACAAACTGAGAGATGAACATAGATGGTAGAACAAGAGAATGAAGAAGAGACTTAGGGGGTAGAAGTGTCTGGCCAGTGTCAGCTTGAAGACCATTAAGTGATAATACAGCTGCCTGCAAAAAACTCACACATACATACACAAACACACACACACTGTTATAAAAATTGGTCCAAATTACGATTGTTACTTTGAACAATCCATATATAAATAATGATACTATGTTTTACACTCCATTTGGAGCTCCACCACTGACATTTTATGGTAAAAATTAAATCATCATCTCAATATCAAAATTGAGCAGGTAAGATGATAGCTAAGGATTATATCCCTGTTGCCTTTGAATAACACAGCATTTTACTCCTACTCCTGTACAAACTTTCCAACACAACTTAGTCCAAACGTACCCAAACAACAGAGGAATAGACAAAGACGGAAAGAAGAGAAGAACTACAAAGACAGGAAAATCGAACAAATAAACAGAACTCTTCCTGAAGTCCAAAGGCGCTAATGAAGAGAGAATTCTCCAGTTTAAGTGAAAACTTTTCTCCCCTGCAGTGCTTGGCCTGCATCTCTAAAGTGACCGCGTCTGTCTGTTCCTTCATGTGTGTGTGTGTGTTCCCCTGCTGTCCTGCTGTCTGGGGTGTGAAAGCGGGTGGCGGGTGTGCAGGGGACACAAGGAGACAGTGTGTGTCTGTATGCGTATGTGTGCGTGAGTGAATGAACCCCCGCTGGGCTTGAACAGCAGCCTGAGCCACCAAAGCGCACACCAGGGCTCAGCGGGAGATGGCGGGCAGGCGTTGCCAGCCATTTGGTCCTGCAAGAGGTTCCAGGGGGCCGTGTATATTTGTGTAAGTCTATGTGTGTGTATTTGTGTGTAACTGGGTGGGTGGGGGCGGCTCACACCAGACCTGTTTACCCACCAATTAGCATCAGACAGACCGCCAGAAAGTTCCAGCAGTCATCAATGGTGAGGAAAAGGAGGGTGATAAAAAGCATAAACCGAAAAGAAAAACAAAAAGATAGAGAGCTACACGTTTGGCATCTGTTTGGTCTTGTTGATCTTCTGAAATAACATTGAAAAACCATGAAACCTGGTTATAAGAGAGCAGCAATATCATTGTTTCCAGTTGGGAGTGGACAAGCCTGCACCAGGCCTGAAACTTCATAAAAGTTTATGAAAGTCCCAATGAGTATAAAACTGAAGCTAGCAATTCAGGCTGTCATGAGGTTCTTTCACTTGCTGCCATTTCGTACTCACAATCAAAATCCAACATGTTTACTTCTAAAATGTGCTCATAAAATGGCCGCTGATGAACCCTGTCAAATGAAAACAAAAACGATAAAGAAAAGGGGAGACATCGGAGGAGAGCCGAGCCCTGGAACAAGCGTTAAGGGTGGCAGATACAGCAGAGGCTGAATATGTGGGGCTAGAGCTGGATCATTCACCCTGGACAATAATCTGCCTTCCACTTAATTGGTGAATGGGCCCTGGGTTGCTGCCTGTGGCAGGAATTATTGTTTGGGCCTAGGAGGCAATAGACTGAATATTCAGTTAAAGGATAGCTGGGCCTGTTTGTATATGCCTGGCCTGATGCGCTGAAGGACAGCTTGATAAGTATGGCGAGAGCTGTATGGGCCAGGGGCCTAAGGTGGGCTGGAATGGCTCTGGGGCTGTGGCCAGGTACAGTGGCTGCTGGGTAAGTGGGAGGTGGCAGAGGCAATAGCTGGCTGGCTAGCTGGCTGGAGTGGTGAGGAAGAAGAGGGGGTCCAGACCACACTGCCTGCCTAAGTGGGCACTATTCAAGCTGTTGCCCATTAGATGTTGGGTGCCAGGGCCTGACCAAGCGCAGAGTTTGCAGCACCCCATGGTGCAGCCGACATCCCATGCCAGAACCACCAAATGCCGTGGTTTATCAGAGAATGAGCACAAATTGGAGTCAGACGGTGGACTTGGAGTAATAGAAGACATTTGCAAACATCAACACCACTGACTGCTGTTTGGACTTAAGTGAAAAAGATGATATTCTCTCCCAGTAAATACATTTTCACCCAAAAACATACATAGTTACTGGAGTCAAATGGGTCTGTTCAACACACACAAAAAAGTAGTAAAAGACAAGTATTTGCATAAGTTTAAACTGAAGGTTTTTGACATGATGTATAAAGTTCTTAAATAAGTTCTAAAAATAAATATATTATTTTGAGCAGGTAGGGAAAAAGAAGAGAAATGTTATAAATTCGATAAAAACAATTTACATTCCAGAAATCAGTACATATTCATATTTATGCTCTGCAATGATCCTGTGCTGCAAAATACTAGGAGTGAAATTAGCATACAGGTTAACAGATTGCAAATTCAGTCTATAGCACAGACATACAAACACACAAATTTTGTGGGCTGCAAAGAAGACAGCAATGGTCACTAGGATCATGAGTTGTGGTGATCAAGAGACACAGGAAGGATGAATAATACTGTGTCTGTTATTAGTACCACAGTTATTCAGGACACTGTTTGTTTTAATCAGTCTAAAAGTTTGTCTGTGTTCATTTTGTTATACGACACTATACATTACAATTAAACTGATAATTTTTAAATGCTTATATTTCAACTCCAATAGCTTATCAAAACTAAAGTAACCAAAATTAAACCTATTACATGCGAAGTGTTGATACAATTATATTGAAATTAACTGATACAATACTATAAAATTACAACTATTGGCAATTTGCTCATATCTCAACTGCTCAAAATGACAAACATGATGATTAATTTCTGTGGAGGAATTCCAGCAGATCCACAGCTATTTATGATAGACTGCATCAATCAGACTCCATTAATATTCAACAGTTTGATACGCACAACTACAAAGATGATTTCTACTTATGTGCAAGTGTCCTTGTTCATGTGTGTGAGACGGAGGCCTGTCTAACCAATACTGCTAACAATAGATGGATGAACCACAGATGATGCAGTGTCACACAATTTTTTCTCATGCACCTCAATGTGTTTTTGCACATTTTTATTAAACCTCGGCTTGATATAATCACCCAAGGTTTAATCAGTCTGTCAATCACTCTGCTCCCATAAGTTTTCTCCCGACACCCCTCTCTTCATCTCTTTTCACCTTTTATGAAACAATCATATCAAACACAGAGACAGTCTGATGTAGCCTCACTGCTTGTTTACTCTCTGCCCAGTCCATATTTCTATCTATCTGTCCATCTATCCATACAGAGGGCTCTCATCTCTGCTCCAATCTTTTTTCTGCTGTTTCCATAGCTCCCTCCCCCCTCCACTTTTCCCTCCCACCCTTTTTTTTCCTGTAACTAAACTGGCTGTGTCTCTCTCCATCTGCTGGTTCTTCCTTCAGCGGCCCTGCACCTGTTCACACCTCCTCTCCTGTTGGCCACCTCTTCTCTATTCCATCCACCCCCCACCCCCATCTCTCTCTTTTGCTCTCTTTCTCTCTCTCTACCAGCTCAGTGCGATGCTGCCAGGCCCATTCCTGGCTCAGTCAGCCTCTCTGTCATTCAATCCATCTGTCGGCAAGTCAACTTTGTTTACAGCGGGCAGCCCAAGCCTCTTTTCTTCTTCAAGGAGCACTAAAGCCCCCACCACCAAGGTCAGCAATCGAGGCTGAAAGGCAGATGACTGCAAATGTTAAATTAGCAAAGAAATGTGATATACCCTTATACTCCGAAACATAAATATGGACAATAACACACTTGAAATACACACATATGAGAATCTGTCTCATGCATATGAATTAATGCAGATAAACAGACAGTTATAAATACACATGACCCTCACAGAAACATTTGCTGCTACAGCACACATTCCCTCAGAGAAAAACCCAGCTCTAGATTTAAGCAATTAGCTGCTGAGTGGCCTCTGTCATCATCTATCTGCACAGAAAACAGAGCAAAAGAAGTTTGAGTTTTAATTGGTACTGATGATTGGTGGTCTGAACACAAGAACACAGCGGACTGGCAGCGCAGGCATCTGTGATTTTCAAAAATAAACACACAGCATACGTACAATATGCTCCCCCACTGACCCAGACCAAAAACCCAGGACTCATCATCAGTATAAATCTGTGCCCTACAGAAATAGCTATGGAAGCCATATGTGGTAGAGCTAGGGGTCACATCAGTTTTAAGTGACAAGGTAAATTAATTTTCTTCAGGATAATACACTGATTAAGAATATAATACATGTTAGAGTTTAGGCATGATATTACAAAAGAATTTAAAAGATTTTAAAAGAGATAATAATAAAAGCCATGCAATTAATGACAGGGTAAGACATGCTTGTTCACTGAAACTTTGGACCACACTGCTTGTTCTCTCCTCATGTGAGCACAATTGGAATTCAATTCACACCTGAGACATACCCGATAAACCCCAGGGGCAACTGGCACAAAGGAACATGCTTAATCTCGCTTTCCAAATCACACAAAATAAACTTCAGCAAAATCTTCTCTTATTTCCTTACTTTGAAACTCTTTATTTCTCCTTTCTCTGCACTCATGTATGAGCCATGCTCGCTAGAAATGTGATTTCAAATACACACCATCTGCAGCCACACAGCTTTTCTCCTACCCTCTGCCTCATCTACATCTTCCAATCACTTGGAAACATAAAAACCTCTTCCTTGCATAATTTTCTGCCTTCCATATTTTCATTCTTACCTCCCTTTGTCAATTTGCTTGCTTGAAACTTAAGTTTTATCATTACTTGCGGTCTACCACTACACTAGATATTAAGTTTCTCTTAGATGTCATTAAACACAAACAAAGCAGCAAAAGTGGAGATGCATTAACGGATTTCAAGGAAGGCATTCCTTCAGTGGCTGATGGCAATGACTTTCACCCAGCACCAGATGCCTCTCCTGTGAACAACTTCCCTTATATATTACCTATTTTAACTTGTCATTACTGTCTTCTCTCCCGGTTTTTCATCTTCCACATGTTCCAGAGCATCTTACCATGCTCCAGGATTCCAGCATTATACCCTTGCTCATCGTGATTAAATCTGCAGATGGGCCTTGGAAACCTACATGGCACTAGTTGGCACTGATGTGGCCACAAAGAGCAACAAAGAGAAAGGGTTGGATTGAGGACAAGAGGAAAAAGAGAGCAAAAAAAAACAGCAATATAAAGTATAACAAGATAAAAGAATAGATCAATCAGGTATAAGAGAGAGACAGAGGTAAAAAGAGAAATGAGAGTAAAAGAGCAGAGACCGGTTCTGTCATGTTGGATGAAAGCTGTGCCTACTGGGCAGTTGTGAAATCCCTGATGGTGTTATGCTCAACTTTTAGTTTGTGTGAAGGCAACAAGTTGACCAGATGACACACACACACACAGAGATGATCTATGCAGCCATTAGTTGTAGGAAACTAAACCAACTTCCATTTAGTTGGATAACCTAAATAAAGAATTTTCTCTGGGTTCTCCGGCTTCCTCCCACAGTCCAACAACATGCAGATTTGGAGATTGGACACTAAATTGCCCAAGGTTTGAATGTGAGAATGGATGGTTGTTTGTCTCTATGTGGCCCCGTGACAAAAAGGCAACCTGTCCAGGGTGTCCCTGCCCTTCGCACTATGCCAGCAGGGATTAGGCAGCACCACCCCGTGACCCTCGGATAAAGTCATAGAAGTTGAGTGAGTGAGTGTGAGTGAATGAGCAACTTAATATGATCAGATATACATTGTTTGAAGAAGTGATTTTCTGATGTATAGTATGAGAACAGACAGAAGTCAAGTAAACATCAAAAAAGAACAAAGAAAACAAAATAAATGATGATGATGGATGGATGTAATTCAAGGCTTCATTTTAGTATGTATGAAAATGATGATACAGCTACCCACATGACCAACTGATTGCCAGCAGCCACAACTCAACTATCAAACTATGGATAAAAAAACTCCTTTAACTTTTAACACTAGCACTTCCACTTCACCTAGCCATCAATCAGGTAAAAGAAATCCTTGCTCCTTCTTTTCACCATTGTTGTAACTCATCAGTAATACTTTCTGAAACCAAACAAACAACTGCAGGGAAGAAACAGTTCCTGTTTACACTGGCACACGCATGTCGACTGTACCTGAATGGTCACCTGATAAATGTTTTTAGGTGAGTTAGTATGGATGCTGATTACTTTTAATACAGATCTGAAACTCTCGTCTAGACTAGATCACTCATCTGAAAACAGTGGTATGGTTGTAGCCTGAGGAAGAAGCTGGTACAGTCATCATTCCTTGACGCATATATCACATGTATGTAAGTTCAAGATCTCCACTGCCTAATAGTTACCAAGGTCAGCAGTTTTTGTCCTTGCTGAGAAGGTCATGCCCCCTTTCCCTACTATCCATCAGTTCTCCACGCATTTTTCACTTTTTTGTCAAAAGGCTGGTGCACTTGCTTTCATTCTCTGTCCTCCAGCCATACTGTGTGTATGTAGGCCAGTGTCCCAGGGCATGCTTGGCTGAGGTGACAACAGTTGTAGCTGACAGATTTGCCTCCATCTTGCCTGAGGCCTCCCAGTAAGCGATCTGTCTATTTCGTCCATTCCCGGCCCCCCAGGATGGCCAGATTACAGCTCTGTTTAATAATGCTACTACTTATAGTGCATGGTTTTCTAAAACTGAATTTACAGCTGTTACATTTTAACCTTTATATTTCTAGAGCAAGTTATTTGATGTAATTACAGAGTTTGACTTAGCAAGGTACTGTGTGTTCTTAGAGGCTTGTGGCATAATTTATCCTCAGCTAATGTCTGGTGATGGATGGACTGATGTAGATGTGGAGCTATAGCCACCTGTCACCCATAGAATAGATGAAGTCTTGCAGCACAAACATCCTATGAGTTTATTCTGTTTCAGTTCTTAAACAAACACAAAAACTTAATGAATCAGTGTCAACACTGTTTAATTGTTTAAAAGATGTTCAAATTATGAAAATAATAGGTCCAAGGTTAAGATCAAGGGAATATTCCTGTTCAAATAACTTTTTTATTTTAAGACTTTAAGGATTTGCACAGCTTTTTTTAATACTAAAATGCAGTAAAATGACTCCCATTTCCATTTGTGGTCAGAACCCAGCTTGACAAAATTTCAAATTCAGACAAACAAAAGTACAATTAAAGACCAGAGAGAAGATGCAGAGGCAACATGCAACAGAATGTAAGACAGTGTGACAAAAAGAAACAGTGTCAAAGAAACTGAAAGAAAAAAGATCAAGTAGGTCTACTGATTTCAACAGAGAGACAACAAGAGTGTAAGAAAAAGAGAGGTGAGAAGGCAAGATTAGAGAGAGGATATTCCGACAGCTAGGAGAGAACGCAGCAAGGTCTCGTCACCGGGCCAATGGGCCCACCACTGTCAACATCATGGCACTCTGTGATACACACAGACACACACACACACGACTGGCCGACGGCCCTCCCAGCTGCCCTATCCGTAACTGTCTGATTAGTTGTGCTAAGCAGCCCCTCCCCTGCCAACCATGGTGCCATCTGCTACCCAACAACATGGCTGCCGACCAGACAAGCACGAGCTCACACATAAACACACATGAAAACACACAGCAAGCCTCATACCTAGCTCTACCCACTGCTGTCACACAGACACACACATCAAACTTCAGAGACACAGGTGCAGCCCAAAGGTATCAACACTTAACATTAGCACAAAGCCGTGCGTACAAACTCATTTAATTGCACACTGACAAATGAGTCAACACAGACACACACAGGACACTTCTAGCATGTGTTCGCGACTACACACCACCAGCACACACACACACAATTGCTGTATAGGTTGTGTGCAAGCATGTGTGTGTCGACAGTGGTGATGCACTGTTAATGCCAGGTAGAAAGAAAGATGATGCGCTCAAGTGCATGTGTGCTTGCTGGCAGCACTTGAAGGTTCATTACGGCCCCCACCTCTCCTGAGCGACTGCAGCCTGCGTGGCGCCCCGGCCCTTTTATTCTGGGCCGTGATTGGACAAGGGCCTCCTGCCGAGTTGGTTTGCAGCAGTTTTGTCGCTCCCAGATTTTACTCCCTGCTCAAAGTGAGCCTCTGGCAGGACGTGGCATCTGCTGCCTCACCTTCCTCATTTACACTTCTCCGCCCTCTCTCACACACACAGTTTTGTTCAACGCCTTTCCAGACCTTGGTATCACAATGAACGACTGAGTGGAGGAAAAAAGGAGAGAGAACTAAGTAGAGGTGCAGCAGCGTGACATGTTTAATAGAGTTTGGGGAACTTTGTGTATAAGAGTCGCAGCAGTTGGTCTGGAGCTGTGTCAGACAACAGACTATCTCCACTTGTTTTATCTCTTTGATTGAGGGTCACAGATATACTAAGGCTGTCATTGAAACTAATGTTGATCAATAAACTTCATCCCTCATACTATTTTTCCTAAATGTTGAACATATTTTGTAAAGCGATAGTGCTGTTTAAATCTATCTCTTTTTCCTTTAACTTTGGTAGAAAGATATTAAATGGAAGTAAAGAATCAGCATCTAATCAACGAGAGTTCAATGTACAACTTTATATTTATATGAACTGCTCTAGACTTATCCATTACACTCTAATTGTTGAAAATATACTGCCATTTTAAGGGTGGAAAGTCCTGAATACCACCACAGGTAGGTGTGCTAATTCTATACCTATACCACTTAAGCTGGCTTTGTTCATTAAGGAGCAGTGTTGTCTAAACTCATCCTGTTGTCCTTTTAAAGTCCTCCAATTTGCCATTGTTGAAGTTTCTGAGAATCTCAGATTCCTTATCTCTAGGGAAACACCTGCTGTCCACAATGCCCCATCACTTTAGAGCTCCACAAAATTAAGTTTAAAATTCTGTTGGCTGCCTTTTACTTTGAAAACTCTCAAGGAGCCAGGACAAACAGAGGAATCTCTCAATTAGATGACATAGTTACTCCTTGCATTCACTTCCCGAATGGATCTGTGAATGAAAAGCTCCTCTGACACTTAAAACTAAAGTTACTGTTTCACCTGTTTGTCATTGTTTAAATAAAATAAATCCTTGCTTCTACTTTTCATCACCGTTGCTTACAATAGCACATGCATTCCCACTGCACGTGTATTGTCACATGATAGACAATATGTTTCTAGTTGTTTTTGTATGGATGCAGATTACTTTTGATGCAGAGCTGAAACGCTTGTCTGGACAAGGTCTATGAAAATGCTGTTTTTGAATGAAAATGTAGTAAGGATGTAGCCTGAGTAAGATGTTGGTGAAATCATCCCTCTTAACGATATCCAGTGTAGGTACAAGATCTCCACTGCCTAATAGTAGCCACGGTCAGCAGTCATTGCTGGGAAGGTCCTGTCACCTTTCCCTAATGTCCAACTTCCACACATTTTCCAAGCCAACAGGAAATGCATTTCAATGGCGTCCACATTCTCCTTCTACATCCAAAAAGCTTCAGTCATCATGACCACCCAGCCATAGCCACCCTCCTGATCAAATTCACTACTAGGTGGGGTTGGCTGAAAACTCTGCCATTCATGACATTAAATTCTATGAAAAGTCATGGTCAGACATTGCTGATTCAGAAATAAATATTTATGAGTCCTTCTATAAGAAAGTGAGAGCAAGTAAACTTTTTCACCCAAGTAATTTCAGCTTCAGGTCCATCTACATCTCTAGGCAAAAGCCTTCATAAACATGGATGCTTGATTTCATGGGGATAACAGAACTGAAGAAGATTTGGGGTCTCGCAGAGATTCGACTCATCCCAAAAACAAAGCAAGCACACAGATCTCAACTAACCATGAATTCACTAACGCATGCAAACACACATCTCTATCTTTACATGCCTATCTGGCATGTTTCGAAACAGAACTTACGCTGGGCAGTGTTCACTCAGGCCTTTGGGATCTTTGATCGCAGAAAGACAGAGAGACAGAGACAGAGAGACAGAGAGAGAAAGAAGCCAGAAGACAAGGAAAGAAGATAAGAAAGAAAGTGAAGAAAGACTGAAGCAAATAAACAAAACAAACTTAGTAAAGCCCACTGCTGGGCTGAGGCTGGGACTAGAGTGTGTGTGTGTGGCAGTGTGAACAGAGTGGCAGGGATTAGGACAGATCCTGAGCTGTCCAACTCACAGCTGGCTGATGATCCAATCCTGGAGCACACAACAGCGCACCAGCCGCCATGGGACCCATGGATACCGCACATGCATCTGTGTGTATGTGTGTGTGTGTGTGTGTGTGTGTGTGTAGGCATGTGGAGTTGACTGATGTGTGTATCAGTGTGTACATTTGCAAGCATTCAGATGTACAAACAAATGTGTGTGAGTGCATCTACGTATGTGTTCCTCAGGAAGGAAGGTAGGGGCTATCAGAAATCAAGCAGGGGCTGTCTGCGCTTCATGTCCTCTGTTTGAAGACAGGCTGTGATTATTTGGGCAGAGGCTCGGGAAGAGCACAAAATGAAAGAGAGGAGTGAGTAAGTTGCAAAGACAGAATCAAAGAACTGCCTTGGAAGGATGGTCATAGAAATGACACCCAGGCTGGCGGCTGTGAATCCTACACTTACTCTGAAACAACACACACAAGCACAGTTACACAAACTAGTCTACTACAGATACAAAGACTTGCATGGCTCTGTGGTTACCAACAACAAGAAAAGAAAAATATGACAATGAATAATCTACATGCTGTGCATAAGCCAAGAGGTAACACAGAGGGACAGAAAGAGAGAGAGGGAGAGTCAAAAGTAAAGAAAGTTTGTGAAGCTGGAGCAACACAAAAGAAACACAATACAGAAGAAGAGGACAGGTAAGCAAGAACAAATGAAAAATACACTGTTGTCCTGAGGAAAGGCAAAGGCTGTGACACTATTTCAGCAAATAGTATTTGCCAAGTGTGTGAGATGCGTTTCATTCTCGATTTCAATTTTGCTGCAAATTACTGTTTGGTTGAAATGCTGCTTATTCACAAATTATTTATTAGTTTTCATATCAACAGACTTAAATCTATCAGTGGAGCAAATGGGAAACTTGTTAAGCTCCTAATGAAAAGGTGGATTTTGGAAAACAGCTTAATTGTGAAGTGATAGGATGAAAAACAAAAACTCTCAGTTATGAACACCATATCAAATAGTGACCTAGTCTTGACCTCTTGCCCTACTTTTGCAAAGCTAAAAACTGTCATTTTTATGTATTTTATGTATCTAAATGCATCAGTATGCTTCAAGCAAAAATGCTTGTCAGATGCTCAAACACCAGCTAAACCCTCTCCCAACTACAAAGTGATTGCAGAGGTGAGCAGTTTGAAATTCTCAAGCTCTGATTGTAATTTTTCACATAGTTCACACACAGCTATGAATCACTTCGTTAGAGGAAAGATTGAAAGTGTGCACCATTATCTCCCTGAATTAACAATCACTAAGTCACATCCCTCTCTGTGACAACAAGCCTCCAAGTCTGGCTGTTTGGAAAAGCTATTTACCCATACACAAATTTTCTAAACCAGCCATCAGTTTCAAAGATCATTTTCCTTAGTATCCATCTCATCAGGGCTCAATGTTTAGGACAATAGAAGTATTTAAACAGAACAGCAATGACAAAAAAGATTGACAAAATGTATCAGATTAATAATTAATATAGTGTAAATAACAGCAAAACAAATATTTTTGTCATTTTTAACATATAAATATACATTTGTGGGGTTTTATATTATATCTGGTCAATTGGGCAGGGTTTGGTTAAAAGACAAACAAGGCAGTAATATTAATACCGTTTACTATATCTACCCCTTTACTCTTCCCAGTACATGCATACCCTGATATAAATAAAAACTAACTTTTACCAAAAATATAACAAAGATGCCTCACAGCAAGGAGGTTACTGTTCGTGTACTTGTTACTGTTCGTGGGCCTTTCTCTTTTGAGTTTGTTCTTCCTGTGTGTGCGTGGGTTTTCTCTGGGTTCTCCAGTGTCGTCCCACATGTCAGAAAACATGCAGAAGTTAAATGGACACTTTAGGTGTGATTACTTTAGGACTGTAGGTGTGAGTGTGTGAGTGAATGGCTGATCTCTATATGTTGGCCCTGCAATGGACTAGCGACTTGTCCATGGTTTATCCCACTACCCTATGTCAGCTGGGATTGGCACCAGGAGACCTGAGACCCTCATATGAAGGATAAAGTGGGACACAATGGATGGATATGACAAAGAGAAAGTCTGTAGGCCAAATTTTAACACAAACACTGAGCTCTTTATCATGTGTTCCATGTCTATTATGTAACTGCATCAACAGTTACATACAGTTAATGCATCTGTAATTTTTTTTGATCCTGCTTTTTAAAATTCCAATGTCCTATGACTTGTTACTTTAAATGTGATTATATGACACTGCCTTTTTTTTTTTAATAGGACTACAGGAAAAGAAATGACACATTGTGTTAGCATCAGAAGTGGCTTTCCCTGCTAATAACCAAATTTGAATTTGAAAAGCCAAATGTTCAGCCAAGTCAACAGCTGTCAAACATCTCGTATGCATCTGTGGACAGAAAACTATAAACTCTCTCATGCACATTCACCCACACATGTGGCACTATAATGGTTCAGGCCAGGGGCCCCTCTAGTACAGGTCAAAGTCATCATGTTGCCACATTAATATGCATGTTATTTTCCACAGCTGGCTGCAAAACACACACACACCTTGCATCATCCTGCCATGCAGCCAGTGTGTTCGTGCTGGTCAGCTACCAGAAAAAACAACTTAAACACAGACTACAGCCAGGTCCAGAAGTGGACAAACACAAACAAATACACACACACATGTACAGGGAATAAACTTGCCTCCTGCTGCATTCAGCACTACAGGAAACCACTGCCACACCTGTGCCTATCTCAAACACCTTGGCTGTGGGCAGTGGGAGTGACAGAGAGGTCCTGGGCTGCTGGAATGGGCTGGCATGGCCCTGTGAGTGGAAGGTGTGAAACAAAACAGCAGCCAGAAATGGACAGAGTAAAGGGAAAGAAATAGAGGGAATACAGGAGGGGAGGAGAAGAAAGTGGAAAAAAGGCCTGGTAAAAGGGGAGATGACATGTAGTCTGTGAGGAAGGATGGCAGTGGAGATGAAGACAAAAAGCTGCTGGTTAAAAAAACAAAGATGAGTGTATGGATGGAGTGATTAAGCAAGACAAGAAAAAAAAGGGGTTAAATGATAAAAATAGAAAGGGCATAGAAGAGGGAGGTGCAAAGGAGGGGACCAGTAGCGCCCATTGTGAGAACTGGTACAGGGCACTTGCAGATGGCATTAAGGCCAGGCTCCTCGGTGACCATCAGCCATAATGTGTGTGTGTGCGGGCACCAGGGACAGAAGAAAGGCTCGGGTACCATTTTGGCTCTGCTGGAGCTGTTGCTGGGCTGGACACCGGCCTAGTTGCACAGAATGGACAGAGTGTGTTTGTGTGTGTGTGTTTTATTATGTTGTGGCATGCTTAACAGGATTAGAGGTGACCTGGTGAGGTCCAGTTGGTACTGGGACCATGGCACAGCGGCAGGCATGTGTGTTTTTGTGTGTGTGGTTTGTATAATAGGATTAGTCGTTACCTGGTGTGGTACAGTTGGTGTGCTGGTCTGAACTGGACTGGACTGGACTGGGCTGATCTGGACAGGATCTGGGCAGGAGCTGGGCAGAGGGGAGTGCTGTATGTGTGTGTGCATGAGTGTGGTGGCATGTATAATAGGATTAGGTACTACCTGGTGAGGTGCAGTTGGCGCTGGGCATTTGCCAGTTGTTCTGCTAGGCTGAGGACTTCTGCCTGCCATTGGCTCCCATCCTTTTGGACCGCCTCCAGGTGCTGCCGACAGCCAACCAGCTCTAAGCTCAACCTTTCCACTTCCTGTCCCACAGAGAGGGAAAGAAAGGGAAAAGGAGGTGAGGAAATCTTTCACAAAATAGTACAAAGGATTTATTTTGTGTTGCACAGTTAATTTTTAACACATTTTCCTTATACAAACTATTTGAAATAAATGTTAGAGTTTACATCAATATTTAAAGCTTTCTTGATTGTGCTTAAAAATTAGGACACAAAAATAAAATATGCTTATTAAATAAATGACACGATATTAAACTAATCAGGTAAACGCAGACATACCTGTGCAGCCTTTTCCATCTGCCTGCTGGTCTTGGTGTTGAGCTCTCTGAGTTCTCTCTCTGCCTCCTCTTTTTTCAGTTGGGCCTGACTGAGCTGATATCGCAGCTCCACGCACATCTACAGATGACAAAGGTGACGATTAATGACAAATATAACTTGATGTTGGTTCTTTCCCTTCATTAAAATTCATAGTTGTGTGTTACCATTATTATTTCCATCATTTATGATAACACTAGACAAAAATTTAAAGCATATTCAATCAACCAATCAACAGTTGAGTTATTCATACCACAATAATAGCCAGAGATAAATCCTGACATTGATAACACTTTGCTTCCACCCAGTGGATTTCCAGAGGTATTACAAGTACACTGCACAAACTGCATCCAAGTACCAGTGGTGTTATCTCTGTTCCTTCAGAGCTTGAGCCATCTTTAAGCCGTCTTTTTGTCATCATTTAAAACTATCATTGCTGCTGTGTGGCTCTATTTACTTAAGCTGCATGCCAGATCAGCTTGATCAAATCAAATTGATGGAAAGCTTTAGTGCAACACTAATTTCCAGCAGTACATGTTGACTTCATGCTTTCTACAAATACTGTACCTTGGTATTGTCATGTTCTTGACTGGTAAGCTTCTGAAGAGCATCATCGAGCTGATTGGTCAGTGAGCCTTTGTCTCTGTGAGCTCTATCAAGCTGCCCTTCTAACTCAGCAACATGTTGGGAGAGGCTGGACACCTGGTGCACACAGTTTTTCCATTGACATTTAATTAGAAAATGATATCTGTGTTAATTCTTAAAAGCAAATTATACATTGTATATATTATATATGCATTTTGTTATATGTACTATATGTAAAATGCTAAACATTAATGAAATTGCCAAGTATTGCCTGGGTCTCTTATCAGTCTGTGTATTAACATTGAAGTGTAAGTATGTTAAGGCAGGGAGAACTATAAAACTGCTGAAATACAAAAAAGTTCCAGTCCTGCATTCTCTTTATACAGACAGAAATTTAGTAAGTAGGATTAACTGTATGTGCTAGCTCCTCTTTCTGTTTGCAGGCCTCTGCTCGAGCCTCCTCTCTGGCCTCAGTCAGTCTCGCCTGTAAAGCGTTTGCCTCTCGTTCCAAGTGTTCCCGCTGTCGAGCCAGTTCCCTGGACAACTGTTCACACCGAACCTCCACCTGCATGTATACAATCAGATAGAACAGGTTTCCCACAGATTAACAGCCACACCAGGAAGAGGAAACACTACTTTAAAAGGGCAATCCCAGATAAATAAAGGAGCTGCTTAAATTAAAAAAAAAAAAATTCAGTTGAATCAAACAAAGCTGGAAAGATGTATATGTTTCTCTAACCCTAGCTTTTTGTAGCTGTGCTACTTCTGCCATCTCCACAGCCTGTTTGACCTGGAGACAAGAGGACCACTCTCTCTGTTGCGCCTCCTGCTTACTTGTCCTCAAAGCATGCAGAGCCACCAATAAATCATCTCGCTCTCTGGAAGATCAACAGACATGAATGAAATAATTTTCATTTCTCTGTCTCCTATTTTGCTTTACACTTGCAAGAACACAGATGCAATCAAAGGATCTGTTAAAGATTCACAATTAAGGCATACAGGGTACAAGAATGAAAAGTAAATCCATTGCAGCAAAATGTTGTCTGGTCAGTAGAGTGTTCTCGTGTGTTTGTGTTGCCACTGACTTTGTGAGTCTGTCAATGGCCTGAACATGCTTATTGGCATGAGTCCCAGCCAACACCGCTTCATGTTGTGCACACTTAATACACAGCCCCATCACACGTGGAACTCCATCAGATCTCAGTGCATCAGTAGCTTGCTTTTCCTTGTGTCTCAGTCGAACCTTCACCTGCTCACACTCCTTCTGACTGACTGACAGATCCTTCCTGCCAGGAGAAGGTTACTGATCTTTTAATGCTTCAACAACATGAAATTTAAAACAAAAAAACTGCTACTAGCTACTTTGGCTTAGTTGAACCTGGAGAAAACTGACCTTAGGGAGATGACCTGAGCCTCTAAACTTTCAACCTGGGCCTGGTGAATCACTTTCAGTTGTTCCTGAGGAACAAAACCATTACAGATTTTAAGTATAACTTTGAGTGGAATTTCCTAAAAATGTCTTGCAAATGTCTTGCAAAATGTCTATGATTCCAACATCCTGTTACAGATGAGACTAATATGGCATGAAAGACAACTATGAGGAACATGAGAAATTAATAGTAAGTATACACGAAAAGAGAACACAGATCCCTACCAGCTCATTTTTCCATGAGGTGTGTTCCTCTCTCTGTAGCATGCTGTGTCCTACTTTGGAGGTAATGTGGCTTTTGGCTGACATACTCTCATTCACCTGAGGAATAAATTAGAACAGATGATGAACCACTTTTCATTTCATTAATCATGTACTGTATGTTGGGTGTGATGATGTGAACCTACACACTGAAATACTATGTGAAACAGCAGCTATCGTAGCTGACAAAACCTTGCTTAGTTTTGCTTAGTTACACGTAATGTTTCAAGAAATTATTCTCCTTTCAATGTTAGGTAATGGACTGTAATAGCTACGAGATTGACACAGACCTATGAAAATTATAAGAAAATACAAGCATAAAAATTGAACAACACACTTTAAAAAAGATTCTTCTTTTGTAAATAAATAAATAAATAAATAGCTTATTAAAACATGCTTTTGGTATTCTAACACACATAAATACACATAAACACATTCTACCATGGAGTTGTGGATTGTGTAATCTTTCAGGGATTCATTCACAGATTTGGATTTGAGTTCAAATTGCAGCTTCTCATTCTCCACCACCACCACTCTGACCCGCTGTTTCAGCTCCTGCAGCTCCTCCTGAACTCACACACATGCACAAAACATGAAATTAATCAAAACCTATTCAAATCAGCACACAAGCGGGAAACATAGTCACACATTAAATTGTGCACATACCTTGCAGAGTTTGACCTCAGCCTCCAGGTGCTGAATGTATTCAGATTGGTTGTGAACCACTGGGACCAAATCCTGAAAGACAGGCAAAGCGGACCTTCCCTCTTGTTGCACTCTCTAAAGATGAAGAAAAATAAAAAATTAGACAAAATACGACACAGTGGAAGGAATAAAACTATAAATGATGTTAATTTTTCTACCTTGGGTGGAGACAGTTTTATTGAAGGGGAAAGTGAAGCAGGGATGTCTCTGCATTGCTTTAGTAGAAGGCTCTTCAGCTGGTTAACTTACATACATACATACATACATACATACATACATACATACAAAGACAGCAAGAAAGAGTGAGACCAGGAATTTTAATAATGATATTGAGAATCTCATATCATCCCATATCTAGCACCTTTCAAGGTACCCCTGGCCACGTGGGTACCATAGGGACAGAGAACTGCGAAAAGGTGGATTTTAGTTTTTGGAAAGTGACCTGAGATTGTACATTGTAGATCTTTGCCAGGATAGAACTGCAGAGAGCTGGAGCTTTGAGTAGTCTGACAACATTATGTGGAAGGAAGTCTCCAAGTCACCTGCTTCACTCTGTGTCTTTTGGCTCCATGCTGCCTTGTCCTCCTCTGCCACAAGGGAAAAGAACGTGCCTTCACTGCCTCTGACCTCCTCCAGCTCTCCTCCATCAGGGTTCAGCTGTTCCAGTGTGCTGCTCAGTAGCTGAATACTCTGGTTGGCCCTCTCTGAAATGAATACAAAACACACTCACACAGCTCAGTCTCTTGCATTAATTTATTTCTATGACACGTGACAGCTAAATATTTGTTATGGCTAAATGTTTGCAAAAGCATTTTTTACCTAAAAGTTGGAAAGAAGACCATAGAAACTAAAAGATATGATTTCCCCCACAACATGCATTCAGGACTAGTTGGTTTTCTCAGCGTGTGGGTTACTCTGTATTTCTTTACATTCAATAATGACCACTCTTGGTGTTGCGTTTAATCTGTGCATGATCTGCCTCGCCTGACTTAAAACACTTTTATTTCACTTTAAAGTAACAGCCCTCATGAGGAGGAAAAGGCGGTAGACGATGAATGGATATTTTAACAGTTGTATTTTGCTTACAGGACACATTGGAATGTCTGATGTAAAATATTTTTGCAAAAGTTTCTCCTTACTGGAATTTTAAACCGGCACAGCAGGACTTACAATAGATAGTAGCAAAATATTGTCGCTTTAATAATGTACCATTGGCTAAGTTAATTTTCAACTTCAGTCACTTTGGGGAACCAGCAACAGGTGACAGTGACACGACTTTCTCCTCAATAACAATGGTATCTTCACTGTAAGGGGAATAAATGAGATAGTTTTAAATAAAAAAAAAACAGCTTAGACAGTGTAGCTACTGCTCTGCCGTTTGCCCTTCAGCTGCCCAGATTGTAAAATGAAGTTAGCTAAATTAGCTAACCGTAAACCTACGTCTGAGATTCTTCTGATATTCCTCCAGCTGCTCCTGACCATCTTCATCTGAGTCTAATGGCGTCATTGATGTTCAAACGACGTTAGTTCATGTTATATTACAAACTAAACAGCCGAAGCTAACTGAACGGCTACAACAACAACAACCTCGCAACCAACGTTATATTTTCCTCGTCGTGACGATGTAAGTCATCATTGGTTCACAACGACGGTGCATTTGTTGTAAAAGTCCGCGTGCTCCGGGGAGGGGGTGCTCTCGCTTTTGCTATGAACCAACTCATCTGTCACCGCCCCAGCGCACCGCGCAGACAATTTGAACAAAACGAGACAGCCGTTAGCTAACGTCCTCCTCCAAGCATATGCTGGGACTTGTAGTTTCTGCGTGCCGGTACCATAACTACACAAGGCTGTGACCTTGTGGTGAACATGGTGTATTGCACCACACTGAACTATAAGCACAGAGCCACACATACAAGAGAATCCTATTTAAAGTAGGTAAAGCACACACCGTGGCCCCTATGGGTCATTTTGACAGGCCACAGTAGGAAAATTACAGGTTTCAATAATTAAATAAATCATGTCTCACATCTATCCAGCATCCTCAGTTTGTTGTGACCAACTAAAAGAGCCATAGTTAATGTGATTAGTGATTTGTCTTATTTTAAACAGCAAACCCTGCCATTTCCAAGAGGTATACAGTATAACTGATAAAAGACTCACAACTTTTATGAGCTTATTCAAAACACATTTGGTCACCAAACAATTTGTGGGTCCCAAACCTGTTTCTGGAAATGACTGCTATAAGTTATATCCAGTTGCGTAGACAACTGTAATTTACTCCACTGGTTTCCAACATGTGGGTCAAGCCCTCCACAGTGATCACAAGATGAATCTGAGGGGAGATAAAAGGATTAATAGTAGGCAAAAGAAGGGCAGCAAAATAAACAGGCTCTTTGGTTACAAAAGTATAGAGATTGCACATGAAGAAAGAAGCACATGTACTAAATGTAACTTTTAATGTAGCCCGTTCATGTGGGGAGAAACATGAAACATGTATTATTTTGTTCATCATAGCATGAGTTTGCTGAAAACACTCACAAAAATAAGACGGAAATGTCCTGTAGTTACAGGGTTAAAAAAGAAATCACCGGATGATTTGCTTGCTGCGTTTTAATCTCTGTCACTTTCACTTCTCTCATCGTCTTATCTTGGGTGTCATCAGTGCACACCCACATGCAAGCACTGGCATGGACACAGAGACCAGATTGTTGTTGCAAGGACATCAACAATTAGTCAGATTGACTTTCTAATGTTAAACAGGCCATTCGGTTGTAAGATTGTGGACATTTCACTTGAAGAGACATTTTATCCAATGCCCCATTTAGTATTTATAAGAACCATGTAAATAATGCAATCAATAATGTAACTGTCAGCAGTTATAATATCTATTTAGATATTCATAATCTACTATACCTCCAAGTGGTGAGGCACTGACAAGACATAATGAAGTATCAACGAATGATATCGACGTGATAGTTGTTACCATATGGACTTGAAATTATTTATTTATTGTTTTGTACTACAAATGTTTGTCTTTACTCTACACCTTAATTTAGAAGCACTGCTTTCCCCCCCTTCCATCTGAACTGCTGTAATCCGTCCACTGAATAAACTAAGTGGACTCTAACTGTTTTTTATCCAATCCAAACAGATATGTATGTAGTTATACAGTATAATTATAAAAACTGTATTTAAAGCCATATTATGCATTAGTCATCATTTAGTTACTGTTAAATATCAATTATTAATATTGATATTAAAAAATGTCTTTTTACAACTACACATTTGAGTATTTGTGTGAGTGTTTGAGAAGAGAGGTAGAACTGAGTTCTTGGTTATGTGTAAATAAAAATAAAATGGTTGTTGAAAGTAGTGTTATGTGCTGCATTTCCTTTCTGGACCCTCAGTAACCTAAATTGTCTATAGTTCCAGGTAAAGATGACACAGACTTGGGGGAGTTTTAAATGACAAATACGTTTATTGTCTGTGTGTGTGTGGAGGGGTGTATCTCGAATCTATGTTTGCCGCTGCTTACAAAAGGGTTAGACAAAGGTAACCATGGATACGCCCTCTTCTTATTGCACAATAACAAATAACTTCCTTTCTGTACTTTTGATTTTTGCAACATCTTAGTTTTCAACAGAAGAGTGAGTCAGAGTGCGACAAGTTCATACATAAATAGACACAGAATGTCTAGATTATAGGTTTTCATTCACAGGCTGATGTGACAGCTCAAACACAATTTAGGCCGTGTGTATTTTAAAATCAACCTCTTCAAATGTGCTTCAAGTTGGAGTTCACTGCCTCTTTGGCTTGAATGCTTATACACTGATGATGGAATTTTATTATTCTACGGCTGATCACGTTAAGAGTTTTTATCTCCTGGATTAAAACCAAACAAAGCAGGGAGGGAGGGAGGAGGGAGGGCCCCTGACACTTTAATTTTTAGGATGTTGTAAAAAATTTTAATTTTAAAATAACTGTAAATGCAAGACTTTTACACAAAGCACTTAGGAAAAGGAATGAGTTATCCACTGAAATTTATCTGCCCACAATATTGAACATTTTAAATCACTTTTAAAGACCCACCTCTTCGCCATCGTCTTCACTTAAGGATGAGAATATTCTACCCGGATGCGGTGTGCTAGATTTTTACCATTTTAGTATTTAACTATTTTATAGTTTCACTTTAATTATGTTAATTTATTGTGTATATTTATTGCATATATAGTATATGTATCAATGTGTATTTACAGTTTTCTGCTTTGTGCCATGTTGTTGCACCTTTCACTTTGTAAAGCACTTTGGTCGACCTTGGTTGTTTTTAAATGTGCTTTGACTTGAGTTGACTTACACACTGTGATTTGGATACTTTGATCCTCCTTCCACCATCAAGTAAAAACTACAACAAATGACCACACACCATGGCCAGGCAGTACTACTCCAAAACACAGTTTAAGTATACAATGTATAGTTAGGGTGTTGTAGGGTTAAAGGTATTGTGGCAGTGATATTTTTGTTTTAGGACCAATTTATTACAGTAGAACCTTTTATTTGATTCTGTTATGGTATGCACAATAGTTGCATTGTCAAGTTTAAAATGTATGAAGTTTATCATTTTGAGAACACTGTAAATGTAATGTTTTATACTATTTTTCAACTACACCACACACTTTTCTTGGGCAAAGTTCTGTATTTGCCATTTAAATTAAGTGTTTTTAACCAAATCTTTAGTGCAGTTTCTATCTTGCATCTCACACTATTTGCTTCACACACTCAATTTTGTACAAAAGGTGTTCTGCACCACATTTGAACTCACAAGTCTAGTTACACTGCACTCCTTTGCAAAAGAAGCAGTTGTACAATAGGGAGTATTTGCACAGTGGGGTATTTCCAGGAAACCACATCAGCCTACTAATTTGACTGTGGCAGAGGCCTACACATAACCCTACACTCTCACACTTGTTAAATGTCACCTCTGCCCAGCTCATGTTTATATGGTTATATATAATTATTACCAATTCATTGCCAGTCCCCGTTGTATCTCCCCTTTCTTCAAACTCCCCCTCCCACTGCATAATACACTCCTGATTAAATTGGGCAAGGGTGGGGGTTCCCTTTAATACAGTATATAAGCATGATGTTCTCACATAAAACTGGAAATAACAGAACTGAGACAAAAAGCACCCACGAGAAACATTATCATTTGAACTTTTTGTACGGAAATGTTTAACAATTAAAAAAGAAATACAGTAAGAACAATGGAGGCGGAGAACAAAGGAAGAAAATGAACTAACCCAGTTAAACATAATAAAATGGTGAACTCTGCCACATCTAATCTGGCTCTTTGATGTGATGGCTGTTGAGCACTAATACTTTCTACACTGCTGATGGATTTGGTGCAAACAGTGAGCAACTGCTTCACAACAACAGTAAAAACAGAAGTAGGCAACACAAGGTGTAGCAGAGAGAGGCGATGCTGTAATAAGAGGGCAATGTTGAAATGTGGAAAAAAAAACACATGCTGTGGGTGCAACTGCCTGTAGGAAAAGTTATAAGTTCTGTAGTACAATGTGCGCACACACATTCACACACACACATACATATAAAAGAGACAAGAACCACATCAGACAGATGTCAGATTTCTTAATAAAAATAATTCATTTCAGGACGACATATAAATAATTATTGAATCCCACAATACAGATATCTTGATATGAATAAATACTTAACAAATAAAACCAGGCTTTTTTCATACAATACCCTATTGTTGAAAGGTCACACAAAGAAACTTCCACACCGTTCGTTTGCATGTTTTGTTATACTTACTGCTCTTAAGTTGATGCTCTTCCTACTGCTGGAATGTCCCTAAGCGAGTCGGAGTACCATTCCTAAATGCCTCAGCAGTTTAGACAAGTCATGTGCAACGTACGAGATCATCTTCCAGTCAAACTCCACCAGAGCCCCGAAAACTTTATTAAGGGGTTATGATGAGCTGACCACTAATTGGCCTTGAATTGATTAAGGTTTGTCTAGAGGTGATTAAAGCACACAGAGATCTACATACAGGCCATCAACACGTGGGCAAGGCCTGACAGCTTTAGATACAGTTGAATGAAAAGGCAGACCGAGAGCCTGTTTGTCTGTGATTTTCTGACAAGAGCCACAGATGGACATCTGCATACTGCAGTTGTGTTTTTTCAGCAGTCGTGTGAGGGGAATACGACTTCACATCACATTAGAGTTACTTCGATAAATGTTTATTTATTAATGTGTGGGGAAATACATCTTTGTATTTGGGTTTAGTGGATGGTACCCAGTCAGGGATTTTTCTGTTGTTACACAGAACCTGAGATGTCTATCTGTAGCACTCTAGATAGTTCAGAAAAGTCCAGGCTGGCCACTTTTAAGGAGGTAACAACAACTGTTTGGCGACTGATGGCACGTGTACTTTTTTGGCAGAAACAAAACCAAATATATAAAATTACAATTAATAAAAAAAAATCATTAAAAAACAAAACAGGAATGTCAGTTTTGCGTATTCCAGTCGCACACATGCGCTAATTGTGTGTGTGTGTGTATGTTGCAGATGAGGCATCAGGTTAGAAGGTCCAACAATATGGACCTAGATCCATATTCACAAAAGCATTCAATAGGTGGGAACACAGATGCACAATCAGTGATCAGGCCCCTCTGGTCCATAAACTTTTGATCACTAATTAAAGGCAAAACTTATCAAGGGTCAGCCCCAATACTGTGCTTCTGTAGCAACAGCAGCACAAAACACATTCAGATAAACAAGGTCAGCCAAAGCAGGTGACAGGATTGCTCTCTGAAGTTTCAAATGCGTCACCTTGGCACATCCAGTGGGGTGGAGCAGCGAGGGACGCATTCTCTGTGGGTTTGTTTTCCTACACATCACCTCAGGCAGGGGAGGGCATGTACAATCTCTCAGAGCAGTGTTTTCATGTGCATGAGTGTGTGTGCATTTCTGTGTTATGTGGTGGATAGTAGTCTAGACTTCACTCGTCACCATGTTCTCAGTTCTTTTGTTAGCAATCCCCTGTTTTTGATAGAAGTGGAACTACAACATTTGTGTATGATATGTTTTGTTTATGTGTGTGCATGTATTTGTCTCTAGGTGCTTAAGTGGTCAGTAAACAGGAAAACCAAGGCAACAGATTTGTTTGGACGCAAAGAGGGGAAACCAAGAGGAAGGAAAGCAGGGATAGAAAGAGAGAATGAGTCCTGTCTCTACTGTGTTCTCTGCCTTCTGTCCGCTGACACTGACAGCATGTTGGCTACAATGGAGAGACTTGTATTTCTGAACATGAAGCACCAAAACTAGCAGGGGCCCGCCCTGTCTGTCTTGCACTATTAGACACAAAATCTGTTCTCACTTTACATTATCAAACAATTCACAATGATAACTTCATTTTACAGATAAGTAACAATACTAAGTTTAATTAAACTCAAAATATAAACTAACACTGCTATTGACTGACTAATGGAAGGAAATTAATTCTTCAAAATTTTACAATATTGATTGCAAGAGCCATTTTTAGGCAAGTCTTGGTCTACTGTGGAAGGACATTAATCAATACTTTCAGAGAACTAAGCTAAACAATGGTGTGTAATTTTCTAGTACTTTACTTGCTTTGGTCCTGTTCTGCTCACTTATCCTTACTGCTTTCGCAGGTAAGTTGCAGGGCTTCTGCAACTACTGGATCCCTGCTTCTGCAACTACTGGATTCTACAGAAGAAATGTAGACGGACAGGCAGACAGATACACAGATAGGTTAAGACAGACAGACAGACGGGGGTTATAAATCCTTGGCTGTGGTCTAGAAAGCAATGTCAGATGCTTCTTGTTATGTCAACATACAATCATTTTGTCCGGCACGAGTCACTACGTACCTCTAAATACATATTGTACACAAGAGTTAAGTCAGTTGCTTTGACATGTAGCCAAACCTCTCACCATGTAAGTGCACTGAGCACATCAGATGATAATAATTGCACAAAGAGGTATTCTGGAGGCCATGTCTACTGCAGACGCTGGACATACACACACACGCACACACACACACATAAACTCCCCCCCATGTTCACACATTCTCTCTTCACATTCTACATGGGGGGTTTGATTTTCAGGCCATAAGGTTACTAGTTAGTCACTAGCTAGTTAGTTAGTTGTTAGTTAGTATCAGAGGTGCATTGACTGGCATGGGGAGCCCACAACAGGGCAGCGGCTCTAGCGCTGTGCTAGCAATGTGTCACCACCAACATTGCGTGCATGGGTACGTATGTGGTCAGCCGCGATAAATCTGTTTGAAGTGATCACACTCGTTGCAGTAGCCCTGTTTCTCTTGATTGGCGTAGTGGTCGCAGCCCTGCGTCCGGCACCGCTGCTTAGACTTCTCCTTGGGCGCCTGCGCCCGCCTGCCCACTTCTCTGCCCTGACCCCGCGTGTGGCACTCTGGGCAAAGGTCCGTGCAACCGGGGGAAACATTACTGCAACCACTCCTCCGGCACTGAGTCTGCGTCTGTGATTGCTGTGAAGATCTGGGTTTGACTGCTCGGTCACGCTTTTGGTACAAAAAGAGTGAGCAGAAAAAGAGTATCAAACAAGTGCTGTTATTTGATGACAAACTTTGTTATCACAGTTATTCTCCTCAGCATCAGCATCAGTGAGCCAATGGGTATGCAGAATGCAGTTTAACTGAGATCTAACAGTGCTTGTGACTGGCTGTCTTAATGCATAAAGGATGTTAAGACCAAACAGAGAGCTCATTCCCCAAAAGAGAAGAAACAGACAGGGCTTATCACACATGTGTGTGTGTGCGTGTGTATCTGTATTAAGAGAGGCTGTTGCTTGTTTAAGATAGAGTGCACAGAGTAAATATGAGAGCAAAAAGTTGCGCTGTGATCAACTGCAAGAAGCCGAGTGGGCCAGCTAAGACTAAAGAATGTTACCACAAAGTAGAATGTAATTTTTTGTTAAAATTTTTTATAAAATTGGTGTCGGAAAAAAAGTAGCATTCAGGAATTGGTATCAAAGTCCAGATATCAATATCGATACCATACTGAATATGTTTTAATAAATACTTAGCCCTAACAACAACCATTGCCAAAGGTGAAGAGTATGTGAGATGGAGTGAAGTTAAGGTGTGACAGACCCTTACCACGACTGGAGGAGGAGAGTGTGGTGTGCGATGTGCCACTTGGTTGAGCCGTGTACTTTGCTCTTTAACATAGCACTTGTCACAGTAGCCCTCCAGCATTGCCTTGCCAACTGCACCACACCCTGGCCCACGACACCGAGAGGCATTCTGGAAGCCTGCCTCCAAACCATGCCGGCTCTGCACTGGAGCAGGTGGAGGCGTCATGTCTGAAAAAGAGAGTGGTGAGCATAAGCAATGCTTTAAAATGTCTGCAAAAGAAACTGGAAACTTGACTTAAAACCCCAACAAGACTTTTTTTTGTTTCATGTTAGAACTTACGGTGGTTGGTTTGATAGTCTACGTAGCAAATAGTGCAGAAACCCAACTTCTCTGGCGTCCCAAAGAACTGGCAACCAGATCTTTTACATGGCCGGGCCAGAGGGGTCTGCCAGGCTGAGGTGTGTCCTGGGGTTAGGGTGAGGCACGGCCGCTCAGCGTCCCTGGTCTGGCTCCAAGCCGAAGATGAGGCCTCAGTTCTGGGGTTGCTCTGCTGTGGCTCCCCTCTCTCTGGAGCCTGTTGTCTCTGCATGCAGGGTGGACACAGGCCATTGAATATCCTGAATGCCTCCTGTCTACACATACTGCAGCGTTCTGTTTCTGTCTCACAGCCCCCCCACTGGGTCCAGCCAGAGCCCTGGGCTGTGTGAGGGACTATGGGCCCCCCATTGGGGCCTGGGAGTCCTGTAGCAGCCGTCCCTGCTCCTGGTAGTCCATGATTCTGCCTGGAGTTGAAGCAGCGCTCACAAAGTCCATCATGCTCTACACTAAGAGTGAAGAGGCAGCCAGGTGTCTTGCACTTCATGGCATGAGTTTCACTATACAAGCTGAGGCTGGGAGCGGTGGGGGGTGCAGAACGGGGGCTGGATATTACCACCCCTCTCCCGGATGAAGAAGATGGGGGACTGCTGTTTCGAGTGCCTCTAGAGTTCACTTCAGTGTCTGAACCTCTTATCACACCTATCCCACCTTGTACTCCTGCCCCTTTGGCTTGTACGACCCCTTCTATCCTTGCTCCTCCACCGGTAGTGGCTTGTCGCTTCTCAAAGCACTCGTGGCAGTGAGGCTGCGTATCTACAGAGACATAGAAGGTGCATCTTGGTGTGGCACAGCGGATTTCGATGAGGGAAAGCTGGGAGACGGAGAAGGGTGGTGGGCGCTGTGGCTGGGCAGCCCATGCCTGCTCTTTGTCCTCCTGCCAGCGCTGGTACTCATGGTTGACAAGCTGCAGATAGTCCTCCATCAGATTCATGTCTTCAGGGAGATTGCCTTCATCCAGCCTTAAGACAGAGGCATACAACATGTTCGTGAACTTGGTTAAATATCGCTGCACATAAGGCTGTACAATTAATTGCAAACTATTTAAAATCCTGAGAAAAAATGTTTAACAAATGCCAAAAAATGTCAAATCATGATGATAATTAAAAAAAATTACAATTAAGATGCAAGAAATGCTGTTTCAATTATAAATCATTACACAATTGTAATATCTCTCTAAACAGTGACAATATGATTTCAAACAATGTCGTGCAGCTCTACTGGATAATTAAAACTATATCATGAGAAAGTAGGGCTGGGTAATAAATAAATATTGCTTATATGGCTTGCAAAAATACATAATTATAATTTCTGTTTTAAATTGGTGTATGTCCTTTACTGTTGTAATTATCAGTATAGACTAATATGAAAACTTTGTACGATGATAAGTTGGCAATATTATCTAGTCCTATGTACAAGATATGATTTTAATTTGCAATGTACACAACAGACTTCCCCTTACTGAAATAATTTTACGTTGCCATGAATCTGTCCATTCAATGACAGAGTTTAAAGTCTGTAAATACCTTGCAGCATTGATTATCCTTAGGACATCGTAGCCCAAGCCTATGACAGGGATCTCTATCAGTAACAAGTAGTCTTTCAGAAGCTTCTCTTTCTGCTGCTGTTCTTTCTCCATCAGGAAGTGAACCTTCAGTTCCTCAAAGTCTCCTCGCCCTGGGTTGATCAGTGGCACTGCTCGGATCTCTGAGAAATTAAAACCGAGACATGGAATAGAAAGGAAAAGCACAAAAAAATCTTAAAAGGCCTCTTTCTTTCTCCTTTTTTTCATGACACCTACATTACATTGGCCTGTTTGTGTTTCCTACCTGGACCACTGTCTTTTATGGTGATGAGGGGTGCAAAGTGCTGGGAGTCATAGCCAAGCACTATTGGGTATTTGTAGCACTCTGTGGGAGGCCAGTGTAGTGGCAAATAAATCCCACCCACATTCAGTGGAGAGATGGAGGAGCCAGATTTCATACTTCTGACCACCTGGTCTGTTAAAAGAACAGAATATAAGTGTCCAAGAACAAGTTGTTTTTAGAGCACTTATTTATAGACATTTTGTCTGCATGTTCCTTAGCGAAAACAGACTTTTCATTGTTTGGAAGGAGGTTACTGATGCTAATAATTAGCACCATTGCAGAAACACTGCATTAAATTGTCAAGTACAAGGCAAAAATAACACACTTAAAATGGGAAACTGTGACATAGTTTAAACAAGTTTCTGCATATTTAACCTGCATTTAAAACACAACATCATATCTACATCCGCTAGTCAAAATAGATGGGAGGTGATGCAATCAAACAGAAAATTAGGGCTCTGATATTTCAGTCTGGGCAATTCAGCTTCACTATTAACTGAAAAGCATCTTAATGCAATAGACTATAGAGTTACTGTAAATGGCTACCAAGGTGCAATAAAAATACATTTCAATAATAGTACGTGCCTACCTGCAATGACAATAATGGGTCTGCGTAGAATGTTTGAGAGGATGAAGATGTGAATGTCCTCCAGAGAGTCAAACTGGAGGCCATTGCTACTGGAGACCGGAGATGCCATCTTTACAATCTTTTCCCACTCCTCCTCCCAGTTCTGAGACACAAATATGGCGCAGAAACATTAACACATATAAATACTTAGGATACAAACTTTTGTGCACATTATATTTGGTATAGGTATTGTAGGTAAGAAAATTGGGTTAGAATAATGTGTGATTGTACAGTGGCCTGTAATAAGCTACACTATTAAAAATGTGTGTATGTTGAAAAAAATGCATTGTCTCAATAGCACACAGTTTCACTAGAAGAATAATGAAAAAGGCTTTCAACACGGCGCTCGTCTAGCATACCATGGTGGTGTATCGGAGTCCGGTCTGGGTGAACTCCTGGGACTGGAGTAGCTCTGCCTGAAAACGAGCTCTGAAAATACCAGTGTCTGTCTCTTTCAACACACTATGGAGGGCTTTCCGAAGAACCAGGTCTGTGTCCTGAACGCCTAACATGTACTGAGAGGCCGCGTGGAGCAAACAGTTCCCATCCCCTGGAAACACACACAAACACAATATTGGCACAATAGTTATCTAATTGTCTCTACTTGGTACACATACTTAATTGCGCAGAGGAACATGGATGCTTATATGTAGATGTACACACAATGGCAGTTTGCACACATGCATGTAACAAAAGCCAGGGGATTTCCAGGCTGTTGGGCTGTCACACTATCTGATATCTAGATTGTTATATGACCCTGACATGTCTGAAAGTACACACACATACAGAGTTCAGCTTCAACCCAGTGGGCCTTAGAAAATGCCCTTAAATTTACCTTATGTCATTTATATAATACTGTAATCTGCCCAGAAAATCTCCAAAAACTACTTATTTTATACTCTTCTAACTTTTCACAGAGATTAAGTTTTCACAAAAGGCATCTCTGTGAGAGAGCTCGATTGACTACAACCCTGGAATTTCATTTAGTCTCATATGGCAGTGCGGGTCTTTTTCTCATTGTGAAACAGGAGAGCCCATGTTTGTTGGTGAGTGTATCTTTAAAAAAAAAAAAAAAACAAAAAAAAAAAACAACACCCTGCTGCACACCAAACACAGGAATTTCCCTGTGCAAAGATTTACCTATTGTGTGTTTTTTTTCCTATTATCCAAATGCTTCAGTGCTACTTGGCTGGTCCTGGACTTTCCACAGGGGCGTGACTTGGACAGGATGGAATGTTATCTTTACAACTATGGCTATCAACACCCAATGAAAGCTATGATTAGTGAGTGCAAAGATAACATGTGCTGTCACATACACCAATCTACACAAATGTGCTTTTTTTATCTTAATGATTTATGACTCTGTTCACTGATGTTTATCTGGCAACAGATCACACACACGTGAACAAAACCATCTTTCTCTTCAGAAAACAGCGGTATCAAAATGATAGTAATACTAACTGATCTGTGGCCTGTTAATATTACAATAAGTACAATTTGTGCAGAAAAAGTTTTGAAAATGTTAACCTACAAAACAAGGATTTTAAAATCTCAGGATTAGTGTTATGCCATGAGCAAAAACAGTTCAGATTTCTCAAAAAATAACATTACCTGTGGTGCAAGGTAACTGTAATGTGATACAAGGATTTCATTCAGGAATATATTGCTAAACTTTGAGGGAAAACTAAACATTTTTGTCTATTTCAGGCTAGCTAACAGTTTTTGCATTTTGGCACTATAGTATAACTCTATCAACAATTAAGTCAAGTCATCTCAAGTAATTAAATAAATAAAATTAAAGGCCCTCTAGGGAGAAAAAACATTTTCCACAGGCCTATGAACAGATACACACATATACAGAGGCAAACAAAAAGGAGCACAAACTCACAAACACACTTGTTTAATTGGTTCCTCTTGTGCACAAAAACACACAGACTTTTGACCCTGAATAAAGCTGCCTGATGGCAAAGGATGAAAGACAGTCTGCTGGTCCCATCAGTTTATAAATAGACACTTCCTCTCTGACAAGCTGATACACTTCCTGAAAATACGAGCAAAAAAACAGTTCTCGATCCTCATTTGTTTTTCATACAGGTGATACTCTAAGTTTGCAGTGATGTGCTTTCACAATTTTTTTTTTGGTTTGACATCCTAAACATATTCTAGAGTGAAGGCTGCCTACCCAAAAACTAGTCTTTTTCTGTCCTGAAAAGAACTGTAGTGCTTGGTGCTAAATCGTGAATTCTCCAGATGAACCTGAAACCTGAAACCTTCACTTGTAAAGCACAACACAGTGGCATAGTATGTAGAGCCAGTATAATATAGCTGAACAAATCTTGCCTGTTAGGGACACATGACAGACACGGGATGCAGTTTGGGAAAAACCCGTGGATGCATCTAACCCGTGGACTTTGAAGACAGAAGACACATTGAATTTTAGTAACGCATTTTTTTTAATGGGTGGAAAAGATTATTGTTACAGGAAAAAGGATATGACCCCTTTATTCTAATTGCCAGGCAGTGAACATTTAATTAGGTTTGTTTTTGCAAGGAAAATAGAGTTGATATGTTTTAATATGTTCACATAAATCAAGAATTAAATCAAAGAGTTTGGGCTAGCAGGTAAATTTAGGTCCCAAATGACATGTTAAGAATGTGAAAAGCTCAATTAATTTGACCTGTACTCACTGGATACTCATTGAACGACATTGACTGTTCTCTCTCTGTCTCTTCCTCTGTGTGTGTGCTGAGTTCCAGTGACTCAGCAGCAGTCTGTCGTGTGTGTGTGTGTGTGTGTGTGTGTGTGTGTGTGTGTGTATTGTCCGTCCTCTGTTCAAAGTCATGTCTGGGTCCTTTAGAGTTAGACATTCTGGCTCTAAATTCTGCCTCATTTTTCTGACATCATCCTTAGTGAGCCAGGAAATTCCATCCAGGTTACTGGCAGCTGAAGTCAAAGAGTTTGCCTCAGTTCAGGGGTCTTTCTGAAGAGGAACCATGTATTGATCTGAGTTAATGTACAGTAACTACTTTAGTAATTACCAACTTCGGAATCGGCAGGGCCCCTCATTAGGAGTTTCACTATTTGCAAAAGACACACATGAGGACATAGGAGCAAGTGTCTGACCTATCCTGTTACTGTTCAAAGCAAATTCGGAGAACAGATTGAAATGGGAATTTCTCACTGCTAAATATTGTTACTCACTTCTACTTAAACAGAAACCATTTCCTCTGGAAACTCACATGTTTAAAACAAACTTACTAAACACCACTTTATTTCTGCTTCCTTCTTCTGGTGTTAATGCTAATGGTGTTTCCCTGAATGCCGTTTTCCTTTAAAATATCTCACTCTTTGTTTAAAAATAGACCTGCGTTTGATGTACACACAACATCTGTCAAAATTCTTTGCTGATGAAAAATACTCAGTAGAGACAATGTGGCAGAGTTTGGTCACATTTGATTTAACAAGGCCTACTGACCTGTGACGCATCTGTGAAGAAGTTGAAGTAAAATAGTATTTCAGAAGTTTAAAGATCTAACAACATGCACACGCCTCTCACACCTACACAGAAAAGAGGGGACATACCCCAAAAGGTTGTAATAAAAAAAAAAAAACGGTGGAAATAGTTGGGTCTGAGACATCATCAACAGTAAATAACAGACCTGCATGTGACGCCAGAGAATTTCCCAGTACAAAGCATTGATCAGAAGTAACCAGACCGTACCCTGGGATGTTCCCATGTTGCAACATCCACGCAACAGAAAACATGACTTAGCACAGGGCTGACTGAACTTAAATGCCCAGCTTTGTATAGTAAAACCAGAAGGGCTGCTAAATGAGTATGTGTGAAATGGAAGCTGTGGCACTCAGTTATTGTCACTTACAGTAACTCTGCTTGTGAGTAATGACATCTGAGAATTTCAATAACCTCTATCACAGAAAATGAAGCAAAAGACTTTGTCGCTGACTGTTGAATCAGTTGAACTTGGCATTAATTGCTCATCAAATCAGTAATTTAAACCTGAGACAAAACATCTCAAAACCTCACTAAAGTGCTTACATTTTCATGGAGCGTCAAGCACAAGAGTAAAATCCACAGAGAAGTGGTTTGCTGCAGATTCCAGCATAAATCCCCAAACACCAACAGAATCTCTCTTACCATTGGTACGTAAGGGCACCATCTTCTTCACCTCCCGACACCAGTTCAGCTTCTTCTCCTGCTCCAGTGAGGCCTGCATGGCTCGGTCCAGGATAGCAGCCTGCACCACTTCCCTGAAGGCCTGCGGGAAGTGGTTCATGGCGATCATCTCCAGAGTGTACCTGTGCATACTCCGCAGGTGATGCATCAGGCCACTACTGGTTGCTGGTTTCACCACATCGTTGGGCACTCGCTGACGGATCTTTACTGCCTTCAGCAGGTTGGAGACAAACAGGAATTTGGGGAGGAAGTTCTGACCCTGCGACATGGCGAATGACTGGCCGGATGGATCGAAGGAAGGGATGAAGAGGAACAAGGAGGAGTAGAGGACGAGAAGGAGGTACCAACCACCGAAGACCAAACAACGTGGAAACTGAATGGAGAGAAAGGGAGCGGATATGTTATTTTGCACAACAGTATAGTAGAAAATAATACAACAGACTGGTGGGAACTTTTCAGTGGAGAGTCCCTTTCCTTTATTAATTGAGGCTCAAGACGCAAGTTAATTTACAGTTTCTTTGGGAAATCACCAAACATGCAGGATCATCCCACTGCGGATGCTGGTGCTTTTCACTGGAGATTCTACAAGGCCAAAAAAAGTACACAGATAACTCTTTTTATCCCGGTTTGTGCTTTTAATTCTCCTTTTCGCCTGGATGGGTTTTGAGAGTTCCCCTCAACAAGGCTTCCCAGTATCCCACCGAGCTCAAAGCCTTTCAACAGTAAACTGGTGGTTTCCAGACTTCAGCTGCAGGCCACCCATGGCTTCCCAGGCAGCAGTGAAGGTCACAAAGGCTGCCCAAGGCCTCGTCCCTTACAAACACCTTTCCCAAGAAAAATGTTTCCTGAACTTTATACCTGGGGACACACTTTTTAAAGATGGCAAATCATTGCCACCAAGAGATAAGATGATTATGACTCAAATGTTTTGCACTGAAAAAAAGAAAAGAAAAGAAAACACATTATTCTAAGTTAATCTTAAATTAATGGTTGGAAGACATTCTGCTGGTTTATTTGGTAAACAGCAAAAAACATTTAGTTTAAACCAAATGTAGTTTAAAATACAAGCAGAGGCTATTAAATGTATAGCTGTGTCAGAAGCAATACTAATATTTTCTCTTACCACTGTTTTTTTGGTAAAATGGGAAAGCAAAAATATACAGAGCTCCCTATCGAATATGTTTGATGCTTTCTTGACATAAGAAGCTATAAAATAGATTCTTCAAAATAACACTCCATTTAGCCTGCTCCATTTCCCCACACATAACCTACATAGCCAAAAATCTACACCTAACCATCTAAATACATCTTACTAACTCGGGCAAAAACATAATCTCCTTCAAGAGGTAAACATACCTTATAAGACAACAAAAAGTTCACAATGATTCCTCTTTTCAGTTACAAAATTTCATTCTTTAGTGTCACTAAACTGCCATTTAGGAACATTAAAGTTAAACACTACAATACATTAAGAAGCATGATTGTAAGAGTTTGACACTTGTGGCTGGGCAATTATTCAATTATTCAGACAACGTGGATCGCAATACGCTTTCCTTCAATCTTAGTATGACAAAGGATGAGTATAAATGGATGAAATGTTAATGCACAGTGCAAACACATATTTGCAATGAGATGTTTTTCCTCTGTGTTTTCTGTCCATAAAGAAGTTTGAAGCCACATTTAACTGACTTCTACTACTTTAAATAAAGGGGCAAGACTTTTTATATGAAACAATATTATTACTAATGTTTTTTTTTATACATACATATTGAAGAGTGCCACTCTTATAGGACACATTTCACCTCCAAAAAATTAGGAGAGGGTCAGCACATTTACAGCTCACAGGAAGTAAAAAGTGATGGTCAGCAAGCAGGCCTGGAGTTTTTGCTGACTTTTTTTGTTTTTATAACTTACAACATCCTTAAATGACACATTTTGGAAATGCCAGTCAGTCACGAAGTTCTGTTTGACTTCTAAATTGTGCAGCACCTTTGTGCAGCACTCACATTTTTCGGGTTTAGTGGCCGAAGTGTGTGCCTTTACTACCCAAACAGCAGCAGGTGCAACAACAGACTAGGCCCTGCTGAAGGGGCTGCCTGCTCAGTCACACGAGGGAGCAGACAACAGACACCTGGATGTCAGCCTGCTCCATGACATGGTCCATTTATACGTCTTCTTTTGTTGTGGTGGTTCCACGGGAAGACTTTAGGCAGAGAGCGGTTTGAGGACGATTTTGCTACATAAAACAAGATAACACACACACACACACACAATAACAGGAGACTTTGCTGACGTTAGAGGCTTACGTAATTCCAATGACAACTACCTTTGAAACAATGTAGCGTTGGACGGTACCGACGGGTGTCGACACGGCGCTTACATTGGGCTGCTCTTTTTGTTCTTTTTTTTTTTAAATGTCCACTGAATCCGCTGGAGGGTGACGTCTTTAGTAAACAATGGCTGTCAACGCGAGCAGCCACTGTCGTGAAGCAGGCTCCAGGCTTCCTCCGTGTCCCCACAAACACGACCACACACACAAGTCAAGGCCCCAGACGCGCTCAAACCGCCAAGTGTCGCCCCCACGGTGAGAAATGTTGTCCACATGTGGAGGCACAGGAGGAGGGAGGGAGAGCGGCCGTCTTACCTGGGTAATATGTCGGGGCGGTGATGATAACAAAGCCCTCCCGGATGCTCAGGCTAGTCCTCTCTCTGCTCAGCCACTTCACTCAGCCTCACCGCTGCGGTCCACGGCGCCATTCAAACCTTCTCTTTCCTTCTCCAACACCACCTCAATGCTGGAGCCCTCGCAGGTCGCGAAACCTTTCAAAAGAGCACACATGTCTGCTACCGATAGTTTTTTTTTTTTTTTTTTTTGTAAGGAAACAACCCGAATCAAGGGGATTTCCACGCAGGGACTTTCCGTCCACCCATGTTCCTCCCTCTCTCTCTCTCTCTCTCTCTCTCTCTCTGTCCCAACCGGGGGCAGGTGCAACTCTCTGCCGCCAGGGGGAGCCTTTCTCCACATTGAATAGTATTTGCCACCTACTGTGCACAAAGAAACACCACTGACGGAGACAGAAGGGTCGCATTATTTAAGGGTCATCATTCTCTACTGCATGACACACAGACTTAGAAATAATTTATCTCCCGTTAAAGAGCATGAGATTTTTAGAGTTTTGTAGAATTTTATTTATTGAAGGTCCCTAAAATCAAATGAGTTGCTTTTTTGCCTAAAACTGTAATAATAATTATCAAAAATCTGCAATAATACTGACATAAAATAATACTAAACTGTAAAAATACGATAATATAGCTATAATAATAGCAATGATTGTAATTATTATTAGGATTACTATTATAAGTGTAGTTGACTGAATTCATTTTGTTTGTAATTGTTTTGTTTTTTTTTTTTTGTTTTTTTTTTTTTTTTTTTTAACCAAAATAATTTTTTTTTGTTTTTTTAACCAAAATAATAATAATAATTGACCATTGCCTGCAGTGACACCTTGTCCCTTTAATGATTGTGGAAAGTCACTTTTCAGTTTTGGCATTTTGAGAAAATGATTCCCACATGGTGGAAATGGGGGTTAGTAGCTTTCATGTGAATGCAGATACATCTTTTAACTTCAAGTCCTGCATCACATATTATATATATATATATATATATATATATATATATATATATATATATATATATAATTGACCATGCCCTGTATATATACATATATATATATATACTGTATAGTGTATCCCTGATACCAGTGGGTTTGTTTGAATGTATAAAAACAAATGTTTGTGAGTAGATCTGTTTGTGCAAGAGAATGTTGTTTTACGTTTCTGCATTTCTGATCTGTCTGTCTGGTGTTTTGACCTTTTGACCCAATTGGCTCCATTGTTGGTCATCAACTAGGTGCACATGGAGAGTCGATTTCAAATGGGCTGGCTCATCATGCATTTTTTCACTGAGGAAAGTCCAACATAGTTGGACATAAAGTTTATTTATTCTCCCTCTGTGTGTTTGTGTGTGTGTGTGTGTGTGCTTCTACTGTATTCTCATCGATTTGTTTGCTTATGTTTATAAAATGAGAACAAATTTAGATTTAGATGACCTTATGGATCCCAATAACAGCAATACTTTTGCAGCAAACGCCAGCCCATTCAGACAGAGTTACTGCATTTGTCAGAGGCAGCAAATCACGGTAGATGGAGACAAGCAGCAAAACCACTGTTGTGTGGCAAAGTACACCAGCTGTTTTGTCTGGTTTACCAGTGTGAAAGCTACAACAGAGAAGCTGTCACAACTGTTCTTGTTCCAACTGTTGCACGTGACTTTTACTATTACATGTGGTGTGAACAGGTGACAGAATGACACGATGCACTCAGACGTCAGGAACATACAGCGTTACACTGAGTGTGCTTGTTTGTTAAAATCTGTTCGGCAACTATTTGAAACCTCACAGTTATTTAGTTTGCTGGGACAATGTATTTTTCTTTTCACCAGAACCAGTGAATATTACACATTTTGTCAATTTCTCAGTGTGAAATGTTTCAATGTCTTTTATACATCAAATCAAAGACGCTTAGCTACTAATTTGTCTTCCGGATGTTTTAAGATGATATTAAAATATGGAAATATGTTTTAACTGTCAGTTGAATCAAACTTATATCCATTTTAACAGTGTCAGGGAATACATTTTGTCTTAGCTACAGTACCTGCTGTACTGAATTCTACAGTATGTACTCCTGTGCTGATTCACACCCTACTTTCTAATTTCTTTTCCGCGCCCTGAGGAAAGATTCCTTGTTCTGTGATGTGCCCAATACACTGGAAACCACAGTTAATTTCCTTCTTATGTGTAAAACAGAAACTGTATACAACAGGTACACAACAAAATGAAACAAATGAGACTAAAAAAAAGCCATGAAAGAAAGAAAGAAAGAAAGAAAGAAACACTCCAAATGTGACAAAAAAAACAACAAAAAAGTGTAGTCTAGAAATGTAATTTATTTCCTAGAATTGGTCATCCCACTCCTTTATACCTTTTACCATATTATTAGAAAAAAGGAAGATGGGTCTCCATACCTCATCGAAATTGGTCTTACTACAGTATGTCTTTTGGAGAAAATCAGACATAGTTTTCTTACCTTTTAATATTCACTCTCTGTCAAATTAAATAAATACAATGTCAACCTTAGAAATTCCACCAATGGCTGTGGCTCAGCATGTGCTAAGATCTTTAGACCCTTGAAAAAAAAAAAAAGAGCAGACTGCTCAGCTGTTTAGATGTCGTCATGTCATTTGCTGATGAGGCAGTAATCAATAATGCTGATGATTTAACTCTGTGAATTTTTACAGATTTTTATTGTTGTTGTTGGATCACATGCTGGCTGAGTCACAGGTTAGAATGACTGATACTAGCTGGGTGTGGAAGCGCTGAATGTAAAACCCTACAATGGGAAACTATTATTTAGTTACAACTGAGAGAGAGAACATAGCATCTTTATTTATTTACAAAATTAAGATTTCACGCAGAAACATTTATAACAATTTAAAACAGACATTGTTCACATTTTTTCTTTTGTGCTGTTGTTTTTAACTTAGAACTGAACATGTTATAGCTGAACATGTTTAGTAAATATACACTTAACTTCAGAAATGATCATGACAATACGTTATGTCTGAAAGTGATTTCAATGATATGGTTATTTCTTTAATTAAAAAGGTACAGAGTTTAGGATTTAGCAGCATCAGTGTTGCCACAACACTGCACAAGGTACATGGTGGTACCTTGTGTATATAGAGACATTCTTGTGATTAGTTCGCACATATCAGTTTATACTGCAAGTTTTGGTTACAGGTCTAACACAATGGCTCTATAGGGAAGACCTCCTATTGATGTAAATATTAAGGGCTGTGGTAATGAAAATAACAATTCAAACATTCAGCTGTTCGTATGCACAAGCATCAGCATTATTATTTTACCTTCCATTTTCCCTGAATGAAAATCATTTCATGGAAAGCTTATACACTGGATCTTTAAAAACCTAAAATTACTGAATCAAATTTTATATAATGTGCATTTCCTGGGGGCCACATGGTTGGTGTAGCGGTTAGCACTCTTGCCTTTGCAGCAAGAAGACCTGGGTTTGCGACCTGGTTGGAACAAGTGCCTTTCTGCATTGAATTTACATGGGTTTTGGCATGGGTTTTCCCATAGTATCCCATAATTTGGAGATTTCCAGTGTCCAGCGTGTAACCCCACCTCTCGCCCTATGTCAGCCCCCCCCGACCCCCATGTGGAGGATAAAGCGGTAGAAGATGAGCGAGTGAGACTGAGTGCATTTCCTGCCTTACAGTCAGCAGAGATGCTCATCTTCAGTCATGCTAGGGCCACTTGACTCAGCCTGTCCTAAGATCAAAGATCGTAATGCTTGGAAACATGCTAAAACATGAGCTGAGTCCCTGAGACTTTAACTGATCATAACATTCAATGTAAAAAAAAAAAAAAGAAAAAAAAAAGGATTACATCAGCATTTTTCCGGAGTAGCAGTGACATATACAGCATGTGTACTTTAATCAAAGTAACCATGATCTTTGTAACGTGTCCATCGTCAGTGGTATGCATCTGTACTTGAATCCAACATGAGACTTTTGTCACGTGTCACTTCACTCACTGTCCGTAGACTGTGTCAACAACAGCCAATCTTACTGTTTATCTCAACTCAACTATACTTTATTCAAATGAATTAACTATAAAAGGTTTCTTGTGGTGGCATAAATATGCACACCACATTTCCCTCTCTGTCGACAGGAAAATGTTTGTACAGGCCTATATTTGCATCTCCTGGTAATCCAGGTACTTTACATAAATGTATAAGACTCAGCATACATACCTATGCCGTGTACGTCTTGCACATTCATAAGTCTCACATGATTCATATGTGTTCTGACAGTGTGGCCAGTCCCTCAGAGTGACTTCTGAACCCACATCGTTCCATCAGAGTCCAAAAAGCCTTGGGGTCGGATCCCGGTATGAGGTGGCAGAACAGCGGGGAGAACCCTGGGTAGAACTGGTGAGGGGAACATCTCAGTGTTCTTCTGGCTCTTCTTCTCAGTGGAAAGCACCAAGCAGGTGGATTGAAACCAACCCCCACTGACAGTCACTTGACACAGCTTTGTGTAGGGGAAAGAGCCAACTGACTACTACCTTTACATTGTTTAATTCACACTTTCTAGATCTCTTTCCTGATTTCTCAACAGACAAAGGTCAAGTTCACATGAAGGGGAGGAAGAGAGAGAGAGAGAGAGATGTGGGTTGGGCATGAAAGAGACATTTTTCTGTTGTAAAAGCCTGACCTCTTGTGGCATTCATGTAGAATCACAGCTAATTTTCAAACACCGACCTAATAAGATAAACACAGCTGCATAGGTGAACTGAGTAGTTGTGTGACAGAAAATCAATTATTCAAGTATTCAAATGTCAATATTTTAAATATTTGCAACCCCTCACTTTGTTCACTTTGTATACAGTACTCCCAATACATACAAATTTGGGGTGAAACACACAGTTAATATATTGTATTATTTTATTATTATGTTTTTAATTCAAATTTTAAACATTTTTCTATGGTTTTATACTTCTTGAACTATTTATTACCTTTTATTTTTTACTATCTGTGCTCCTGTGACGTCACTCTTACATAAGGAATATCTTAACTTATTTGCAGGGCCCAGCTTCTCAAATCTATGAAGTGCTTGTCAAACTAATTAATAATATTATAATCATATGTGTATAAGAACTGTGGGAGAACTCTGTAAAATGGCGATTTGTCACATTTACAGGTACAGTGTATGTATACTTTCAATTTCTTATTCCTCTCTCTGCCTGCTCCAGGGATAAACCTTTCCTTGTATATCTGTCCTCCTCACCCATTCACAGTATTTCTTACCCTCATGTCACCCGTCATTCTCTCTCCACCCACTTTCACAAAGAAGCCAGATTTGTCAAGACATGCTGAGGAGAGTGTCATTCTGAGGCTTGTCCCAGGGTGTGGCTCTCTGGGTGTGTGCGCAAACACCCAAGCCATAACTTATGACTCACAAATGTGGATCTGTGTGCGTTGCTCATGAACTATGCTTGTCTTTGTGTGCGCTCCACTCGAACATTTAGACACTGCTCATATCCAAACTTCATGCTGTGTGTGAGAAACTTAACATGCCAGACAGACTAAAAACAGGTGGACTGATATGCATGTAATATTTAAATGGAAAATCTTTTGCATTCATTTGATGTCCAGAGACAAGACCAGACTGACACTGTAGCCACCCAAAGAGCTTCTATGAGCACATTGTGACCTAATATACCTCTAAATTCAGCTCTTACTTCTGTCAGTTAGGTATCACCAATAGATGTCAGCTACACCTGTAAATACAGATGGTTCACAAATAAGCTTTTGGTCATCAGATGCTCTTTGTTTCTCTCCTCCTTTTCATATACAGTTAGTGCAGTTTACATTTTTTTCAGGCCATCAAACTCTGTCCCTGATCAAACTGAATCCTTTTCTGAAGTTCACCTAAATTTTATAAGTGGCAAACATTCTCTTTGGTTTTGGTCATTTCAGTTTTATGAAGTTCCTGAAGCTCTTTTTTGATTGTAGTCAAGGAAACATATACACCTGCATCCTTTATGTATATACGTAAGATATACCTAAGACCTGGCATTGCAATATATAATTCATTACAACATTTCTAAGTGAATATGTTGCAGCACATGCAGTTGCTGTTTTTTTTTTATTCCGCAATGCAAAGAGGAGACAGTATTGAAACATTTGGCAAATTAAACTCTGTATGCACACATGCTAGGACCCTTTTCTTTTCCTCCTACTAATCTCCTCTCATCAACAAACAATGCTGCAAATAATGATTATTTTCACTACTTAATCTTCCCACTAACCAAGGCGAGGCCTTCAAATGTCTTTTTTTTCCCATAAACATGGCCTCTGTTTTCCATTATAGAAAATAATAATAGCACCCTTTTTTCCAAAAAAAAGTATATTTTATTGAATGACATTATACATACTACCAAAACTAGTTAATTCATACTACAGCAGAAATGAGCTGATGAATTAGAGCAGAGAGGAGACTCCCTTTAGACGATTGTTTACCCACATGTGACTAAACTGTTAACAAAAAAAAAATAAAAAAAAATGCAGCTGTAAAAAAGAATCCAAAAAATGTTTTCACTTCGCCATTTGAGACAGGCAGAGTTTCTTCATGTGTAGACCTTCCTGATCTGAAGTGTCAGCGTCATGAATCTTTTCCTCTGAATATTTTGAAGTATAACGTGGTCTTGTTTGGGCAAGAATGTGTTCCGAACAGAAGTGTGACTGTTGACGATCCAGTCAGTAAAACCAGACTGACCAGTTTGTTAAAAGAAAATTCAACAGTTCAGTGACACAGCACTGAGGAATCTTAAGCACAGGTTTCACACACCTACTGTATCAGTGTTAGGTATTAGTGCACCATCAAACCAACAAATGGCTGAAGAACGGTTTAAATAACAATGAAAAATTGATAGAAACATGACTGGACTAAAACATTTTTTTTTAATTATTATTTCTCACTGAACTTATGATTAAAAATACTTTTATTTTTCTTTTCTCCAACTACCACCACACTGATGCAAAAATAAAAGGGTTTGAATTTATATTGTTCCCTTGAAGCCAACATTTTGTCAAGGCAGCTCACATTCAGTTGGACCATTTAATATGAATATTTCAGTAATCTAAAAAAAAAGTCACAAAATGTCAACCAACTGGTTCTCTTGTTCTCTTGAAGGGTATCTTCAAAAAGGAAAAAAAAAAATGAGAGGAGTACTGAAGAAAATTCTACAAAAGACTGTTTTCTAAATTTTGAGACTCATCATCAAGCTCAGCTCCATTTGCTCCCAGGGTAAAAACAAAAACAAAAACAAATCAAAAGCCTAGTCTTCTTCTGTATCATATCAGAAATCCCAATTAAATATTCAAAACACAACACAACAAACTCCCACAGTTATACCTATTTGGTGGTAAGTCAATAAGAATACAACATTTTAGAAAAAGCCAATGAAAATGATCAACAATGCATAAAACGGTGCAAACAAAACTGTTAAAACTACATATACATTTTCATTTAGATGACATTCAATCCGAGTCCAAGCTTTTGCTTCCTTCTAAGCCTTATACACAGCAACATTCAGACAAAAGAGTGAGAAAATCTAGTTTTAGCACTCAGCAACCAAAACCAAATGATGATTCATTATTTATATTGCTTTCTGTGCAGATATTGTAGTCTAGATTGCTAAATAAATCAGATACATTTTGCAGATAATGACATCCATCAGGTTAAGTGCACTTGGGTGGCATTGCATTCACTGAGTGTTACCGAGTAAAAAGTACAGTTAAAGTAAGGAATATATTTTGCTTAACACAGAGTGTGAAAAAATACCATGGTAAAAAAAAAACATTTATGATGCTGACTGAGTCAGTTGTGACCTCCAACCACAGTCCACCTCCTCTAAGAACCTGACTTCACCCTCCGATGGTGGAGGTCTGGTCTTCCACCAAACTTATCGGAACTGAGTCATTGTGGATCTTTGGTGAAATGGTACAGTGGGAAAAAAAATGATCCAGCTCAAGAGGGGGAAAAATGGACATGGCTGCAATTGGGAGGGTGTGCGGGATTTGCCTTTAAGCAGAAGAATAGATGTATTTGGTCTTGGCCAGGCCGGTCAGCTCATCCTCATAGCGCGGCAGGCAGCAGAAGAGAATGGCACAGCCGATGCAGAGGATGGTGGCACCCCAGCCGAAGCCGTAGGCCCAGGTGTAGTAATAATGACCTTCAAAGATCAGCTCGTTGAACTTGACAGGATAAATAATCAGAGCGATGATCTGGAAAACCACTGCAGGGACAGGCAGACAGAAAGAGTTACAACAATTTTTTCTATTGCTCCATGAAAAATGAAACAAAAACAACAAGTTTTTTTTCTTTATCTTTCATTATGTGGGAGTGTGTATCTGCTGTACATGCATAATTGTTTACGCCCTAAAAGCACCATAATTCTCTCTACGTTATTTGTAAACTTAACGACCGACTAAGAAACACTTCAAATTTAAACCTTAGAGAGAAGGTGTCTGAGTTAAGAGTTTAACACTCAAAAGTTCAAATGTGTGTCCTTGCCTGTTTCCAACTTGCAACCACAAGATTCCCTTCACGGAAGTGAAACTGATTTCAGCAAAACCTTGTTATCATGGTTGGTCAATAATTACACTGACATAAACAGGAGGGTGCAGAAATATCTCAGCATGAGATCAGCGAGTGAGAGTCACATAAACAGATCAGCATATCTGATTTGTCAGTTACACAGACGCCGGCACCAACGGCTGCCTGTCCAGACGTATTCCAGAGAAAAGGTGTGGCGCTGGTATAATGTGCTCAGCCCTTTAACCCGTCAAACAAAAGCTGGGCAGGCAGTGACTATGGTGGATGCTTCACTGTCAACACAAACGTTAATATGAATTAAAGAGGGCAGGTTTGGTTTCAGCAGAAACACCTGTGAGGCCTGGTGTTAGTCATTATTCACCCAACTGGAGACTAGAGAAACTTAAAAAATTAAAAAAATTTCAAAAATTAAATGATTACTGTAACTAACTAAAGGATCTATTTTGATTTATAAAAAAAAAAAGTTAAACTTACGCATCAATACTTTTTAGTTTTTGGTCCACATTACAAAGAAACCTATGAAACTAATGAAACAAACAAATAATCAAGTCATCTATAAAATAGTTCATTTAAGAGAATAAAACCAATTAATTTATTACAAAAATAATCAATAGTTGCAGCCCTATTTAGGACTCGGTTGATTATCACTTTAACTGCCAGTGAGACAGATACTGTGTGTGTGTGTGTGTGGGGGTGGGGGGTGCACGCTGTGTGAGATGGGATGGAAGCGGCACCTTTACCGAATGTCTACAGATATTGCTTGTATTTCTCATGCCAAAACTGCCAAAGTTGGCACTGCACATACTGGTGCCTTCAGTAAGTCACCTGCCAAGCTTGAAGCCTGTCAAGTGAAGCGCTGGACAGTTATCTGGTTAACAGGACATTTCAATGAGAGGAAAATGTCTGGCAGTGGGTTTGATTGGGTTTCATCCAATGTAAACACCATGTAACTTTGATGCAATGGTCTCATCTTCGTCTTCACCTAATAATGTGTGGGAATACAACTTGGGTTTCTTCTTGTGCTCTTCCATTGCTGTTATCCACAATTGCTTCTTCTTCTTCCAACAGGTTGGGGCATGCTGCCCACTGTATGCTATTATACTCAAAGACTAGGTATAATTTTTATTCACTGCAGTGCTGGTGAGATGAAAGCACCACAGAGTGACCCTCTGCATATACCTAGACACTGATTTTTCTTTTGTAATCTTTATTTCTCTCAGGACTCTGAGTGATGCATGAGTCACTCTGAGGAGCCAGGTGCTAAATTCCTCTGTAGCCAGAGCAGATTGGGGCAACTCCCTCCAGCACATTCAAAGCAGGCAGAGTCACAGACACGTCACAGTGTTTCACCTGTCACTGGCCCTGAAAGGCTGCATGATTTCATGCGTTTGTCTCTCCGAGTCTGGCTCTGTTCCATGTTCTCAGTCTTCCGCTGTGAGTGGGGTGAGACAATCAGTTGACAGGACAGAAGCCAACGGTTACCGTGGTAACGTCACACCAAAACCCAACCGAGCTCGCCTTCCTTTGAAAAACTTTCTTCTTTGTCCACTGCCTCTCTCTGAGGAAAGACCCTAAATGCCACCCAAGACTTCATTTTCAAAGTTTACATATTCTCAGTGATTTTAATGATTCTCACATTTGACACATTCAGTCTCACATCTGAAACCACAGCACACATTACCAACACACCATTCTGTGGCATTTTTACTTTTAAGTCATCAAAAAGAATGACCAAGAACAGAATCTTTATAGTTTACACAAAAGCAATATACCTTTTCATATATATTTTTTTAACATCCTTACTGGAATTGATATTAGTCAATAGCATTACTCAAAACTTAAATATTTAAAGTTGACACAGGATGTTTCATCAGTTTTATAATGGTCGTTGCTCAATTATTGAATTTATTCAGTGAGGTTTGACCTTTTGTGTTAAAAAAAGGTTTAAAAATTGAAAAATGTTAGTGTCTACAGTAAATTTCTTTACTGTAGGCACACATACACATACACACGCACACATATATATAACTAAGCAAATTGAAAAGAGAATATCATTTACAGTCCTATAGAAGCCACTGGCCTGTTTGTTATCAATTCTATTAAATTAATTTGTATAATAAGGGTTGATTCTCAATGTCAGTGTGTGTGTGTGTGCGTGTGTGCGCGTGTCTTACCAACAACAATCAACAGCAATCCGATGAAGGGCAGAAGTGTGAGGTTGAGCGAGCAGCACAGAGCTACACAGGAGATGATGAAGGCGACAATGAGGACGAGGAGGCCGATGATCATCAGTGCAGCCACAGCCTTGGCCCAAGCTGGAGTCCAACACAGAACAAACAAGCATTAACACAAGTCATCACTTGCAGCATTGATTTGCTACACTTAAATTTGACTTTCTGCCTCTGAAAACATTGGGGGTGAACTCATTGTAATACCTTATGGTCAAACTTAAAAATACTGCAAGGGTTCTGTGATGTACATCCAAAAACAGAGGGAGCATATCATGTTTTGCTGACACTGCTGGAAATTGGAGCTAGAAATGTCAACAAAAAAAAAAAAAGTTCATTTGTTTATCTGCAGTGTGTTCGGTATGCTTTAGACCAAAGCAGCAAGTGGTGCAGTGAGCAATAGCAGATCATTTTGAGTTTTGCTTTTCACTCCACACTGCACAAGGCTGCTGGATCAGGGAGAGGGGTAATAAGGAGCAACAGCAGGATTTATTCTGAATAACTTGAGGTTTTGTTTACAATGGATATTCTTTTACATTTTTTCTATATGATTAAAAATGATCCTGTTATTTAGACTGCTGTTAAACGATGTAGACTTTAAGGTTTTTATGATTCCAAGTGCAAAGTGGACGTTTTACTGAGCAATTCGTGCAAATGCTTACAACTCTCTCTGTCTCACCCTTCACCCCTCGCCACAGCATGGACCCATGACAGCACATTCCACAAGTGCAATGAGGTTCAATCTCACATTGAATGAAAAAAAGAGAGACAGAGAGAGAGAGAGAGAGAGAGAGAGAGAGAGAGAGTCCTACACTCACTACACATACCAGCCACACCCTTCACAACCCTTTTGCTCTCTGTCACTCTTTGGGTTTTGTGATTACAGTGGAAAAACCCACGCTGAAGGAAACATGTACCATCAAGTGTGGCTTTAGAACTCTGGAATGAAAACTGTATGAAATGCTTGTGAAGTAGTTTTCACTGCTTTTACTGTAATGCTCTTTGCTATGGGACACAGCTCATGGCTCGGGAAATTGCAAAAAAAAAAAAAAAAAAGTGAGTTACGAGCAGGTTTCACAACCCCACGGGAACTGACCTAAAAACCTTCCTAAGCGTTCAAGGTCGCCTTAAAAATGCAGGTGCCACTTTTGTTTCAGCATTCATACAAACCTGTATCTGCAAAGTGGGAGCATTTTTGTATGACAACAGCCAAGCCCACTGTGCTGAAGTGTGTTGCTCTTACACTCAATTCCCTGTTACTGGATCAGCCAACGCCCCTAAATTATTCATACCTGTGAGAGTATGGGAGTGTGTGTGCGTGTGTGTGTGCGTGTGTGTGTGTCTAAACCAAGTTGCCAAACATGCACACAATATACAGCCACATGCACTCAGACTAGTTCAACTGGTTCAAGCTTTCTCTTTTCTCAAAGACATGACAACATTCAAGGGAACGACAGACATGGGTCACTCCCCCCCCCCCGTTGATGAGACATCTTCAACACTTTTAAGTGACGTTTTGTTAAAAACATGATCAAAACTTACTGCTACAATTTTAAAAGCTACCAGGTGTACAAGTGTACCCAAACTTTTGACTGGTAGTGTACATAAAAGGCACTTTTTCATGTTCAATCCTTTGGGATTTTGGAATAATTTTTGGATAAAACGAAGGAATTTGAATTTGACGCTGCTCTGAGCTGCAGAAAATTACTGGTTCACCCGTTACTCTAACTCCTAATAAAGTTAAGTGGCATTCAATCCAAAAACAAACATGTTTCACTCCCCCGTTGATGGGAATTCTTCAACACGGTTAAGTCTACTTAAAGTTGTAAAAGGTTTTGAATTTAATGATTTGGCGCTGACTGTAATATCAGAGTAGTGAAAACTAAAGCACAGCCAAACACTAAAACCCTTTAAAACACTTTAACAGCAGCCAGGCACTCTCACAGTTTGTTTAATTCATCTCTCTCACTGATTCGACTGTCCAGCAGTGTTGCATACCAGTGATATCAGCCACCCTGGGAGACTCACACTTTCCCACAACTGACACAGAACAGTCACGCCTGAATCGTATATCTGCAGAAATGAGTTTGCTACACTAAAGCAAGTAAGGAAATCTCGCTTTAGGTTCTTTTGACTTATTGCTGTTTAAGGTATAATGTAAAAGCTGAATATAAATAGCATAGCACTGTATTTCATCAATACAGATGTGTGTGGGAGATCATAAACTGGAGATAAAGATTTGAATCCTCTGAATGGGCTCCATGTATTGCATTTACAATTGATTTTCTTTAAATGGCTGTTGGAGGTTAGTGATAGGGTTTTAATTTAGGACTCTAAGATGTAATGGTAAGGTCAAAAGTATTATTGCGTGTGTGTTCTTGTACAGAGTGAGGACCAAAATTATTATTATAAAAATAATTCCTACAAAGTGAGGACATTTTGGCTGGTCCTCACTTTTATTTCACAGCTTAAAATGACTTTTTCAGGGTTAAGACTTGGTTTTAGGGCTAGGGCTAGAGTTGGGTTTAGGTTAGAGTTAGGGTTAGGCATCTAGTTGTGATGGTTAAGGTTAGGGTAAGGGGCTAGGAAATGCATTATGTCTATGAGGGTCCTCACTCTGATAGAAGTGCAAACATGAGTGTGTGTGTGTGTGTTAGAAGACCAAAACCTGGTCCCAATGAGGTAGAATCTCATTTTTGAACAACTGGTTCAGTTTAGGGTGAAGAATTGAATTGTGGTCAGGTTAAGGTTAGGGTTGGGCAATGAATGGACGTCTTCTGGTAGCTGCAAAAACCAGTGTGTGTGTGTGTGTGCGCACACATAACAGCTTAGCATTGTTGCATTGTGTTTTCCCAATGCTGGTGTGTTGTTTTCCGTTTTAGCCTGTGAAATGTCCTGGGAAAATGTCTGCAGGTTTGGGTGTGTTCCTGTGAGTCACAGGTGAACACGTCGGCTGCCTGTCCTGATTCCTCTAACTCCACACCCCGTCCATCTGTTAAACATCTGTTCTCCTTTTCAGATCAACACTACTGCGATTACGCACCTTTCTGACAGTATGTGCCCGACGCAGATAACATTCAGGAAACTTTGCATACAAAGTCTTTCGCACAGGCAGCAGGGGATCAACTCGACACCCTGCACTTTCCTTAAAAGGATTTTAAATGAGACACCTGCTCATCCAGCAGCTCATGGAACTGGGAACAGGGGTTTTATTTCATAATGAATGTTGTTCTTACCTGGGGAAACTTAAATTGACATAAATATATACCTTTTACAGGTTTAACTATGGTTGGTGGAATTCATTGACAGATCTCCTACGGTGCCACGCGTCTCTAAGCTGAACCTATTTGTTTAGTCAATAGAAATTGAGCTTCAGTAATCAATGTCAATAATCTCTTGAGCAAAAAAAAGTAGGAGATGCTTTCATTATCTGTTACATACTCTGTCACTTTCTACATTTTCACATTCTTGTTTTTTAATCAGCTGAACTTGTCTCTGTACACGTGACACCTACTGCACGTCTGTCCGTAACGCAAATATGGAAGTAGTACAGTAAGACACATGCTTTGTAGCTTGTGAAACATAACCAATCTCCCACTGAAACAAGGAATAGTGTGAGGCAAAAATGTTGTTGCACTGACCCAGTGCAATTTTGTCATTCTAAAATAAAACCAAATGCAGATTACCAAGATGGCTGTTGAGTGTTTTTGGATTTTTGCACTTTGAGGTGCAGAAAATTACACTTCAAATGTACCAGTACAGAAAATAATGGTTCATTGTCTCCTTGGTAAGTTAATATATCACAAGTGATTTGATGGATAGTAAATGCACAAATATAACATTAAAACTTGATAAAATACCAATTGAGTTGAGGTATTAATTGATAAAATATTATATAAATGAAATGTGGTAGTTCATGTTTGACACCTGATTTATGATATTACTTATATTTGTGTTGCATTTTGTTCTTACTGCTTTTCCTGTTATTATTTTCCTTATTATTTTATTTTCCTATTATTACTATTATTATTTTATGTCCCTATTTTCCTTTTATTGATATTTAGCTTTTTTAATCTATTTTATCTTTGTACTTTTTTATTTTGGCAAAGTTGCTTTAATTTGTGATCTTATTTTAATGTAAAGCACTTGCTTTTTTTCCTGTTATAGGTGCTAAAATGCACTTATAGTCAACTCAATGGAGTTATTTAAGTATATGGTTACCTTGCTATAACTGGTACACTATGTGTTATGTTTCACCATATCCAAGTGCAATGATTCATGTTAACCCTGTGATTATCTACTTTCCACATGTTGTCTCACTCTTGCCAAAACATGTTTTATCAGTATTGTTCAGTACAGCAGTACATTACAGTGCAGCTTTTCCATCTGTAGTCGACATTATATGGAGGGAGGCTGTTTGGTCTGATGCCTATATTCACTACATCTTGTGTGCACACACACACACGCAATCGATTGTGCCAATCAGGTTTGTTTCCTCAGTTTTCAGAACATTCCCCCTTCATGTATTTAGGCCAGAGTCGTCACACAGGAACACTCAGTGGAGCAAAAGGGCAAAAACCAGATCCAGCCAGTATTCTCTTGGACGCTGCCATTGTCTTGTATTTAGCTACTTCAGTCCTGCTGAGACCAAAACAGCAGCAGCAGCTCAGAGGAAGAGCAAAACGTTCTCACTTCAAATGAGCACGGAAAATTCCTAACAAAAAAATAAATAAAGAGAGAGAAGTTGTACTCTTAAAGGCTGAATCCGTGATGATACCTGCATGAAAGTTTACACTGTGAGAAGAAAATGAATGTTTAATCAGTATTGAGCCCACACTTTACTTTGCAAGGTTTCTGCACTGCTGCTGCAGAGTGAACAACATCAGAACCTTCATCGAGCAACGATCATGATAATTCAATATGCGGATCATTTTTCAAAGTCATTGAAATGGATCAAACTTAACTAACTTAATTAATGCAAAAAAAAAAATTACACCAGAAACATTAAAAAAAAATAATTTAATTTGAAATGTTGAAAGTTTGCTACAAAACAACTAAAAAACTGAGTTTAAAATAGTTTTAGATACTTTTCTGATTTCAGGTCTAATGTGCACTATAACAAACACAAAGGAACATGGACAATCTGGTATACACTTTTGTATTTATATCTTGAAAGGACGGGTGTCGTCATCAGGGGCACTGTGTGCTGTATTTTTCACTCAAACATGGTGCACATTGCAACAAGGCTGCAACTATGAAATACTTAAAGTAGTTTACGCAGTGAATGCTTCTGTACTTGCTATAAAATTTGAAGAAAAAAAAAAAGCAGCAGTTCACAATTTTGTAGAGAACATGTGGACATGGTTAAATGCCTTGTTTTGTTTCAAAATCTGTGATGAGGAAAAGCAGCAAATTCTCACACAGGATAGGGTTAGGGTTAGGGTTAGGGTTAACCCAGAACCATCTATTATTTGCCATTTTGCTGGGCAAAACAGCTTGAACTATTCACCGATTATCCAAATTTTGCATATTCATTGAACTTAACGATGCAGATTTTTGCTGTACTTCATGTGTGTACCAGGGCTTGTCAGGTGGTTCACAAAGGATGCCTTCACTGAGGTCGGGTTTCAAGGTTAGCATTTTTGCAGAGGTTCACACAGCCATAAAGAGTAACCCTAAAATATTTACTTATATATATACTGGGAATATTGGGTCATATGTCTAACATTGACAATGTGCCCGGGGTTTCTATTTCTCTAATAGTTTAATCTTTTATAATAAACCTATACATTCCAGATGATTTGTTTATTTGGGAGTTTTAAGTGTAGTTGTGGTGGCAGACAGAACACACTCAGACTCCTAAAACAAAGAATAAGAGCAGCAACATGAAGACTGAATGTACTGCCTGCAAAAACACTTTGATAACAGTGTATCCAGACCATGGTGAAAATGTGGCATATCTGATCACAGTCTTTCATTAATTCATTTTTAAATTTATTTTTTGAATTAATGACATAGAAATCTAATCTCTCTTTTTTTTTTTTTAAGTTGGGCTGTGTGTGTTATTTGCAGAATGGGTTAGTCATGTACTGTAGACATTATTGAGGACACCACTGTTTGGCAAGGGAGACGGGAATGGAAGCAGCATTCTAACGGCACCACATTTGGAATGTTCTCAGAGAGAGCTTTATATTTGCAATTGACACAGTATGAAGCAGAAAGTTGGAGAAGAGTATAAACACTGCCTAAACACGCCTTTATCGCCAAGGCTGGCGATTATATTAGCGCAGAGCAAAGTTCACTGAAGGCCCCGCTCCTGTGAACAACCTGGAGTGAGTTTGTAGCTGTTGTCAGGGGGAAGAATCTTTGAAGTTACACTGTGTCAATGTTGGATTTCAGCTCTTCGCCGAGACAAACAGCTGATCGGGTCGTGACAGCTACGAAGCACCGCCAGATCGTCTATTTTCGTATTCTCGTATCTCTCCTCTGTTATTGCCGTGCCATTCGCGTGTTGCTCGGTACACGGCGCAGAGCGACCACTTACCGAAGTCCATGAGCGACTTGCAGTCCCACTGGTCGTTCCTGCCCCGGCACTGCTCCCACATACTGGCGTAGTGAGACTTGGCGTCCTCGTCCTCCACCCATCCCGAGGTGGCGGCGATGGCGATAATGTCAAAAATAATGGCGAAGAGCAGCAGCAGGGGCACGATCCACCTGCACCGAGGGTAAGCGATCCCACAGCGAAACATGATCACAGTGCGTGGAGTGGACTGTAGTGGGGGGGAGAAGCAGCTGACGACCGCTGGCTGTTCGCGTCTACTGCTGGAGGTTTCGGGATATCGCGTGCGTCCTCGCGCAGAGACTCCGTGGATTTGCCGTGTCGGTGCCGAATAAAAGCCCCACCCGTGTGTGCAGTGTAACCTGTTTGGTAATCTGAAGGACTGGGCTTGTCTGTGAGTGAGTTCAAGCCCAGCCCCCGAGTTCTCCCGTGTCAAATTACAGCCACACAGCCAGACCGCTCTTGTGTGGCGCCTCATCACTTTACTTTATTCTCGATTGCAAACCTACACTGGTCAAAAGTGAAGTCACGTGAAGTCCAGACTGTCCACACGGGCAGTAAAAGAGAAGTCTGTGAGGGAAGCACACGCGTGGATCATTTTTTCCATGTTTTCTCACGAAACACAATAAATGACCACAATTTCCCAAATCCACTCTCCATTCATGCAGGACACTCAGTATGTACTGCAGCGACATCTACTCCTCTACGGAAACTAATTCATTCATATTAATTCATAGTTCTACTGTTTGAGTGCACAGTTATCTGGTTTTCGGAATAGTTGTTTTTCATTACCCCAGAATGGACTAAAGTTTTGGTGCAAACTGAAGGCTACATGGGTTCAATAACACACTTGGGGGGAAGAGGACTGCGGTAAAACTATCCGACACTCTCTTTTTTCCCGTGGTCAAACTATCTGACGCAGAATTTTAACGCCTGAATTACAAAGCATTTTACGGTAAAAACCCTGCAGTCAAGCTGATTTATAAGGACATCGACATCCGGTTTTCAAAATAAAAAATCTCACACCACGGTATCTGCACACGTCTGAAAGCACACCTCCTCGCAGATGTGTCGGACACCAGCTATGTAAGCTAAGCATCTATTACTACTGTTATTTTACTGGAAATAAGACAGTTTTACTCTACCGTTTTTGAGAATTTTCAAATTAATAGTCCCATATTTGCAATTTGTAATGGAAAAAAAATGATCAACTTTGACATTACAAAGTGCAAATATGCGACTTTTAATCTAAAATTTCTCAAAAACTGTACAACAAAATTGCTGCGAGGAAACGTGCTTTATGTAGATACAGATGCATCGAACTGAGAGTTTTATTTTGAAACCGGATGTCGAAGTTCTCCGCTTGACTACAGGCTTCCAACCGTAAAACCCTTGGTAATTCAAGCGTTAAAAATTCTGCGTCAGGTAGTTTGACCACGGAGAAACTAGCTTGACCGCAGTGGAAAACTGGGTTGAGGTGATGGACGTGCAGCTGCAACATGCACAGATAAATGCTGCAAACACGTTCAAAACCCCGCAACGCACTTTCTACAGACACCATATGAAAATACACACAAAAAAATCTTATCTCAAAGGTCTAAATCTTATAATAATGATTTCAGCTGGAAGCCATAGGGTTCTCTCTTTCTCTTTCTTTTTACTGAAATAGGTTTCTACAAAATTACTGTGCTAAAAAACACATTTTAGCACATTTCAATTCAAATGTCATATCAGGGGGTTGTTACACACGTTTAATTGGGAATTGATAAAGAAATGGACAGCAATCCATATGTGTCCATATGTGCACACATGCTCCACACAGTCAGTACAACAGGAGTATGTGAGCTAAACTGTGGATACAGTTTTATTGAGTGCACACAATGTGTTTTTTAATTATTTAGTCACTACACAATCCAAAATTCATGAACTCGTTTAAAGTTTCATATTCACCCTTTCAGCTGTTCATTCACTTAAATAGTTATTAAGCTGAATAACCCTGCACTTACACTGAAGTTTAATGGTCCGGGCTCAACAAGTTTCTACAAAGTGTGAAAGGACTGCAGTCTCTAAGCAATTACAACTCAAATGCACTTGTCAGGCATTATTCCACGTGTTTAATCCGGGAATGAGCAACGTGAAAATAAAATTAGAGAACGAAATTAGTAAAATATCTTTCAAAAGAGACCTATATCAGATCAGAGGGCAAACGGCAAGGGGTTTGAGCACCATGTGGGGTCTATGGCATCCATGGTGCTGACAGACAATATATGAGAGTTAGTGTAAAAAATTCAACCCCGATTTTGCAAAGAGAATTACTGCCTTCTTAAATGTCCGCTTGTGCTTTTTGAGTGAGACGTGTTGCAGTGTAATGGATAAATTGAGTTATTTTGAGAAAATGTACGATGTGTTCTGGTGTTTTCACTAGGTTGTGGAGATGCATTTGAAAAGCAATAAGGTATATGGACTTGGCTGTGAGAGGGAAGATAGAAAATGAGAGAAAACTGCAGCTTTTCAGACACCCTGCAGTGAGCTACCATTGCTATAGGAAGACACTCATTTCACTCAACCAGCCAAAAGAAAACCTATATTTACTGTGCGAGAGAGTGAACATTATTTCACATAATCATAGCATTTCTCCAGTAATGCTCATGGATCGCTCTCTCTTTACAGTGAATGATGTGTGCTTTCAAATGCCCTTAAACAACCTTGTTACTTTGGATTCTCGGGTGCAGTAATAAATAATGCATTTAAAAGAAAAAAAAAATCATCCTGCATCCTTCATGAATGTGTCATGCCCAACCTTCATGGGTTCATAAGACAACATGAACAGCACACTTGCAATGGTTAACCCCCATATTTCATTCCATTGTAAAAGTTACAGATTTCCATTTTTTCACAGTTTAGTTTTAAACACAAATATTCTGCCTTCAATTTAAAACTGCCTTACCAAAGGTTCCCTGCACACAAGTGAAATTTACCAGCATTAGCACAGTATTTACACAGGACGTATGTTTTAAAAAGAGCATGTCTTATGTTGTCGAACGCAGTATGATGTTCATAGCCTGCCAATCTCAAGGGCTGATGGGAAATGTCCTATATGCAACTGTGTTTATAAGGATTTTCAGAAAGTGCATCTGATGCCTATGAATCCTAGTAATATTTTAATAGTTTTTTCTTACTTGTTTATACTTTGACCTACTTTACATATATCACCAGTGTTACACAGAGTCACAATCTGTATAGTTAAGATTTGTTTTAGTGTATAAAATGATTAGAAGCTGGTCAGAATTTAGTTTTAAACACTCACCTGCCTCCATTGTCCATTGTTCAGTGTCCGCAAGTCCAATTAGATCACTTGAGTTGCAGTATAAACGAGACACTATTTATTCCAATGTTTGAAAAATGATTGTTATACTGCTGGCAGAGACACAAAGCGATGCCGACTCTTACACCTGGTTACAATCTGAGGCTGCTATCGGACATTTACGGCCAAAACTCTGATGCAATGTCTCAAAGAAAAACCGCATGAGGCAACACAGTCCATCAATGATTCAGTGCCAAAAGCTGTCAAGAGATGACATTATCAATTCAACTTGCTACTACACTGATGTCCACACTGGGGAGCCACCGACATGTTTACAGATGAACTGTATCTGTGTTATGTATGTTGGTATTTCAGAGTAAGTGCAACAATAAATTGTTGAACAAATGAATGCTGATATATAAAAAAAAATACATATGCCATTAATTACTGATGAAGTATTGTTTATCTCACAGTTTGTTTAAAAGAAATGGTCTACCATATTTTAAAAGTAAACACACACACTTAACATGTTAAGACACAGTAAGATATACACTTTTACTTGTTTTAACCTTTATTTCTTTAAAATACAAATATCTACTGAGGGCTTGCCCTTAATTTTACAGTACAATATTTGTATCAGTAATATTGCATACAACACGTGAAAAAAAAGTGTTATTCAACAAACTTTTACAAATGCATTTTGTCAAAAATCTACAAAGACTAAATCAGTTGCAACATTTGAATGGCCTTTGGATTTAAGATGTCAACATGTATTGTTTTTAGGATTCTGCATAGAAAGTTTTCAGTCAGCGAAGATTAGAAACTAAAGTGAGGTTTTAGTAAGTTGTGTGGATTTGATTGGGAAATAATCAATGCAGTTTTTAGGACCATAGTGAAAGTTTAAGTTAAACGCAGAAGAAGCTTTCCAATAAGAGCCTAAGCCTAAGGTGTATCAAGATTTGTAGACCAATAAGACCATTGAAGAGTAGGCTACTATTATCCGTTACACTCTAATCCAGAACAGTAAGAAAAAAAGTTAAAACTTTCTTCTTTCCTACAGTGATTAAAAAAAACCAAACAAACATTATTTTGGTTCAAAACAACAACAACAAGGTTTTTCATTAATTCCTAATGGGATTGTCTGCATATTTTATTATGAATAGCTGACATCTGTGGGTGCATGTTTCCTGGATCTCCTCTGATCCTTTCACAGTGGGAACGTGTGTGTTGCTACTAGCTCTAGGAAAAACAATAAGTTAGTTTAAGATCACTTCTGGTTCATTTAAATTCGTGTTACAGTTTTTTTCTGTTAGATAAGCAGAGTCTGTAATGTGTAGGTCCCAAGAACATTGATGGCAGAAACAATGCTGTGCCACTAAAAGTGATTATGTAATACATACTTTTTGCTGAGGTTGTCTTCACATGAACCAGGAAGTTGTAATGCTGATTATTCAGCATTATAAAGCCTTTGATAATTCATGGTTTGAAAGTATACCCCACTCAGAACTTAAACCAAGCTGTTTACCTGAATGCAGGTTTTCTGTGTCTTCAGTCTCTTTGTTTGTAAAGCTATTTTACAAAAGCTAATTATCTGCAAGCTTTTTATCACATTATAGCTGTCAGGCTACTTGGCCAAGAGTGACAGTAACTAAGTTTCTTACTTTTAAAGCACAATTACCCAAGATATACAAAAATCACAATTTAAAGCTGGGAAGGCTGATGTTTTCTAAAATGCGTTAATGATTTTTTTAACAACCGTTAACAAATGTAAAAAAAAAAAAGCACTTCTCTGCTTCACTGAAACAGGATACTTATCAAGATTTGATATTGTGCTTTAATCAAACAGCCAACTGGCATAGGGTAGGATGTTTTCACAGTCACAGTTCTAACTTCCTGTCTAGGTTAAGACCAGGAAATGTATTCTCCAATCTCAGGTTCTGTCAACACACGAGACCTTTTGCATCTTCTAGTATATCTTTGAATCTTCCTGTTCTCGCTGCCCTCACGTCTGTTCAACACAGCGGCATCTGCATCACACTGTAAGAGACGTGTCCAACCCTAAAGAGTCCAGTAACGGGAGGTGCTGGGTTGATAAGCAGATACCTCCATACACTGCTTTGTGCTGGCAGGTGGAATTACTGCATGTGCATTGTCATGTCATGATTTCTCTTCCTTGTTTTCCCGTTTCCTTCTTTTCCTGTCTTGTCTTGCCCGTTGCAGGCCATGTCTTTCATTTGAATGTCACGTCAGTAAAATCAGATAGACTGTAGTTAGTTTAACAGTGCCAATCATAATTTGGTGTGATGATGCCAATATCTATTATTCCACATAATTTATATTTGCTGTCCATTGTTTCGCCCAAAAGACTTTGTTTGCCCACGTGTCTCCTTCATAACTGCATTCATCTCTTCTTTTCTGAGCTGTAGCTTCCCTACTAATATATTTGATTATGTTTTACATTTTGGTCATATGTAAACTTATTTTTATTATTTAATTTGTTGCACATGCCTGACTACTGTTAAATTGTTTGTTTTATGCACTTTCTGTCTTTTTGTCGATATCAAGTTTGCCGATAAATCGGCAGTGCTCAGGCCGATAACCGATGCATAGTTAAATTAACATAAAATTAATAAACGTAAAAAAAAAAATAATAATAGTTGTACTGTAGAGTGCACCAGTATAGAAATCATGGAGGTAGCAGCTTATTGAGCCTAATGCTGTAGTCGTTAATCATATCGGCAGATCTCTGCGTGTTTGCTAACATCGATAATACATTTTAAAGCCAATTATGAAGCAAAAATGACCCATAATAGTATTGTTAGGTCTCTGCTGTGACACGCCAGGGAACAGAAGGTTCACGCACTGAATGTCCGACTCTGGCTTCTTTTATACAACACGATGCAGTATGAGACTCCACTGCTTACATAAAAACCTATTATGTTCATCTAAAAAAGTCCAGTGTGTTCATGCACACATGGTCAGATTTAAGTGGTGAAAATGTGTTGGTTACCTCCGCTAAGAACTTCAAAGTCAATTTTGATTGTGATCTGTACATAGAAACATATTCAGGATTTTTTTAAAAAACAACCGTTAACCTTGCGAGATATGGGAATGTATTTAGACTGTGGGAAAGTGAGTGGCCTTGGGCAGATCTTTGCACTCTCTTAGATCTTTCTCTAATTTTAACTGTGTTGGCCTGATTTTAAGAGGGATTAAAATGAGGGGAAATTATTAGCTTCAAAATAAATCAGATGTCGGGCAGTCAAGTGTGGAATTTGAACTTGACAACTTTATCCATTTGCTCGTGTAAAATAAATTGATTTCTTCTCCCTACAGCAATAATTATTCACAGCCTCAACAGCCTCCTCGGAGCTCCATTTGCAGTAACTGCGAGTGTGCTATTACTGTAAAACGTTGTATAACATCTCTCCAACTTCTGTCTTCCACCTGAGCTGAAACATCCCAAGTCATGGGACAGCACTGTCCCTGCTGCTGGAAGATCTGGACGCCTGGCATATGACAGCCAGCCTGTACAAGTTCAATATGACCACCAGGAAATTCTTGATGGTGAAGAATCCCAGCATCTGGTGGAAGACTTTGGAGTAGGTCATGACGATAACCCTGACCACAAGAAAAGGCCCATCCTGGATGAACAAGGCCTCCATGATGTTCCACACGTCCGTGCTATGTTTGGATATGAGAGAGGTCTTCTGGACGTCCAGTTCAGCCTCACCTCCTGGCTTGGAGGTCACCACTTTTAAAAGTAAAGAGACAGAAAAACAAATACATGACAGGGGAAACTGAGAGGAGGGGGGGGTAACCTGTTCCACCCTTTCTTTGTCCAACATATTTTCTGTAATCCAGCCATAAGTGGCTGAATTATATTGTAAAAGAAACCTATTACCAACTTTCTAACTTTATTTTATATCCAATTGTTTGTTAAACCTGAATTTGAAACCTTAACCAGCAACAGATATCGCAAATTAACTTATGCTTAATACATTTACCAGTATATACAATATTTCTGTTGCATTCCTCTCAAAGTCAAGGACAGGATTGGATAAAGGTTCATTGGAGAATTAATGCACTAATCTGGATTTTGCTATATTTTCAACCTGTTGTCTATTTCTCCTGTGTACCAGCTTCTTCTGTTACTTCTGTGTCAAAGCCTGGTGACATTAAGTGAGGAGCACGTGCACAAGGTCTAGGCCAGTTTGGGATCCCTGGTCATACTGGACGGTGGGAGGTAACATATACCGTATAAGACAGTATAATGACACCAAATAATCTGTATAGATGCTATGCTGAGATTCACAGTAAAGATGCTGACACTCGCAGTTGGAGTGACGAGGGCGGACAAGAGTGTTGAGGATGGAGTTGCCAGACAAATACCTAAGAGAAGCTGCATGGATGTGCTGAGAGGGGACATAAAAGTGGCAGCGTGCTGGAGAAGGATGCAAAGAACAGGAAGAAATGAACGGGACAAATCTGCAGTTGTGACTCTTAACTGAGAGCAGCTGAACTACGGTGGTCGTAAAAGTTTGTACATATTTTTGGTAATTGTCTACGTGACTGCCCAACTCGTTCTCCACTTCCTGTAGTCGTGTCTGCTCTGCTCCTGACTGTCTCCATCTCTTTGTCTTGTCACCTCTGCTCTTTTGCCCTGGACCCTGCTTCCCTCTCTATGGATGTATTACTTGGCTCAGTCCCAGCTTTCCCCCTGCTCAGCATGACCAGCCTCGAGTGCAGTCCCCTCACTCCCAGACATCCTCTCTGCCCTGCTCCTCTGTTTCCTGTATCAATGCAGTGAAAATTCTTCCGTCCATCTCCGGTTTTGCAATAGGCTCCACTGTCCTACAAACACTGGTGAGCACTTCAAACCAAAACCTAAGTGCTTTATGCATAATGACGGTAATAATATGAATCGCCAAGGTTTATCAAACACAGGTTGGACTTGGTATTAGACTTTGCTGTGTTATTTGTCTGGAAGGACTGTAAACTCGACTCTTAATTTAAATAATGTTTTCTGCTCTTATACTAATCCTTATCTCTGTGGTTCTATTCACTACACCCCACCTTTTCAGCAAGCCTTTTCCTGTTCCTTTGTAGAAATGTTATTTTTAGAACCATAGGTCTGAAAGTAGAGCCATTCACATCACTGACAGCGCTCTTGTGGTTTACTAAAGGCTCGGGAAAAGAACAAAGTCTGAAGAATTTCAGGCTAATGAGTGGACATGGCCAGAGATTTTCTCTAAACTAAACTTCATTGTTTACTTGTAGCACTTGTGTCATGACTGTTGAATGTTGTGATGTTTTGCCCATTTCCAAACATATTGTGGAGGCTGTCACACTGGGATGGACTATGTGCAATAACATGCAGCTGTTGCTGCTTAACAATAACCAAAGCTATTGGTTTAACAGAAACAAGCACTGACCGGCCAGATGTAACGGGAACTGCAACATGCTCCATGTCCACACAGCCAAGATAATGTAGACCATCTGAGGAGTTTTCTCCCTGCAAAAGGCACACGGAAAGATAAAAGATTAGTCCAGTGAACTGAAGAAAGTGTGTGGACGCTTTAACTGGATTTTCTGAGACTTTGAGTATATGATATGCGAGAAGTGGACCCGGATTGGGTAACTTCGCTTTAGGCCTTCTGTGTCCATTGACAACTGTGTGCAGTTGTCCTCAAATGACATCACACTGAAGGACACTGTTTAATTCTCATTGGCTAAATTAACTATATCTTTTTTTTTGCTGATTGCATGTTACAATAAAACAACAAGCCAGGGATTAATTGTTACTAAAAAAGTAAAATGTGTACTATTTATGGGAAGCAATGGAGGAACAGAAACTTGTGTCCATGATGTACATGATGATCAATAATAATACTTGTTTAAAAAAAAAAAAAAAGGGATAAGATCATCCACCCACTTGACATCTGACAGCGTCTCACTCGTAAATTCGAGGATGTCTGCCGCCGTGCCAATGAAAATTAGTAGAAGCTGAGAGAGTTCCTCACGCGTGAGTCCGCCTCCCAGGGGGAGTAACCATTTTCCGACGATGAGGAGGATTAGGATAATTTGATGGAGAGCCAGGATCCAGTCATGTGAACAGACAGCTGATAGCGCCTGGTCAGCAAAAAAAAAGAAGACAGATTCAGAGTTGATTCTTTGTTGACAACTTAATTTATTTATTTTGGTTTGTTTGTTTGTTTGTTTCAGTCATATTTTCCCTCAGTAGATAACCTGTTGTGAGCTCTTGTCCTGACACCACTTCCTGCTACACACTGTATAATACGTTCATATAATCTCATAAAAATGATTGCAATGTTTTGCATCTTAGGAAAAAAGGAGGCGGCGAGTATTTCAGTGGCAGGATGGTGTATGTACACTTAATCAAAATAACATCAAATGCAACAGTGCGACTTATTGAAGAAACGGCAAACAACAACAAAAGCACAAAGAAATAAACTGTATCCGGAGACAAAGGCACTCCTTAGCAGAATAAACTTATTGTTCCTGATATTGTTTTTTGAAGTTTTTCTTCAAGAAGAATACAGAAAACTCATTGCAGTTGTCCTCAAATGACATCACACTGAAGGACAGAGGTCTGGAATTGTGCCCATCCCACTGTTTGATTCTCATGGGCTAAATTAACTACATCTTTTTTAAAGGTCTCCTCTTGCTGATTTAGGGTAGGTAAAATAAGCTTTACACCTCGGTCTACTTCCTTATGTGCAAAATGTTGCTACTTAATTTATAAGAATGCGTCCAAGAATGCAGTGATGTAACTGAAAGTTGGTATATATATATCTATATATATAGATAGATAGATAGATAGATAGATAGATAGATAGATAGATAGATAGATAGATAGATGACATCACACTGAAGGACAGAGGTCTGGAATTGTGCCTATCCCACTGTTTGATTCTCATGGGCTAAATTAACTATATCTTTTTTAAAGGTCTCCTCTTGCTGATTGCCTGTTACAATAAAACAACAAGCCAGGGATTAATTGTTACTGAAAAGTAAAATGTGTACTACTTATGGGAAGCAATGGAGGAACAGAAACTTCTTGGAGTTTGATTGTCTTACAGCATCAGCGTGATGACGAGACAGAACTGTGACTGTGAATCACACAGACAAAAAAAGGGTTTTGACATTGAATAAATGAAAGGTACAGAAATGATCTACTGTATGTGAAATATGTGCTTTTTCTTTTTATTCGAGTGCAGTGATGGTTTCTACAATAAGTAAGCAAGGGAAAATCAACTGAATAATCTGTCTCACTTTAGTTTATATCCATTTCCTGCATATAGAAGCAAATACTGTGCGTTCTAAGTGAAAATAAATGAGCCTTTAATGTGTCACCTCACCTTCAAGTAGTTTGTATAGTTTCCAAAGGTCTCATTCATGGTAAACGTGCTCCGCACATTTTCCAACGAGTCGAGCGTTTTGCACTGAAGAGAGAGAGGAGCTTTTCACAGACTGAACTCAACATGTCACTGTAGTTAAAACCTAAATCCTTTGAATTCAAAAGGAATCGCATGCCCCATTATATTTGACAGAACACACGGAGATGAAGGCAACACGAACATCTGTCATGTTTGTAAAAACACAAGATCTGTTGTTTCAAGCTGTTGCACACACTAAGTATTTTTGTTTCTGGCTTGAAGCAGCACCTCGGTCTCACTGGCTTTGTTCTCCTGGTGGTGGAGCTCCAGCAGCCAGATGGAGGGAATGATACTGATAAGAAACAGAAATATGGGAGGGGAGAACCTGCAAAGACATCCAAAAGAGTTTTATCAGCACACACACACACACACACTTTTGAAAATGTAACGATTTCCTGCTGTAATTCATGGCAAAAAAAACATCCTTGGGTTTTAGACTGTAGCTCTGACAAAATTGGCCAACTCACAGTGAAATGTCAACATGATCTCTCTCTCTCTTTTTTAATGTTATGGACTTAAAATCTGACTTTAACCTATGTACTTTCCTGGAATAAGTTAAGGGGCACAACCCCATCCTCACTGTCCCAGAAGTGTGTTAATAATAGCAGCAGAGGGACAAGCAGGATGCAAGGCAGGGTAATGGGCCTATTATTGTAAGTCTATCACAAATAAAATGTGTACACACCCAACATTTGTGCTAAGATTTAACGTCAAACAAAGAGGTTTGGGGGGGGGGTTCCTGAGGATCCTAATGCATCATCAAGCACAGGGAAACATTATATTTATTTGAGTGCAACTCATCTTACCATTTGTAATCTTCTCCCTTTCGCCTCTTCAGTGTTATTATCATTTCAAGGACCAGCGGCAGAAAGAGGAAAGTCAGGAGCCAGTAGTCGGGGTCTTTCTTCACCCATGTCACCCTCCAGACGCCGGCGAGGGACACGATGATGAACAGCAGCCTGGTAATGATCGCACACGTGAACTTGAACAGAACCATCACGGCTGAAGACCCATGCAGTGGAGCAAGGTTTCCAGAAAATCCAGCTCAGCTCCCACACAAAGAGCCGGCGTGCGTGCGTGCGTGTGTGCAGACTGGCTGCACAGTCAGAGGGAGACAGAGCAGTCCCTGTTGCATGTCGTTTTCCCAACACATTCCCCAAACTTGAAGCCCCGCCTTATTGAAACAAAGTCACATCTCACCTTTTTTTTTTTTTTTTTTTTTTTTTGTTTTTTTTAACTGACAGGATCATTTTTTTTTTGTTGTTTTTTTTAACTGACAGGATCAGTAAGATACAATAAAAGGTAATGTCGGTGCTCGGTGCATCACGAGGACTCAGCTGTCTGCTGGCATAACTAACACAAAAACAGCAACTCTTATAGCTATTTCATGAATCAGTCATTGAAGAGCGAAACTAACCGGGACCATCACTAACTCCAGTCTGCTGCTGTCTCGTGAATGTACAGTAGAGGGCAGCATTACGTCATCTAATCATTTACAACCGATGTTTTCATAATCAGTTCGTCTTGTCTGTCTGATCTTTGGCTTGTTTTGTCCGCAAACCAAAATTATTCCGTTTTAATGATCTCTTTTTGTTATATGGAGCAAAAAAAAAAAAAAAAAAAAAAAAAAAATTAAAACCAGTTAATCAATTATAAAATTAGTTGATGATTAATTTAGTAATCGATTAATTAAGCTACTGTATTAAAGGTTGGGGTAACACCTATAAAACAAATACAAAACCAATTTTCATGTTGCAAAAAAGGGCTATAAGAATGATCACCTACTCCATCTATAATGAATTCAGTAATGTATTATTCCTGAACCTACAGACATTAAAACTTTATGACTTAGTTGACCTGTACACTTTAAAATTTATGTTTAGTAAAAAAAATGGTCTCCTACCGGAGACAGCCATTAACTCAGAGGAAATGTAATGTCTAAACAGTATTTAGGACAAACATCAAGAAAAACTGTTTATCAGTTAAGGATGTGGACCTTTGGTCCAGCTGTGCAGAGGAAATAAAATCATGCACTTCACTTTTCAAACTTAAAAAAGCATTTAAAATTTGATTAATGTTTATATGAAGATAGAGTAATGATCTGTATGGACATAAATTTAAGTTCTTGTTTTGATTATAAGGGTTTTTTTGTTTGTTTTGTTTTTCATTTGTTTTACAAATCGCAAGTTGACAGGTAACACAAGTATTTAGGGTAGGTAAAATAAGCTTTACACCTCGGTCTACTTCCTTATGTGCAAAATGTTGCTACTTAATTTATAAGAATGCGTCCAAGAATGCAGTGATGTAACTGAAAGTTGGTATATATATATCTATATAGATAGATAGATAGATAGATAGATAGATAGATAGATAGATAGATAGATAGATAGATAGATAGATAGATAGATAGATAGATGGTTGATTTTTTGTTGACAACTTATTTATTTATTTACTTAATTAAAATAACATCAAATGCAACAGTGCGACTTATTGAAGAAACGGCAAACAACAACAAAAGCACAAAGAAATAAACTGTATCCGGAGACAAAGGCACTCCTTAGCAGAATAAACTTATTGTTCCTGATATTGTTTTTTGAAGTTTTTCTTTAAGAAGAATACAGAAAACTCATTGCAGTTGTCCTCAAATGACATCACACTGAAGGACAGAGGTCTGGAATTGTGCCCATCCCACTGTTTGATTCTCATGGGCTAAATTAACTATATCTTTTTTAAAGGTCTCCTCTTGCTGATTGCCTGTTACAATAAAACAACAAGCCAGGGATTAATTGTTACTGAAAAGTAAAATGTGTACTACTTATGGGAAGCAATGGAGGAACAGAAACTTCTTGGAGTTTGATTGTCTTACAGTCTTACAGCATCACCGTGATGATGAGACAGAACTGTGACTGTGAATCACACAGACAAAAAAAGGGTTTTGACATTGAATAAATGAAAGGTACAGAAATGATCTTGGAAATATGTGCTACATATACAATACAGATAGATAGATAGATAGATAGATAGATAGATAGATAGATAGATAGATAGATAGATAGATAGATAGATAGATAGATAGATAGATAGATTGCTTAAAGATAATAGATAGATAATTGCTTAAACAACAACTATAATGGTGGTTACTGTAAAAAGTTGAAAGTACTGACTTGACTTACATTAATTTCTTGAAGACTTACTCTAATCTTAACCATAATCATTTGTGCCCTAACCCTAACCAGCCTAACGTTAAAACATGTCTTCACCTTAAAATGTAATAATTTACATTATGGGAACTTGATTTTTGTCCTCTTAACGAAGACAAGTCCCCATAATGTGACTGTGTGAACAGATTTAGGTCCCCACAACATAAGGAATAACAGGTACACAGACACACACACACACACTCTGCCATACTGCATGCTGAGCTGATTTTTATTCAAATCAATCTGGCCAGCGAGTGAGGCAGTGAGGAAACAGTAGAAAGGCTTGTGACCTTGGAAGGGGGACAAGCATTTCCTGTCTTTGTTCCAAAGTGTCTGTCATCGTCATTCAGTTGGGATCACGTGAAATCACAAAAAAACGTTCGACAGAGGGCAGAAGGTATCCAGCAACATGCAGAGCAAGAGTTATGTTGCATCCAGCATCCAAACAACAACGTTTGGATGCATTTAAATACAACCTATGTTAACGTGTTTCCAGAGTTCCACATTCTAAATTAACCAAAAAATAAGCACTCACTCAGTCATACAGAGAAACAAATGCTTTTCTGTTGACCGAGACAGAGAGGCCGTCCAACATTGTACCCCAGCCCTGGTGTTACGCTGTGAGTCTGTGTGAGGAGGGTGATTCTCGACACCCAGCTCTTATTGGCAGCGTGTAAATGACAGTGCCAGAAATGGCCGAGGGCCTCTGCTCACTGATCACAGGACAGGGATTCTCTCTGTGCTGTTGCTCCGAAACTACAATCGTTGCTGTGTCAGCACATGTACAACAAAATGGACCACAGTGGAGCACTGAAATGTATTACACCATGAGATTAACGTTCAAAAAAAAGAATTGCTGGTTGTAATCACTTTCAATCTATAAAGGATGAATCAGACATAATGGAGCTGAAAACTAAAACCAGAGGAAGACACTGGAGAGGGCAGAGATATAATCGGAGCAACTTGCATACCAAACAAAAATCATGTGGCCCCGTGCTATGGGTGGCAGGGTTTTTGCACTGCATCCGAAGATCGAAACTCAGTTGTGTGTGCGTAAACATGAGTTTCTAACACAAGTGCAACAGAATGTTTTTGGCTCTCCCCCTTCATCTGCGTGATGTATGAGGTTAACAACTTGAGATAGTGCTCTAATACAGTAAAGGGTTCAAACATACGACCTGTGGGCCAGAACTGACCCACTGGATGAACCTGTGAAAGATTGACATTGTGATTAGAATCTAATAATAATGTGAAATACTATATTATTCAGTTCCAGATGCCTGTGACTAAATGTTTTGTAGATCCACTGTGATCTGCAAATTGTGACACACATGTGTAAACTTAATGATACAATTTTTCTCAGGAAATTTCACATTGTTTAGAGCATGTTTTGTAAAAAAGATACTTCATTAAATGTAAAACAAAGGGAACATTTTGGAGCTCTTGTTGTTTATGGGTCATTATACTAATATTTTACTGTGCTGCATGTGGCCCCTGAACTAAAATGAGTTTGACACCCCTGTAATAGAGGGTAGCTAGAGTGATGCATCTACTTCATAATCATAATATCATATAATTGCATATTTTTAGGGAATTTGCCTCAATGAAATTCACCCTATGGTGTTTTTTCCTCACTTGGCAATAGTTAAATATGATGATTACAAATCCAGTGAATTGGATTAGTACCTCAGTATACGCCTTATGCTCTTTGTGCAAGTTTTAATTATTTGAGATTCCAAAGAGTCCAAAGGAAAGTATTTCTGCATTGTTTTCATCATGTGATATACAGTGTATTTCTATACTTAGATTTTTCAAAGCCCTATAGCCTCGAGTGCTAAAACTGCTTATCCTCAGATATTTGTTTGTTTCAGGCTGGGAAGACAGTCTAATTGTTGCTTGTCTGAAGAGCTGTTAAAATGTAATTTCGTTTTCACCACAGTAAAAAGGAAAGTCAAGTAGAAACATGAACATCCGGAGCACACGCACAGCGCACCAAACCAAACTTAAATCATTTATGACATCTAAAGTGTATGTATGTTTTTATTCTATTTGCTCATTTATCATACAGGTGTGCCTCTTGGCCAGGTCTTCCTCGAAAAAGAGATTTACTCATAAGGTTAGAGTTAAATAATGGCAACATACATAAAATAAAAACACCAGGAATGTGCAAAAAATGATTGGCATTAAAGATTTAAGGTTGTATTTTAAGACTTGCTGTTGATATTTTGGATAGTGTTGGAAGACCACTACAGTCACAGACAAGCTTTTATCATTAGTTTGTGCAAAACAACTATGACACTCTGTAAGCCTGGATTTATTGATACGTTGGCAGGTATGGTATGTTGTAATTATTAACTCTTGTAATCCTGGCTGTCAGCGCTGATGCTATCTACATGTACTGTAGGTACCATTGTTTCCCAACAGGTGGCACTGAACACCACAGCCTCCAGGAGAAGCTGAGCTAAACACATGCTGTATATTAGATAATCTGACATTTACTGTGTGTCACAAAGTGCAGCACTATATAAATAGGAGGAGGAGTTTATGAAGTGTTAGTAGATTTATAATACCGTCGCACACTGTATGTGTCAATTTATTCCCAAGAATTAAAATTTTAATAAATAATAAAATAATAATAATAAAAAAACATTTGTTGCAGAGTTTAGTGGATATAACTCATATCTTTTTAGGCAAAATCTGTCTGCATTCACTCCTGCTTTGTCGATGCATTTAATTTCATGGCAGCAACGCCTGCCTTAAAAGCCATGTCAGAAAAAAACACAAGGGGTTTGTGTGACTTAAATAAGAATGCTTTATGCTGCAGTTAATTGATTTCTTGGCCCAAATGCAGACACACAGAAGCCAGGTATGTGCACTGAAAGCCATCGAATATCAACAGAGAAATTCCAAAACTTATTGGCAATGAAAAAGATGTGATTGAAAAAAAAAAAAAGACATCACGAAAGATTTGTGAAAACTGTTCTGGGTGCGGTTGGCAGAGGGGAAATACACAATGGCTAAGTGATTATCAAATAAAACAGGAAGCACATGACGTCCACATGAAGACGGTCACATTTGGGGCAGTGTACTTCATGGAAAGAAGCAGGTGGCTAAATGGTCACACAGCTCTGGCCTCAATTTTCTCCCCTTATTTCAAAAACACTGTTTTGACTCAGGGCTCTGTCGAGTCACACATGTCGGGCATATGCATGGGAGAAATTGGAATTAAATGGGTAACACATGACTCATTCTGCCTCAGCCTCCGACAGCTGCAAAAGGCCAGGAACTTATTGGACAAATATGATTCGCCTCAGAACAGAGCGAGTCTTCAAAGCTTTTCCAGGGCGGAATCGTTTACGCAAGCTGAAAAATAAAGAGATACTGAAGGGCATTTATTGGGCAACATATTGAGTTACATTCAAACTACATCATGAGTATTCAATTGTTATCCACTTGCTGTTTTTTTTTTCCTGACCTAATCCTGACAACTGTTATGAATCCTGCATTAGCAATCAAAACAAAAAAACTATTACAGGCCTATGTGGTGCAGTGCTGGTTAATATTTGCTACTTGGCTCATATTCCCTGTACAATAAACAGCTCCCAGATGTTATACATTGATATTAACAACCTTTAGTTTGTCCTGTGCAGAAAAAGGCCAAGCATAGCGTGGGGATTAAGTTCTCAGCCATGTATCACACACAGCACAGGCGGCCGTCTAATTTAGCATGAGTGAAGTTTACAGTGAGTGGGTTTTGCATAGGCCATTAGTTGTCTCAAAATACCCCCCTGTCACCATAGCAACTTCAAGAGACTGCTAAATTGCCTTATAAAATGAGATAAATTATTAATGCTGAGAGGTTGTTTTTTTTTTATATGTATGTGTGTGTGTGCGCACCGTCTGGGCTCTGAATAACATACTGCATTTTTTCCTCAGTGCTGCTGTAATGGAGCAATTTCACTTGTCATTGACAATCTATTCTTTGTCTCCGTGCTTAAACAGGCTGATTGTAAGTAGATATTGCACAGATTACAGCAGTATGGCACGAATTACAGCTGAAGCTGTTATTGGAATAGATTAGCTTCAAAAAACTGCCTACTGTTGGTGACTGCTCTGTAATTACCTATGCACTGTTAGGTAACACTTTATATTACAGTACAGTAACAACATGGTACTAGTATGGAAATTCATTTTTTTAATATAATACCATAATACCATAATACTATTATGTCAACATAATACTAATACTCCAGCTTGGTAATAACAATAATATGTGGTAATAAGGAAATTAAATTAATATGTAATTTGCTAAGTAATAACTTGTTTATGAGAATTACTGTAGGCTATTATTGTGATACTTTCACATTAAAATGCTTGAGGATCAGAATTACTGATTACCTTATCATAATGCTGAAATCCATTCTCCCTTGTGTCCCACATTTGTTTGCCAAGCTATGACTCTGTGATAACTATTGAGACATCGGAGTAAAAATTTAGTTAATGTTGCACACACACCTATTGGTGCTAGTGAGTTTGACCTCTGCATTTAACCCATCGCTTTTATACACAAGCCAGGTGCAATGAGAGGCACTTATTTGCACCTGGGGAGCAATGGGGGGGGGGGGGGTTTATCAGGGGAACCCCAGCCATTGATGTGTATCTGTATTGATTCAGTACCGTAATGTTAGGTGTTACCCACAGTTAGATGACATATACATAACACAATATTCTGAGACGGGGTGTGTGTGTGTGTGGGGGGAGGCGGGTTGTCACACACCAGAGCATAATCTGATCAGTGATGTTTGCTGAGTTAATGTCCTTTTTTTTATAACAATCCTGACAGATGGTAAAATGCTGAGGTTTCTGTCCTCGCAGACTTTAATGTTAATGATACTTTGACCATCCGGTGTAATAAAGTGAAACACACTGAGGAAAATCGTAAGTACTGAGATCAGGTTCTATATTAATGTGCTTCTCAGATGTGGAAATGACATAGTGACTTCTTTGCTCTTTTTTCCCCTGTTAGTGGTGTTTTCCTCCCTGCCTGCACTAAAAACATCTATAACTCACAGGAGCTCTAACTCAATCTAACAAAATGCCTTTTCAATCACTCTCATCTTTTATTGTTATACCCACCAGACATTTACATAAATACATTATTCATGGGTCTAATCTTGGTTTGAGATAGGAAGATATAAAATGTGATTTTGCGTGTGTGTGTGTGTCCTGGTGTGTATGCAGATGGGATGAAGCAGCTTACTTTGTTTGTGGTTTTGCGTGTTTCTGATTCAGCTGAGCACTTTCCATCAATGGGGCAAATTTACATTTGGTACAGCAGTAATAACCGAAAAACCCACAGTGACGTTAACACTTCTGTACACTTGAATGCATGATTACATTTGTGTTGTGCTTAATAAAATGACTCACTTGACATTGTCAAACAATTCAGCTATAATAGTGGCCCACGAATGTGGAATTGTGTTTTGCAGGCAATTAGTTCATTGTCAAGACAGCCAGTGTTTGCCTTATGAATAAGTATGCCTAAAACAGATATTAACATATGATATTAGGTATAATCAGTGGTCACAGCAATGAATGGGGTAAAATAATTAGTTTGTTTGAAGAAAGGGACCTCAAGGTTGAGTATTGTTATTGAAAAGTTGTTCTGCAGAAAAGCATTAATAATGCAGACAACATTATGAGGTAAACAAGTCTGATATAAGGAAAGAACAAAAGGGTTTTATTTATGCTTTCTGTTGTGCTGTGAGCAGTAATAATCCACACAGCTCACTGCATGTGGCAGCTGTAGCTCCTTTGATGCTGCAAAGAAATCACTGTCTCACAGATATTTATAAGCTCAGTCAGTTAATATTCAGCCTATGGTACACTGACTGCCTCTAGATATTACACAGAAAGACTCTGAAATATAGGCTCCAGACAAACATGTCAAACTTCAGTCATGATTATAAAGCGATCCATTCCATAAACTAATTGGATTTCTTGTATCCCTGTGCTGTGTTTGTGAACTCCTGTGTGATAGAATGGGCAGAAATGCGACACCGCGTTATAATGAGTCTAAGTGGCTAAAATTAGCCTTGCAACATCACCCGAAATCTCCTGTTACCTTTACTAAAGTCATGTTGCAGACGAGGGGGCATTGTCATGTGATTACAGCGGCACAAAGACACAGGTGTAAAGTTACTATTGAAACGTGTTCCCATGGACAAATTTACTTGATGGATTTTTAATGTCCCAGGACTTTCCACTGATGATAGATGGATATCTATTGAGTAATGCAATTGTGCAACATGGAATGAGTCAGCCATTGAGTGCATTCCTTGCCTTATTTCCTTAGAAGCTTTGTTCCTTCAGTCGACTAGATAGTTTGAACATTTTTAGTCTAAAGTCTAAAGAGCCTTTATAGGTGAAAAAACTGTTTAGTGTCACATATGGAACAAGAAAATATGTTTGTTGATATGAGTGATTGCGCTGGGTGTACTGCCAGGGTGTGTTCAGAGAGAAGTGAACAGGAAATACTTGGAATACAACTCAGTTCCAAGTCCAAATTAATTTAGATTTCACATCTTGTTACAGTGCAAATATTATTGTTCTTAATAATAACAATAAAAGTAATAATAATAATAATAATATTCACTAATCATAATAATATATCACTTTTGCACAATAGTAATAGCATTAAATTATCATAATAAAGCATATAATATGTCTTTTGCAGTAAACATTCTTGGGTTCTCAGTGTAGAGATTTCCTGCTTTTGTACCTTCGGGTTTCTGTTCATTAGTCTGGCAAAACCGGAGTTCAAGGTGAGATTTTAAAATGACTTCCTGTCCAAAAGAATTTCATCAGTATATTTAGACCATTTCAGCTAAAACATTTTTTTTTTTAACTGGGTGGCAACGTCCAAGTGTTGATGTTTACGTTTAACCCTACCGCTGCATGTTGGTTGATCTCCAACCTGTGGTTCTGTGGTGGTTAAATTGTTTATTGCAATTCATATTCATTGTAGAGACGTGTCAACATATGGTCACAGTTATGTAGAAATATGCTATTTGTAATGGCTTTTACATAGCTTTGCTGTGGCTGAACACAGTAACCCCAGCTCTCCATTCTGAGCCACATTTGTGGCTCCCTGCCGGGGCCGCCTCATTATGTGGAATGTGGAACACCTGCCTGAAATGTATTTATCCAGTTTTTGTTCTATTTCCCATAATAAGGTCTTTTTGGTGCCCTCCTTTTCCTGAAAACTTGCAGGCTTCTTTTCTCATTCATGGAGTCAATACACATTACTCGATTGTCTTGTTATTTTTTTTCTTCTTCTTGTATTTATGTGTGAAAAATAAATGAATTAATTTAAATATTACAATCAGTAAGAACATTTTTATGTCACAGCTTTGAAGAACCTGACAGATTCACGGGCTATGTGCAGGCTGCACTTTGAGGACATTACATTCAGATTTACCAAACAGGATTTGAGCTGCCATACTTACAACATGGCCATGGTAACACGTTAAATACCCATGAAATGGTGCTCAGTTGTCTAACAGTGCTCACCGATCATTGCCCAAGCTATCTGTTTTTTACTCTCAGTGAGTTTAAGTCCATTTATTCACTGAGTAATGTGCATCTTGCACTATCGCTTATCTTTATATTATATTATATTATATTATATTATATTATATTATATTATATTATATTATATTATCAGAAACAATCACAGCTGAGTTCATTTAATACTCTCAGTGTGAATCGTCACTGACAACAGTTCACATTAATATCTGCATCATACTGTTGCAATCGTTGCTCGGCTCTGCTTGTTGACAAGCAAATGCTTTCAATTGCCAGATAAGGGCTTGAGTGGTGCCATTGATTAACCAGGGACTTTATTATTGTGGCTTCCATTAACAATGCAACGCCATTAACTCAACCACTGAAATGGCTGTGAGAGAAATCAGAAAAGATAACACTTAGAACTGTGGTTTATATTGGATTCACTACAGGAATCACCACTCTGCTGCAGCCACATGTAAAACAAGGAGCCTCTGTGCAATCCAACATTTACTGTGAACTCTTTGTCTAAACTGGAACAGAAAACATCTGAGTGTCGCATTTAAGTATTAATACATTAGGTTGTGCTGCTTCTTCAAATGAATTGGCCTCTGATTATATAAAATGAAATTAAATAAAAATGTATTCCTTGTTATATTTTATAGGGTATCTATCTATCTATCTATCTATCTATCTATCTATCTATCTATCTATCTATCTATCTATCTATCTATCTATCTATCGACATTTTCATCAACAGTTTAATATACTTAGAATAAATAGCAGACAGTCAATCATAACAGCAGCAGAAACAAGAAAACATGTCAGTTTTATAGACAGGAAAACACTTGACTGGATGTGAGTCAATGTGCCTGCATGCTCTGCTCATCATTTCTCGAGGAGAAAAGGCGCATTGCGTAATACTGTACTTGAAATAGCTGGTGTCAGAAGTAGGCCTATGGCGCTGTTGCATGCTCTGTGATCTGAATGTCGGTGGATACATACAGGGCAAAGGGTGTGCGGGAGATGGGAAACAGCGCCGCGCCGTGGACGCAGCGGGTACTGTATTTTATTAAGCGGGGTTATATGGACAACTCCAGACAGACAGACAGACAGACAGCAGATATAAACCCAGCAGACACGTTCAGCAGGAGACGGAAGGGACAATGAGATGATCAGATAGAGAAAACAAAAGTTTGTGTAACCAGGTATTAATGGCAACGTTAGGAAATAAATAATGGTCGTGGATTAATATTTGTTCCCTTCAAATATGGCCAAT